>CM042247.1:20085342-20602842 GCA_023566225.1 Romanogobio albipinnatus
ATATATTTAAAAAAGCCACCTGGCAAAAAACTTGGCAAATTACACAAAAAAAACCCACGAATATCTGGACCTTTATAAGGAAACAGCCAAACGACCAAACCAACATAAAAGTTATAATAGATCAATGATAAATGTTTTTTTTTTTTTTTTTACATGATTACCAATTATTTATATTCACGATTTTATACAGTATTTATACACCCTTTACATTTTTATTTCAATGTTGTAATTCAATTTTTAATTCAATTTGAAGCAGATTTGTAACGTGACAGTATTAAAGTTTCTTAAGGGTCAAGATCAAATTCTCTGCATCTCCTGCGCTGCATCAAGCCATCCCATAATATCCGTCATCACTTAAATTAATGCACGGCTCAGATTAAAGTCGGCATGAAACGGAAGTTGAGATCGTCTTTTTCTCCTTATTGTGACGTATATCCGAGTGAAACGGCTTCTGAAATTAGAAAAAAATGTAGGGCGGGGCTTGATTTCGTCCTTCGGGAATTGATTGGATCGTTGGAAGTTGGGCGTTGCTAACAAAATGGAGGCAGATTTGGAGTTTGCACTCAGTTGTGGAGAAAAACTCGATCTATCTCTTAAGTATTTTCTCTCTAATTCTTTTCTACATATGTTACTGAGCATATTTCCTCACTTTTCGGGGGCTGTTGAGGGGCTAACGGTATACGACGGTATATCGATTTCGATTTCAGTATCAATACATAGCCTACTGTACATATAAGGATATGTACGTTATTAACATTTTAAAATTTCACATTTAAAGAAATCTAGTGTTTGATCATATCTAAATATTTATTAAAATGCAAAACTGCAATACTTTTTTGAGCAACTAGATTAGATACATGTATATTGATTAAAGAGCCATAAAGGCACCAGTGGGTAATGGCATTACAAATGGAAATTATTATTTTTCGAGCCACAAAATGACTCTAATTTGCCTCTTTGAATATGAATTCTCTAATTTAACCTTAATTACTATACTAATTGTAATATAAATACAAATATTTTAAGAAAAATATTTTAAGTGGTCATTAATGGACCATAATTATTGCAAAAATAGTATTTAGTACCAAAATATATCAAAATATTCAATAAATATTATTGAACTAAAATATAGAACATTTATTCAATTGAAAAATAGCTAAGGTGTATGGTCACATTTGACCATCAATGTGCATGAGTATGACCAATTAGTAAGGAATACCTGAGGGCTAAATACAAGAAAAATATTAACATTAATGTTAACATTGTTGCATCTCCATCACTCTCCATTATAAAACGATCATGTATGGTTGACGTAATAATCAATGCACACTGTGCTGTACTGTTTACCAAAACTTGCTGCAAACACCTGTAAAGTGGAGCTGTTGTGTATCAAGCCATTCAAATGTATTGACACAGTGCTAGAAGAGAGCTCCGTGAAGCACATGACCGCGCACGCCACCGGGAGATGAGAGAGCATGTCGCAACTCCGTTTTTCAACACTTTGGCTTTAACTGTTATGCCATATTAGCGCCAAAACGCTATGTATTGTTTGAATTTCAAATTAAAACTAAAAATTTAAAAAAAAAAAGCTTAGACTTTGTTTAATATCAAAAGCAGGTTTGGCAATTTGGCGTGAGATTAAGTTGGGCAGCGTGAGAGCGTGAGACAGAGCGTGAAAACGTGACTATCACGCCAAATGCGTGAGAGTTGGCAACCCTGAATCAGTTATAGTTAACACTACAATATTAAATATAAAATACGAATTGTAAAATTTGATTTCATGCCACCTTTAACTGTACAACGTGTGCAAACCTCCAATAAAATTATACGGTAATTATTCCATCACAAATAAATCGCTCAACAGGCCCGGTTCTAAGCACCTATAGAAGGGTGGGCTGGCAGATATCCCGGGTGGGCATTTTTCTTTTTTTTGGTTGGGTTTACTTTTTCTTTTTTTTTCGCGACCCATATACTATAGGCCTACAGCCATTTACATTCAAACAAGTCAAGCCAAGCATAAGAAAAGCCTACTTGTATACAATTGGTAATTTGACTCTATTCTCTAGATGGCACAAATTCATCTCAGCACTTTTCCACACAAACGCTTTTGATTATTGATGCGTATTCGCAACATTCTGCACTAATTTGATACCTAGACCTATATATGGGAGGCTAATTAACTGGTTAACCAACCAACAAGAATTTTAACCAAATAATCGTTTGGTTGAAGAAAAAAAACACACAAAAAAAACCAGGTACGTCATGTATAAGTCACATTTGATTGCATTCAGAAATAATACCGGTAAAAGTACTACAAACATTATAAACACTACAAACATAGCTATAGGTTATTTTATTTCCCCTCACTCCACAACAAATTGTAACGAGTAGGAAAATGTTGTGGCCCCTTTAAGAGCTGCGCGCTCCCTGTTGAACTGCCTGCGCTGTATGTGCGCACTGCGCCGTATGTGCGCACTGCGCCTCCAGCACTCCCATGTATGCGGGTTATTTTCTGTTGCTCAAATCAAGTTGTTTTGTTGATTAAGTAATGCTAGCGCTTGCTAGCTTTTTTATTTTTAATGTAGGCCCTTTTTTAAAATCATCCTGGGGACCCGCCCAAGACAGTTGCGCTCGCATCTCTTCCATACTTTTGCAGATTTCAAGCATGACGCGGCTTTATAATCACGGCACTCATTTAAAAAAAAAAAAAGAAGAAAGAAAACATTTTTAAAAACTTGTCTCTATACCTGCATCGCGTTTTTAACCGCATAAACGCGTCCTGCGTGAATGGCCCTAAACTGATTAAAAGATAAACAGCGCATTTTTATTTCAGTGCTGTTATTTAAACAGTCAGCTTGCCTCGTAGCCTACATTCAGTTTACAGCATCAACAGCAAGCCAAAGAGGGCAAGGTTTCAACTGAACTATGCACTTGCATTTTAAACACTTACCGGTAGCTACATTATGTTCTAGCTCTGTCCATGCAATAAATGCACGTTCTTAAATGAGCGTGCATTTCAACTTGGCATGAATAAATAAATAAAATCAGAGATGCATATTAATATTTACATGATACATATTCACGAATACAACATCTCGTAATTAGTACCCTAATAGCACGCAAATATTTCTGCCCGTTTTCGTTCGTGTGACTGCAGCCTCTGCTTTTCTGCTACAGACTGAAGCGCGCTCGTAGCTTACAACGCTTATTTTCAGTTAATAAAGTAAAAATTTCTGGTGTTATTTTTGTGATTGTTTGTGTCAGGGTTTGTGGAGGGATGAGGCGAGGACTCAAAGATGCAGAAAATATGGGCTGTTTAATGTTGATAATAAAATAAAACAAGACAAAAACAAACTACCCCGAGGGGGAAAAACAGAAATGACTTGACTTGGGAGCAGGGAAACATGAGGTGAATACGACGACGATTCCGCACTGGACTGAAGACACAAGGAGATTAAATAGGGAACAAACAAAAGAGGGTAACGAGAGAGGACAGGTGGGGCAAATGAACGTTTCGGTTACTAACGTAACCTCGGTTCCCTAAGATGAGGGAACGAGTATTGCGTTTTGCTAAAACGCATATGGGGGAATTCCTTTCCTCGAGATATTGAAGCAAATTTTTATCCAAAAATACCTTTTACACGCAGTGCAGCTGCACAACTCTCAGCAGGAAGCAGCTGCGTGCTGATTGGCTGTGCCGCTGCAACTGCAGCAACCTATAGCGAGACCGTGGGGCGGGACGGACCAATCAGGTCCTTCCAAATTCCTGCCACAAGGGGCAACAGCATTTGCATAGCCTAGGGTATATAAGACCCGCTCTCGCAAGGTTAGTCAGGTTAATCGACTGAAGCGACTCCTGAGCAAGTGAGCAAACACGGCAAGCAAAACGCAATACTCGTTCCCTCATCTTAGGGAACCGAGGTTACGTTAGTAACCGAAACGTTCCCTTACGAGAGTACTCTCGTATTGCGTTTTGCTAAAACGCATATGGGGGACCAATGCAAAACGCCGTGCTTGCTTAACGGCTCTAAAGCCGACGACACCAAACCCAGGCCAACCTAAGTGGGCCCGTAGTATGACATCAATAATTCAGAATGAGCCAGACCTACGTCGGCCCTAATGAGAATGAACACGATATTCGTGCAATAAGTATAGACCAGACATAACCGGGTCAGGAATAAAGAGTGGCCAGATACTTCGGGCCGTATAAGGAATATGCTTATGACTTAAACAATATCCAACCCGGGCCAAGAAGCCCAACCCGAGCAAGAAGCCCAGCTTGTAAAGCCGGAACATCTAGATTATAGAATCTGATAAAAGTGGACGGGGAGGCCCAGCCTGCCGCCGCACAGATATCATTCAGAGAAATGCCAGTAGACCAAGCCCACGAAGAGGCCATGTCTCTAGTAGAATGGGCTTTAATGCCTAAGGGGCAACGGAGATCTTTAGACTCATAAGCCAGTGATATAGCATCCACTATCCACGTGACAGGGTCTGCTTTGTAACCGCGTACCCTCGGGTGCGGCCGCCAAAGCATACAAAGAGCTGTTCAGTTTGCCTGTAAGCAGCGGAACGCTCTATGTATATTCTCAGCGCTCTGACAGGACAGAGCAAATTAGCATCTATTTCATCTGACTGCGACGAAAGTGCCGAAAGTGAAATGACCTGTGCTCTGAACGGAGTTGAAAGCACTTTAGGTATATATCCATGTCTTGGTTTGAGGACGACTTGAGTCGTTTGGCCCAAACTCCAGACACGAAGCGCTTACAGAGAGCGCGTGCAGATCACCCACTCGCTTAACTGATGCAATCGCTAGCAGAAAAGCAGTCTTTAGTGACAGGAGCTTTAAGCTCACAGAATGCAGAGGCTCAAATGTAGAGCTCTTCATGGCATCCAGGACCGTGGACAGGTCCCATATAGGGACTGAAGGGGGGCGAGGTGGGTGAAGCCTTCTAGCCCCTTTAAGGAAGCGAACAATGAGATCGCTCTTTCCTAGTGACAGTCCGTTCACTTGAATGTGATATGCTGCTATAGCAGCCACATAAACTTTGAGCGTGGAGGGGGAGCGACCCGCGTCCAGAAGCTCTTGTAAAAATGTAAGCACCTCTGACACTGCACAATCATGTGGGGTCAGATTTCGCGCTTTACACCAGTCTGGGAAGACTGACCATTTACCTGAACAGAGCCGCCTAGTTGTGGGGGCTCTAGCTTCAGTAATAGTGTTCATTACACTTACAGAAAGGTTCTCATGTACCCGTTGATGGGCCAAACATGAAGCGCCCATAGATCGGGACGGGGATGCCAGATCTGCCGTTCCGCCTGCATGAGGAGGTCTCTCCTCAGCAGGATCGGCCACGGAGCTGCATCTGACATCTGACTCAGCAGTGAGAACCAAAGTTGATTTCTCCAAAGCGGGGCTATTAAAAGCACAGCGCATTTGCTCTCCCTGATCCTCTCTATAACTTGAGGTAACATTGAAATTGGGGGAAACGCATAAAGAGGAAGGTTGGGCCATTCGTGGGCCAACGCATCCTTGTGCTTGGAGAAATATATTCGGCATTGAGCATTGTCTTGTGAGGCGAAAAGATCCACTTTTGCCTCTCCAAACTTGCCCCAAATTATCTGAATTATATTTGGGTGAAGAGACCACTCTGCAGGGGACACTTTGCCCCAGGACAGCATGTCCGGGCCCAAATTCAGAATGCCTGGCACGTGAGTCGCTCTCAGCGAGCTCAGATTGTGCTCTGTCCATATTAGGGCTTCTTCCGCCATTGAGTGCAGGTCGATAGATCTCAGACCGCCTTGGCGATTTATATAGGCTACCACCGATCTGCTGTCCGTTCGGATCAGGACATGGTGGTGTCTTATGTACGGAAGGAAAGCTTTTAGCGATATCGTGACCGCTCTCATCTCTAGACAGTTTATATGAAGGCACTTCTCAGAGTCTGACCAGAGACCGGAGATCGGCCTGCCCACGTGAAGGGCTCCCCAACCTAGGTTGGATGCATCTGTCGAGATAACTTTCCACTTCGTAACAGTGCCCAAACTCACGCCCGTCTTGTACCAGACGGGATTTTTCCAAGGAGCCAGAGCCAGCACACAGCTGTGGTCTACCTTGATTTGCAATCGGCCCGAAAGCCATGCGTGAGCTGGAACGCGGCGATTCAGCCAGCGCTGTAGGGGGCGCATGTGCAACAGACCCAGTCTGAGAACTGGCGCCGCCGAGGCCATGACACCCAACATCCTCTGAAAGTGTTTGAGAGGAATGTGTGTACCGGACCTGAGGGAAACCGCTCGGTTCTGAGCAGAGAGCGCGCGCTGTGACGTCAGCCGCGCGCTCAACTGCAGTGAGTCCAATACTGTTCCCAGAAACAAAACTTTCTGTGTGGGAGACAATAAACTCTTTGCCACGTTGATTCTGAGTCCCAAGCATTCTAAATGGTTGAGAAGCCAAGATCTGTGGTTTAATAACTGTATCTCTGACTGAGCTATTCTGAGCCAGTCGTCGAGATAATTGAGAATTCTCATTCCCCGAAGCCTCAGCGGGGTTAGCGCCGCTTCCATGCACTTCGTGCGGGGAGCCAGAGATAGACCAAAAAGGTAGCACCTTGTATTGGTAAACTTTCCCCTCGAAGGCGAATCTCAAGAATGGCCTGTAATGAGGGGCTATTTGTATGTGGAAAAAGGCATCCTTTAGATCCACAGTGAAAACCCAATCACCCGGGCGAATGTGCGCGAGGATTTGTTTCATTCTCAACATTCTGAACGGGCGCTTCATAAGGGCTTTGTTCAGATGTCTGAAATCTAGAATGGCCTGAGGCCACCCCCCTTCTTTTGGCACAAGGAAGTAGCGACTGTAAAGCCTGACTCGCTCTGTGAGGGGTGCACGGTTTCCACATCTCCCTTTATTTAACAGTTTGATACTTCAATTCGAATCACGTGACTCATGTCGCTTCTCACCGCTGTCTCTACCACAGTGCGAAAGCACGGTGGTCTGTGAGCGAACTGTAGCGAGTAACCTTGTTATCGAAGCCAAGGGTTGAATTAATTTGTGGGGCGGGTCACTGAATAACAGGGACCTGTTAGCCCGGATGCATTGTGCTAGTGGCGCTGTGAGAGGCGGCGTGCACTGAATGGTGACGTACGCCTTATTGGGTCGCCGTGGAAATGGCGCTTACCAAGGGGATTGTGTTTGTGTACAGAAGAGCACGTTGCTCACGGGCTCATAAATAGTAAATAGGGAAATAGTGTTCCCAGCCGCCTGAGTGCAGGGGGCCGGAGAACGCAGAATAGCGGCGAACGCTTTGTGTCGCCGGGGAAATGGTGCATGTGTACAGGCGAGCGCGTTTGTTTGCGGGCTCGTTGATTGTAGGAATAATGTTTCCAGCCGCCTGAGTGCAGGGAGCTGGGGAACATAGGAAGTGCTTGAGTGTAGGGGTACAACTTTGATGTTGGCACACTGCCTACAGATGAACTCGTAACACTGTGTTTGGATAGTGTTACTGTAAAGTGGACGCATTCTTGCGGATTAGTCCACGTGCACGTTAGCGGCAGGGCTAATGGATAGCGCGTGCTCTGCAGGCGCGAGTCTACCTAGCCACTAGAAAAGCTCTGATTCATTGTAAATAATGTGTGGTGGCGCGCACTGTATAATGGGAGCCACTACATAGAGTACTCGCGGCGCACGCCAGCGAGCGAATTCACAGAGGTAAACGCATAACAGCGTCAATGTGCAACTGAGCATGTTTGGCCACAGGCTAGTTATTGCAATGTTACATCTCCAGTCACCTGAACTAAGGGAACTGGGAGAATATCAGGTTTATTGAGTGATTTTGTGGCACTGAATTAACAGTGCTTATGCAGGAGTGCACACTATGTAGTGGACACATTACCTACAGTGTTGAACCACTCCAGCCGCCTGAATAGGGGGACTGGGAGAAGTGATATTTGAGGGAAAAAAAGGCGCAAGCTAGGCGGCCATTTTATGACATCGTTATGCTCTAGACGGAGAGCGCATGTTATGACGCGCTCTAGTCAGCGAACGCGCGCTGTGCAGAGAGTGCGCGCTGCCATATAAGGCTGTTTACCTTTGGCAGAAGCGCGCACTGCAGCGAGAACGGCTGTGACGTAAGCGCGTTCTCGGTATATCCAGCAGCCTGAGTTCGCTTAGCTTATGTTGAGTTCACTCGTGTGCAGAAGTGCACATCTTCTGTCCGCGTGGCGGCAGTATCACATTCTCTCTCAGCGGCCATTTCAGGGCGGCTGAGTAAGAGAAGAAGCGAGTGAAAAGCCCCGTATGCCCGCGGCGCTATTAGCACGGCGGGAATAACATTCTCTGGCCACGGCCATTTAGAGCGGCGGAGGAGAGAGAGAGAAGCGCGTGTAGAGCTCCATATGTCCGCGGCGTCATCAGCGCAGCGAGGATATAACATTCTCTGTCCACGGCCATTTTAGAGCGGTGGAGATGAGAGAGGAAGGAGTGAAACTCTATATGCCCGCGGCGTCATCCGGTCCGCCGAACGAAACAGCCGCCATGCGAGGGGAGCTGTGCTGCTCGTCGACGAACAAGACGGGCGATGGCGAGGCACGCGGGGACATGCCCGGCGTGTGCTCGTCAGAGCGCTCCGGTGGCCTCTGGTCGCGACGTTTCTTCTTCCGTGGCTCTAGAGGCTGGGAGCACGGGACGGGATCCGAGTCGAAGCTGGCGAGCCGAGCCCGAAGGGTCTGCAGCGCCAGTTCGTCGCACTCAGGGCAGCCGCCCTGGTTGAGTGCAGTCTGCGTGTGGTCTCGTCCGAGACATGACACGCAGATGATGTGCCGATCCTCGTCCGCGATGAAGCCTCTGCACGAGGCGCAGGAACGAGACATTTGAAACAACGTCTCGGCTCTTTTTGAATGAAAACACAGAAAAGGTAATAAAGGATATGTGCCGGATGGCGCAGCTGGAAGGCAGGCTGAAGGCGGAGAATCCGACGTCCTCAGGCCGCGTGTTCCGCTGGGTGCGTGTCGACGGCAGGCTTCGATCCGGAGCTCAACGATAGCGAGTCGCTGAAGAAGAATTAATCTGACTAACCTTGCGAGAGCGGGTCTTATATACCCTAGGCTATGCAAATGCTGTTGCCCCTTGTGGCGGGAATTTGGAAGGACCTGATTGGTCCGTCCCGCCCCACGGTCTCGCTATAGGTTGCTGCAGTTGCAGCGGCACAGCCAATCAGCACGCAGCTGCTTCCTGCTGAGAGTTGTGCAGCTGCACTGCGTGTAAAAGGTATTTTTGGATAAAAATTTGCTTCAATATCTCGAGGAAAGGAATTCCCCCATATGCGTTTTAGCAAAACGCAATACGAGAGTACTCTCGTAAGGGAACCAATAATCAGGAAACAAGGTGGGCGGGGTTAGACAATAGACATGAGCACATGGCACAAAGAAACACTTGACAAGATACATGTGCTCACACCAAACGTGACATGAACATGCAGCTAATGAGAACTCATCAGCTGCATGTTCACACAAAACATGACAACATGAAAGCACGCAACCAGTGAAAAACACCAGTCACGTGCTACACAACACAAAACATAGCATGAAAGCACGCGGCCGAAGTAAACACGAACCGCGTGCTACACAAACACACACGGACAGAAGAGCGCATGCTCACACTACAGGACAGAGCGCACGAGAACAAGCGAATGCTCATTCCGTGCGCTCGTGACAAAAAACAAACACGCGGAGCATGAATGTCCGAATCCCAACACAAAACTGAAACCCAAACTAGACCGAAGTGCTGGGATCCGAACACCACGCCCCGCACACAAAACACAAGGACAGAAGAGCACGCAGCTCGAGCGTGCTCAAAGCTGCGCGCTCACACAAGACAAGACAAATAATACAGGAGTGTCAGGGCTCTGTCACAAACCAAGAGTAAACTAGACCGAAGTGACAGAACCCTGACAGTTTGGGGCATTCTACAGCCCTTCATCAAAACTTTCAACACCGAGCCCATCTCAGATTGTTTTAATCAATGCACAAATAGTAAAAACAAATGAACACTATCAGTTCCTAAATTCTGATTGGGTGGGCAAGGCAGACGTTTGGGTGGGCTCAGCCCGGGGCCGGCTCTAGGCATGGGCAGGTTAACACTTTGCAGTTTTGAACGATGTCCTACTCTTATTATCTGGATTACCAAAATGACGGAGTAGGCTATTTTATGTTTTCACATTTTTGCGCATGTGAAGAGGATGATTTTTCCATCAGTATTGGGACATGAGTGAACAAGCCTATAATAAATAATCGTGAGCGCTGGTTAGTTTCAGATTCTCATTCATTTCGTTTTGTTTTTATATATATATACTTATATTTTTTAATTATTGATCTGTTCTGAATACCATTTATATTTAAAGGATGTTGTAACACATCGTGTCCAGAGGAAAATCGAGATAGCTCACTTAACTGGAGTTATTGTAGACATGGAGGCGATGGACATTTCACAGCTCCACTTTATTCCCCGTGAAACTCGCGTAACAGTCCGTCACAAACGCTAGTGTAGCACACGTGTCAATTAATATTGCACTTGCAGCTAGTATTAATCATAGGCCAATAGGTTCGACTATGGAGGTCTAATAAAAACAACACTGTTGAATTAAAAGTAAATCTTTAGTGAAATTGAAATTTCTTTTTAAAAGGAAAATAAAATAAGGAAAATAAAATAAAACTCAATCCATGTCACAATACTGGTTCAATAATAAATCACAGTTACATGAACTTTCAATTAAATTGACTGTAATTTAACAAGTTCACTTGACTCCTTTTGATTTGGGTGCACCCTCTAGCTATGAATATCTATCTAGAATAACACACCTTCAATATCAATTACAAACATTCACAATTGTAAAGGTGGACAGTTCACTCAAATATTCAAAAATTAAATCCTTGGTATTGAACACAATGCAAAAACAATGGTTCAGAAGAAAAAGAGTTCAATGAATCACTGAAAAGATTCATTGAAAGGATCAGTTCAGAGGGTTCAATTCAAAAAGTCCAGTTCAAAAAGTTCCGCTGAAAGATTCGTTTCAAAGATTCGAATCAAAGATTCGGTTAAACGATTCAGTTCAAAGACTCGGTTCAAAGAATCAAAAGGCAACTCAAATCTCACAGTTCACCATGTTCATCTCACTGGGAAAGGCTCGCCATCTCTAATGAATCGTCACGATCACGCTGAATCGAACAGTTCCAGCGTAGGCAAAAAAAACCCGACCTGCATGTGCAACAGGCAGTTTTTAGTTCACAACCAGTGCTTTAAGTGGGCCGGTACGCGCCGGTACTCAGTACCGCCACTTCCAAATATAGCTCTTGAGCGTACCGCCACCTCTCCGTGCGCCCAGAACGTGCTTTTAGCGTACCGGTACGCTCATTTGCGAGCAGAGACTACATTACCCATACACCCTTGAGTTTTACAAGTGAAAAGCGCATGCGTCGCTTTTGCCGCTGTCAGTGTCAACAACTCAAAGTGGTCCGGAGAGGGTGTGTGAAACGCCACGTGAGACTGGGTTGGAAACGCGCAATCATAGCTGCTCGTTTAAAATCTATGGTAAAAATACAAAGCACTTGTGCGGCGGACGAGGACGAGAGTGGCACTACTTCTACCGATGACAACAGCCGCATGTTGTAGCTGGGTCGTTCCTGTTATACAGTGACTTTTCTGTCTTTATGATTTACTTACTCATATTTTCTATAAAATGAGTCACATAAGAAAAGGCTTAAATTATAAATGTAGGTCTTCTTTATCACTTAAACAGATATAATAGGTATTAAAAATACTATTTTTATTGATATATGCATTCAATTTTATCATGTCCTCAGTGCACTTCCGGTATTCAATTCCTCTGTGATAAAGGCCTATCAACTAGCCTATACAACTACACAACAACTATAAACCATGAAATGATGAAATATTCAAAATATTTTTAGATTATGTTATAGAATAGGCTAAACTACCTCTAGTTATACATATAAATCATGTGAAACTATAGTTATTTTTATTTTTTACAATTGTCTTCATTTACTGTGTCCCTGAAGTCATCTTCCACCCTGTTAGTATGTATTTCTCGACTTCCAAAAAAGACCACAATTTCATCGAGACAATTTTCAGGAAATTACATAATTAGTTTTTCCTGCTGGAATTCAACCGTACAAAATTAAGTAAGCTTCAACTCTCACCTCTACCTTTTTTTGTAGTTTTTGAAATGTTATCCTGCTTGTCCCACTCTTAAAGTTCCACCCTGTTAGGCTCTGTTATGAAGAATGTTTGTCCGGTCAAAAAATTTTTAAAACATATCTGACATAGTTATAAAAGTTCTGTTTATCTGTAAAAGGTTAGTTAGCTAAACGTTGATCCCTCAAAGAGCTACGGCTAACTTATCTTAAAATTTTCCACCCTGTTGATTCCGCCCTGTTAGATCTATTAACTTAACAGGGTGGAAATTCTAATAGAATAAATCGTATTTTGTGTATATTGCAAATTCTATAAACACATATATGCATATATAAATATTATATATAAAACCATGTTATATAGGTGCAGTGGCAAATCATGCAGGACAATGAGGGAAAACTCATCCACTGTTATGGTCTTCCACCCTGTTAGGCAAGTCCTTTTTAAATAATAATTTGACAGCAACGTTAAATGTTTTGCATACTTATGTTTCATTTTGGGAGGTGAGGATCATTAACAGCCTATACAATATATGTTTTTGAACACATTTTTTATTATTTACCATCCTGTTGGCAAAAATGGGTACAAAAAGTACCTGTTCTTAATAATCAAGACATTTTATTCATCAATAATAGTTTTGTTATTGTTTCAAGAATTAAAAAAAAATACCATGATGGCGTAAGGGACATATACTATCCAAGAAAAACTTATTGTTTAACTTTTACATTATTAACATTTTGTGATAACTATGTTTATGTCCCTAACAGGGTGGAACACCTTCACGGCCCGTGTCTGAACAATTAATCTACCCATAATTATTATTTTTTTAGTCCCTGAGCTTGACCAATATGTATTCCGACTAGTTAAACATGTCACCATTTTGGTAGAATGCTAAAAGCATGAAGATCATGTACTTTTTTTTCAAACATTTATGAAGCCAAAATGTTACCGCATACCAGGAATGACCCAGCTATAGTTTCTAACTGTGTTGCTATTTGATTAGAAAAAAGAAAGAAAAAAGTGAACATTGGCCTGCATGGTAGCCTAATTAGGTGCCGTCAATGGTCTTGCTTTGTAAATAAACCCTTATTGTAACAAATTATATATTTACACAATTACAAGAACTATATGTAAGTTCTAAGGCTGAGAACAAGTTAGAAAGAGCTTTAAAATACGGACCTTCTTGAATTATTGACTAAAAAATCCCCCCATAACCACGCCCCCAACAAAGCCCCGCCCCCTCTGGTGAGTACCGGCACTTTATTTTTTCCACTTAAAGCACTGTTCACAACACACATTAAATGCACTGCTTCTAGCTTAACAACAGTAAATAGTATCACTTGTTACCTTATTTAACATATAACAGTTATATTTCCATTGTAATTCGACAGCTTAGGTAACATTACACTGCTCAACTAACATAAAACGACTCGTTCATCACCATCAACAACAAAATATGAACATTAGGAACTCATATACACACTGTCTTTTAACCATTACATCTCTTTTACCTTGTTAAACATCAGCTCTTATCAGCATTTCATTCTGACAAAGAAATACGTTTTCATTCTCTCTCAATTGAACACATCATTACTCATTTAATCACATTTATGACAGTTTACACATCTCAAAATGTGTACTCACCAAATCCAAAGAAAATTGAACATAAACGTCTCTCTTCTAATCCTCTCTGCACATTTGTAAACTTTTACACAAAGTTATGCTGCTGCTCGTTTCACCAATTGCACAGAAAAGAAAATGGCTTCTCCCATCCAGCAACTAGCGTGGTGGGGCGGGCCTTCAATGTAAATCTCACATAATTGGATAATCATTAAGATGTCAATCATCACACTGACATGCATTTCACTTTGATTTCACAATTTTTCTTACATGTTTTACTCATTTCTAGTTAGTTTATTATTTTAACAGACCATTTAATAATTTCCTTTTTATAAACTTAATTTATTTCTTTATACAGGGTTACACTAGCATTACTTAATCAACAAAACAACTTGATTTGAGCAACAGAAAATAACCCGCATACATGGGAGTGCTGGAGGCGCAGTGCGCACATACAGCGCAGGCAGTTCAACAGGGAGCGCGCAGCTCTTAAAGGGGCCACACCATATTCCTACTCGTTACAATTTGTTGTGGATTGAGGGGAAATAAAATAACCTATAGCTATGTTTGTAGTACATTATAACATTCCGCTTTATTTACCGGTATTATTTCTGAATGCAATCAAATGTGACTTATACATGACTTACCTGGTTTTTTTTTCAACCAAACGATTATTTGGTTAAAATTCTTGTTGGTTGGTTGGTTAACCAGTTAATTAGCCTCCCATATATAGGTCTAGCTATCAAATTAGTGCAGAATGTTGCGAATATGCATCAATAATCAAAAGCACGTGCTGAGATGAATTTGTGCCATCTAGAGAATAGAGTCAAATTACCAATTGTATACAAGTAGGCTTTTCTTATGCGTGGCGACTTGTTTGAATGTAAATGGCTGTAGGCCTATAGTATATGGGTCGCGAAAAAAAAATGTAAACCCAACCAAAAAAAAAAAAAGCCCACCCGGGATATCTGCCAGCCCACCCTTCTATAGGTGCTTAGAACCGGGCCTGGCTCAGCCCACCCCTGCCCATGCCTAGAGCCGGCCCGTCGCTCAATCAAGTGGTTGTGTCTATAGTATTATACACAACATTATAATATTATATACATTCACATATACATATACAATTTAAAATTGCCCCTGGTTCAGTAATGAACTCTTGTAATAAAGTAGCAGTGGCTGGGACAGATTTTAAGCGTCACCTCAAGATGCAATCTAATCCTGTTTACATGAAATAAACTGCTCGCAGGCAGGTTTAAGCTTACGGACCTGTTGCTATGACAGCAAGTCCAGGATGAGCGTCGAAGAACCAAACAATCCAAGATCATGCCAAATCGTCAACAATCAAATCCGGCTAACTGAGTTAGCGAGGTACGAAGAACGGGCCCCAGATCCCAGTGGTGCCTTTGCCCTCAGGTTCACATTGTCAAAACTCTTCACACATTTAGTGAAACAGAAGTCTATACAAAACAAACTGAATCATTTTCCATTGCTTTCAACAAAATGCATTAAACTGATGCATTTGACAAAATGTACTTTTATCACTCATACTTCACCATGTGCAAAATATTATATGCTCTATTTGCAGCACGTTTAAAATGTTAGCACACTTATCAAAACTAATAAAGCACATTCAAATCAGCATGGCAAACTCTGTGCACTGTAATTATATTTAAATATAAAATCTTAGCAGAATATTACAATGTATATAGTACAGAATATATACAATGAAATTAAATAATTATTCCAAACACAAATTATTGCAATACCCAGGTGTTCTATTTTTATCCTCTCTTAGTACATTTTTTCAGTCATCTTTTAGCAAATCAGATGGCTTCAGAATGATTTTGTTTGTAAACATGGATCAAGGAATACACATTGGTGTGAAAGAAGAGTGGCAGAGAAAGGGAGGACTAGAGTAATTTGTACAAGCAGCAAGTGAAGTTGATATGCTGAGGAATTTAAAAAAAATACTGGAAGATTAATTGTAACAAGTTGAGTTGATTTTGCAGCCTAGGCTCTGCTGCAAACACTCTTTTAATGTCATCAACATCAACATATTTTATATAACAATATTAAAAGTAAATGAATGCAAAATTAAAAATAAATCTGAAGAATGATTACAGCTATAAATGGATTCTGACACGCTGTCTAACTCCAGTAGAGTTTAGAATGTCTACAAATGCCAATCCCAATGCGTCCATTGCATTATCTACGACGTGGATGTTAAATTCACCAACGAAAACTTTATCTGGTGGAAATAGTTTACACACAACCAGGAACCCCAGAATGGCAACTAGTGAATTAAGCCATAGCAAATTCTGAGATGTTACTGATGGCATTTTATTTAAAATTTGGATAGGCCAGATAAATGTTGTTTTTGGAAATAAGAGGTTTTAGACACTACAAGACAAACACCTGAATACATTGCATTCACTGTGGAGAATACAGCAAAAATAGTACTTCATTGAAGTATGATATTCTATTAAGAATTTATTTTGAGGTATGTCGCTTGGGTTGGTTTGGTCCCATATATTTAATAGGAGTGTATTTAGGTTTTTCCATCACATCCAAGCCGAGGTAGGGCTGCAAGACCGCAGGAATCTGAACCGTCCCTTCCTAACAGAAGACAAACATATAGGTGCTGGTCATATAATTAGAATATCATCAAAAAGTTGATTTATTTCACTAATTCCATTCAAAAAGTGAAACTTGTATATTATATTAATTCATTACACACAGACTGATATATTTCAAAAGTTTATTTCTTTTAATTTTGATGATTATAACAGACAACCAAGGAAAATCCCAAATTCAGTATCTCAGAAAATTAGAATATTGTGAAAAGGTTCAATATTGAAGACACCTGGTGCCACACTCTAATCAGCTAATGAACTCAAAACACCTGCAAAGGCCTTTAAATGGTCTCTCAGTCTAGTTCTGTAGGCTACACAATCATGGGGAAGACTGCTGACTTGACAGTTGTCCAAAAGTTGACCATTGACACCTTGCAGAAGGAGGGCAAGACACAAAAGGTCATTGCAAAAAAGGCTGGCTGTTCACAGAGCTCCATGTCCAAGCACATTAATAGAGAGGCGAAGGGAAGGAAAAGATGTGGTAGCAAAAAAGTGTACAAGCAATAGGGATAACCGCACCATGGAGAGGATTGTGAAACAAAACCCATTCAAAAATGTGGGGGAGATTCACAAAGAGTGGACTGCAGCTGGAGTCAGTGCTTCAGGAACCACTATGCACAAACGTATGCAAGACATGGGTTTCAGCTGTCGCATTACTTGTGTCAAGCCACTCTTGAACAACAGACAGCGTCAGAAGCGTCTTGCCTGGGCTAAAGACAAAAAGGAAAAAAAGTGGTCCAAAGTTATGTTGTTTTCTGATGAAAGTAAATTTTGCATTTCCTTTGGAAATCAGGGTCCCAGAGTATGGAGGAAGAGCGGAGAGTCACACAATCCACACTGCTTGAGGGCCAGTATAAAGTTTCCACAGTCAGTGATGGTTTGGGGTGCCATGTCATCTGCTGGTGTTGGTCCATTGTGTTTTCTGAGGTCCAAGGTCAACGCAGCCGTATACCAGGAAGTTTTAGAGCACTTCATGCTTCCTACTGCTGACCAACTTTATGGAGATGCAGATTTCATTTTCCAAAAGGACTTGGCACCTGCACACAGTACCTGGTTTAAGGACCATGGTATCCCTGTTGATACCAATTGGCCAGCAAACTCGCCTGACCTTAACTCCATAGAAGATCTATGGGGTATTGTGAAGAGGAAGATGCGATATGCCAGACCCAACAATGCAGAAGAGCTGAAGGCCACTATCAGAGCAACCTGGGTTCTCATAACACCTGAGCAGTGCCACAGACTGATCGACTCCATGCCACGCCGCATTGCTGCAGTAATTCAGGCAAAAGGAGCCCAAACTAAGTATTGAGTGCTGTACATGCTCATACTTTCATGTTCATAATTTTCAGTTGGCCAAGATTTCTAAAAATCCTTTTTTTTGTCTTTGTTCTTTCTTATTGGTCTTAAGTAATATTCTAATTTTATGAGATACTGAATTTGGGATTTTCCTTAGTTGTCCGTTATAATCATCAAAATTAAAAGAAATAAACATTTAAAATATATCAGTCTGTGTGTAATGAATGAATATAATATACAAGTTTAACTTTTTGAATGGAATTAGTGAAATAAATAAACTTTTTGATGATATTCTAATTATATGACCAGCACCTGTAGACACAAAATGATTAATAAAATGAATACCTGTTGAAAAATACCCAAATTAGTTTAGTTTCTACCTTGGTTTGGTGTGTCTCCAAAATGGCAATAATGGTACGTGGAATAGCACAAGCTGTAGCATTTACCTAAAATATGAAAAGTAAAGTGTTATTGACTGCTGCAGCTAATTCTGTGCTGAAGGAATGGTTTTGTTCTCTTAGTTATCTCCTATAATCCTATTTCTACAACTTTTTACAGCACGACAAATAGAATGGACATATTGCAGCCATGGCTCACTGTTACATACTGTTATTAAGATGGTATTATAAATATCCTCTTACCGTATGTGCATACTTAGGGTTTCCATCATTTCCCTCATAGAGAATGTTAAGGCGCCGACTCTGGTAGTCTGTGCAGTTTGAGGCACTGGAAATCTGATAAAAGACCAAGTAAGTTGATGTTCAACAAAAGGAAGCAAAAGTAGAAATGTATTCCTCTTTTTAATGAGCAAATTCAAATAGCAAATTCGTTTTATTCTCGTTGATGGTTCTCTTTTTTTATGCATTAATCTAACGTTAAATTACACTGACTCTTGATTTTAAAATATCGTTCCAACCTCTCCAAAGCTTCCACGCCCTGGCATCCATGCCTCAATATCATACTTTCGGAAGGCAGGAGGCCCCAATTCTTGAGTGGGCATATCCAAGACTCTGTGAGGGAAAGAATTGCTATTACCATTTTAGTAGCATTACCTATCTACTTGTTTCAATACTACATATAGTTATACTACTTATAGTATTCCCTGACAGCAAGTGCATACATACAACAAATATTTACTTCTTACTGTGAACAACCTTTAAGAACCACTGTTAGCCCAATAAATACTTAAAAAAATTTTTAAATTTTTTGAATCAAAACATGAATAAACAAACTATACTTAATCTTAGTGTGTGTAAACATTGGTTAGATTTTAGACATACCTATAATGAAGCTTCAGGGAAGAGAAAATCTCCTTCTGTAACAAGACAAATTCATCCAACAACTGGGAACTCTCCTCTCCCGTCTCATTCGAAGTTACACCGAACATTTCAATCTGCACAAATGTAAACAAAGTAAACACCCTAAAGGTAACAACAGATACATTCAACAGACACATTCATAGGACTGCAATTACAATGATCTTGACATCAAGGATCTTAACTGTTCTGCTTTTTTGTTTTTCTTTCATTTTCCATGCTACCACTTCCATTTTCTGATTACCTTGTTAAAATGGTGAACTCTGTAAAGCCCCCAGGTCTCTCTTCCAGTATCTGTTTCTGCTCGATAACATGTGCTACTACAGACGGTTCTAGAATATAAAAGCAATACAAATAACACTTAATGCATGCATCATTTGTGTAGCTTTCAGACAATCAATCAATCAATAGGTCAATCGAGGACTTTTTATACCTGACAGGTAAATCCTTCAAATTTACAGCATGATCCATGAAATATCCTAGTAAAATATAGGTCATCATCAATTCATTGTGAAGTATTCATGGATATTTTTTTTTCTGCCAACATAACATTTGGTGCCTACTGGTCTTTTTTTTAAATATAATGTTATATTAATGGTAATAACACCAAATAAAATACTGGTTAAAAGTTTGGAAAAATTAATCGTTTTTAATTGGTGCTCAATTATTATTAATAATAAAGTTCTTATTAATAATAAAATAATACATTTCTTATTATCAGTATTTAAAAGTTTTTTTTCTGCTTAATATTTTTTTTCATGATTCCTTGATGATAAGAAAGGTCAATGAACAGCACGGAATGATTTCTGAAAGATCATGTGACACTGAAGGCTGCAGTAATTGTTGCTGAATATTCAGCTTTGCCATCACAAAAATAAATTACATTTTAAAATATATTTAAATAGAAAACGGTTTTATTTTGTAAAAATATTTTATAACATTACTGTTTTTACTGTATTTTTGTTCAAATAAATGCAGCCTTGATGACCACAAGAGACTTCTTTCAAAAATAATAAAAATCTTAATTATTCCAAACTTTTGAATAGTAGTGTATGAATGTAACAAATTTACTTTTATATTCATTTATAAAACTTATAATCCACAAAGAAAGAAGGTTCTGAAAATAAATCTGCATAGTTTATCCTTTTGATCTTTCATTAAAAAAAACCCCAAAAAACAAAGACAATTGATGACAGTGGGGGGTTAACACACATTATGAAATAAATGTTTTTCAACAAAGCATGTTGGCCACAATTATTGGCACCCCTAGAGTAAAATATCTCTGAAGTATATTCCCATTCATATTTACCTTTTTTTTTTAAGCACACCAGAGTGACTAGGAGGATGAAATTGAAAAAGATTGGCAGTAAGAAAATATCTAAAGCATTGAAAAAATCACCATTTCCACCACCATAATTAAGAAGTTCCAATCAACTAAAGATGTTCTAAATCTGCCTGGAAGAAGACATATGTCTATATTGTCTTAATGCCCGCTGAGGAGGAGAGCTTGAGTGGACAAAGACTCTCCCAAGGATCACAGCTGAAGAATTTCAGAGATTAGTTGAGTCTTGGGGTCAGAAAGCCTAAAAAAAAAATTGTATCAAACAGTACCAACTGAACCGGTATGCAGAAGATTGCTGGTTCGATCCCAGCGGTCACCACCAGTGTGTCCTTGAGCAAGGTACTTTACTCCATGTTGCTCCAGGGGGGTTGTCCCTGTAATAAGGGCACTGTTAAGTCGCTTTGGATAAAAGTGTCTGCCAAATGCATAAATGTAAATGTCATCACAAGTTGTTTGGGAGGGTTTCAAGAAAAATCCTCCTCGCTCATCCAGAAACAAACTCCAGCATATTCAGTGGTCAGACATGACTGGAACTTCAAATGGGACCTGGTCAGATGAAACTAAAAAAAAAAAGAAAAAGAGCTTTTTGGCTGCAAACCCACCAGATGGGATATGCAAACAGGGATAAAAAAGTACCCCATGTCCATGGTTAAATATACTGCTGGATCTTTAACATTGTGGGTCTATTTTTTTGCTGGAGGTCCTGAACATTTTGTTCAGATACATGGGATCATGGATTCTAGCAAATGCCAACAGATTAAAACAAATTAAAATTCTGCTAGAAATCTTATAATGGGCCATGGTTGGATCTTCCATCAGGACAATGATCCAAACAAACATACAAATCAACACAAAAATGTGTCACTGAACACAAAATGAAGCTTCTGCCATGGCCGTCCCAGTCTCCTGACCTGAACCCTATAGAAAATGAGTGGGGTGAACTGAAGAGAAGCAGCACCAACAATCTGAAGGATCTGGAGAGATTCTGTATGAAGGGATGGTCCCTGGTCTTGTCAGGTGTTCTCCAAACTCATCAGGCATTATAGGAGACTCAGAGAGGTTGGGAAAAGGATGAGGCAATAATTGAGTGCCAATAATTGTGGCCAACGTGAACTAGAGAAAAACATTTTACTTTCTGGAAGGTTCGAATTTTGTGAATTTTTTTAATGAAAGATCAAAAGGATAAACAATGCAGATTTATTTTCCCAGCTCATATTTACCAAGCGTGCCAATATTAGTGGAGGGCACTGTTTATCATACGATTAATTATCATGTCACAGAAGTTCATGCTTTTATCACCTGCCACTCCTACTTCCCCTGTTCCAGCAAGATTGAGGTCAGGAAAGTGTGAAGGGTCCAGAGAGTACACCTGTGATTTATGAGCATGAGGCTGCATCCCACAACCTTCCTGAACAATAGATGCAAAAACAGCACAATATAATGGAGATTCTTTATCGTTACTTACTCCAGTTGTTACTACGTTAGCTAGTTTTCTAAATTTTGATTTCCATTAACAATCTTAATACACAGCTGCATCTTAAGTATTGAGTGTAAAGTATTTATATTATACTGCTAAAGCCATTAGTCATAGTAGTATATGATTATGAATTTAAACTCAGTAAAGGAATGCAGAATGTTGGATCCTACAATGTAATAAAAATGTTGTTACATAAAAAACATGATATTGTACAAAGCGATACTCACAAAAACCACTGATTTTAATATGTCAGGAACAACCATGGGAATAAAGCCCTGTAAAATGTTAGGAATTCACAACAGAGTATTAAGCATACTCAACCTCCAAAAAGAAAACGAAACATTGATGTTTGCATATTTCGTTTTTTTATAATAAGTTCCTGGTCTTATAATGTGCAATTCTTGTGTACAGAGATTATTCCAAATATCAGAAATAGATAAAAAACATACTAACCCGTTTCTGAAGAAGATCCATAGTAAAATTTTGCAAGGCAAACTGAAGTCTGGCCCCTGCCCCTCTCAAGTAGTATGATCTGTGCCCTGACACATGTGCAAGACGTCTGAGAGGAAAGAGATTCAAATGAAAAACAAATAAAAATAAAGCGGTGAATAAAATTAAAACATGACAGAGAAAAAACATCTAACCTTTGTCTGATGATGTCAAGACCCTCTCCAATTTCCAGGTGGCCTTTTGGTTTGAAATCAAATTCTATGGTGGACACATGACACTACAGTATATTAAAATACATCTTGTGCAACGCTTTATAGCATTTACAAAACATTTTAGCAAGTTAGGGAACATTTCAAGTCAGTCACACACCACTTATTGACAAAACGACAAGGTAAAGGAACAAAATACCTGCAGCAAAAATCCAAGAACCAAAAGGTTATTAAAAATGATCAGTTCTTGCAACATAATACAATATAGTTCTGTTCATGGCTGCTGCTTCAAATCCAACTCCAAATTGTATGTTTTGACCAAAACCGATTTCAAGAAATGGATAATGTGGTTTATGGCTTTATTCAATCAAATTTACCTCGTCTCTGACCAACCAATTCAACCACTCTTGCCTGACTCTCATCTCCGATGGGCTAGGAGAAAAGACAAAAAAAATTACATTCCTGTCAAAGCTAGGGTAGGGTAGGTGTTTTTCATAAACACTTTTTTTCATAATGGTTAAAACTCTCTTCACATCCTGACAGCAATCAATAATAGAAGTCGTCTAAATATTAAAAAAAGTGAACATGTATCTTCTGTTGGACTCCAAAAATTTTATCCAATCGATGTCCTAGGATGTCCTTCCTGCCTGTCAACATAAGCATTTCCATACCTCTGCGTACCTTGCTCAAGCAGACATCACACGTCATCAGTGTGTTCCACAAGGCTACGCAGAGTTGAAGACAGACAGTCACTATGTGCTTTGAGGTAATTTAACAGTCTCAGGTAACGCTTTGCAGACTCTGCTAGTTCATGTGTTTCATGTGGCTTTGGAGAGCGTTTTGAAGGGAGGGTTGGATCTTATGCTTTCAAAGCTAGCTTGCTATTGCTAGCATCTCTGAAATTGTCTACCCTAGCATTAAAGGAGAACTCCGGTGTGAATTTTTAAGTTAATCTTGATCGTTATACCTTTGGGAGTACTGTCTATAGAAAAAAAAACACGAACCGGATTGGTGCTTGCAACACGCATCTGTTACAGTTAATGCCCAACGAGATGCGTTTAGCAACTTAGCCATTGTTTAAACTCACCGAAATAGTGTTTTAGACGGAAAGCTGTAGTCTCGCTGAAGTCCAGTGAGAACTCAGTTGTAGCCGGTAAAAATGTAAATAGTCCAGGGGGGAGGAGCGTTGTGTGTGAAGAGTGATGATCGGCTCACAAGTGAAGAAGAAATGGTTCGTAATGCTCCTCCCCCCAGGACTATTTACAACTGAGTTCTCACGGGACTTCAGCGCGAGACTACAGCTTGCCGTCTAAAACACTATTTCGGCGAGTTTAAGTTGCTACACGCATCTCGTTGTCATGTAAGGGCCCTGTTCATGTTGGACAGACATTTTAATTGCATTTAGTGCCTGTTAAGAGGCACAAAGAAACTCTTTATGTATATGCCCCCATAGATGCCGTGTTAGCTGAGTGGGAGCTCTGGGCATTAACTGTAACAGCTCCGTGTTGCAAGCACCAATCTGGTTCGTTTTTTTTGTGTGTTTTTTATAGACAGTACTCAAAGGTATAATGATCAAGATTAACTTAAAAATTCACCGGAGTTCTCCTTTAAGTAAAAGCAGCTTTCCTGATTTTTCGATTATTACAGAAGCATTGGGGGGGTCTAATGCTATTTCATGCATTCTGACTTATTTAGACCGACTTATTTTTTGGATTCTCATGCTAAACATGGCCAAAATATAAAAAAAACAGAGTTGGACGTATGAAAGTATTTCTGTGCCAAATACACTCCTTCAGGATTTGAATACGTTTCATAAAGGTTTTTTTTTTTTTTTTTTGAGTATGGCCCTATATGATGTCATAAAGTGTGAAATTCCTTGTATGGGCACTTCTCCCGGATGAGCGCGTGTGCACATCAACCAGAGCGAGAGCAAGAGCACGGCCATAAAGGAGCTTTGTTCGGGTTATGGAAGCCGTTGGCAGGGCTGTCATTTAGTTTTTGGCCACAACATCAATGATGTCACTAAAGAAGTGTGTTTTTGTGAGGGAAAGATAACCTTGTTCAGCTTCCCAAATAACCCAGCGTTAAGGAAACAGTGGATGCTGTTTTTTTTTTTTTGCTCTGCAAGTGTGTTTCTTTGTTCCCGGTCATGATTCGAAATCCGCAGGTGGTGAGTGAAACTGCATCAAATGTCTGTGTTTTATAGGAAATCGGTGCAAAAATGCATATAATGTAAACAACACGAACGTACAGTGTGTGTGTGTGTGTGTGTGTGTGTGTGTGTGTGTGTGTGTGTGTGTGTGTGTGTGTGTGTGTGTGTGTGTGTGTGTGTGTGTGTGTGTGTGTGTTCGTGACTCTTAAGCTCCGTCCACTGCATGCCTCCACGAGTTTGGCTGTTTTCGGGAAAGAATCAGTACAGCGCATCTGTCTTTTATAAATATGACAAAACTAAAGACTCTTCGGAGATATGAAGGATGCAATACTACTCTATAGGTACTCAAGATTAACATGAGATTGGCAGAAACTGTGTTATGTACCTTTTAAACGAATACATTATGGTGTTTATGTTTTTGTATACTATTATTTGCTTAGGTGCAAATCTGATACTTGGATTTGGTTAAAGGGGTTATGAACTGCATTGTTTTATTGTTTTATGATGTTTCCTAGGGTGCACTTATAATGTTAGAATGCTATTTTCATCAGAAACTGTCATAATTTATAAATAAAAGGCATTTTTCCTACCCTGATTTTAGCCTCTGCTCTGAACGCTCTGTTTTAAGGGGCATGTCCGCTGTGAGACTTCAGTGTAAACACCCACTGCTGTGATTGGCTAAAGTCTTTCCATTTGAAATAGTATTACTCTCTCTTTTAGCACGTTTTTACTATTACAGCTCTCATGGTTAACTAATTTTGAAAAGTGTTGCATTACATTTAGATCTATGGCATTATATTTAGATCTATGGCATGAAAGGTTGCAGTGATAATCATTGTAGCCAATCACACACGTTGAGCACATGAAAGCAGCAATCTCATCATTCCAACTCAGTTTCTGTTCACTAACGAATGCTTTCATCTTCACTAACAGTGCAAACGTGATATAGTTAAGAGATTTGTTGAATAAAACGAGAGTCAATGATAAACGCGTCACTGATAAACTCTCCTGTTTGATTGATAGCTCCAGCGTGCGCTTCTCAAATGATTGCCAAGGGAGCTTTCTTTGATCACTTTCTTTATTTCTTTATCTATTATAATAGAAACAACACAAGTTGATGTTTAGTCACTGGTCTGATTTACTGATACACAGACAAAGAACATCTGACTACATGAATCATCACATTTCAGATCAGTCATTAGAATGACCACAGTTACATCCATGTTGCAATACTGTTGAGACCAGGCACTGCACAATATTTTATAATCCTCATCCTCAACCCTCAATGTTTATTGCTTTGTAGCTCGATGGTTTAACACTAGGCCTATGTTACATGCGTGAATCGGTGGGCGGGGCTAAACAGGCAGTAATGAAGTAGGCATTAATCTTCTTCTGCAGAGTAGGGATGCACCAAAATGAAAATTCTTGGCCGAAGCCGAATACCGAATGTGGTTTTTTTTATTTTTTCACCATTGCATAAATTAGCTTTTTTACTATTTTGTCTTACTTTTAAAATAAATTACAAAACTACAATTTAAAAATATTTATTTAACCCTTATCATTTTTAGCATTCCAGCAAACATTATACAAGGCACAATATAACTTAAAATTAAAAAAAAAGTAAAATAAAAAATAATTGGCCATCTTATCTTAGGCCTATTATGCCTACAGGTATCATAATCAAATCATTATACATTTTGTTTGTTTGTTTGTTCATGAGAGGTTTTGCAAGCCTGTATAACTCAGGACTGAATAAAAACTCTAGCGGTGTGAGCAGTGAGTGGAGGCTGACTAACTTAAAACATATTGGCCATTGCATACAAGAGATCAACAACTATGTCACCGCTGTAGAAACGCGTTAAATTTATACATTTGACGTTCTACAGACACAAATATGCACTGAAGCATTGCCAATCGATTACAGTATTAACTGAGGGTGGTCTTGCTTGCATTTGAGGGTGCTTAGACAATTCAGCAGAACAGTGTCTGCAAACTGCCATTTCTGCATCTTTCTCTGAGACTTTAAAGCCTTTAAGCCTTGTTTACGCTCGACGCGTCCGAAAGTGCGCGCGGCAAAAATTACGTCACCGCAGAGTGCCAAGTGGACGGGGCACGCGCGCAGACAGCGGAGACTCATGCTGCGGAGCCAGACAGAAGTATAAACAAGGCTTAATGCTTCCACACTTCCGACATGTGCTGCATTTAGAAGCGTGAGCGCCTCTCTCACACGTGCTGGTTGCTATATTTGATTGCGTCATCAAAAACCTCATTGTTCGGTAAAATGTATTCAGTCTTTTCACTTATTCGGCCGAATAATTTTGGTTGCCGAACATTTGGTGCATCCCTCCTGCAGAGGCGGCGTTTCACCACAGAAGGCGTTTTATCACATTCTGAAATAAATTCAGTCCTTCCAGAAAAATGCGGCTTTTTTGTGATTGTTGCGGGCAAAAATCCTTGATTATGCGGCATGTTTTCTTAAAAAATGCGATGAAAAATGCGGGATATTTATGCAATTTTATGCGATGAAATTGCGGGAACTTGCAAAAACTGCGGTTTGATGAAAAAGAGAAAAAAAGCACTACATCACAGAAAGTGCTGGGAATATTTAAGTTCTCATCTTGTTTTAATGAAGACCTTAATAAACACATGGCTCAAATTTACAAAACATTGAGTCAAACAAGTTCTGTAGCTTTACAAAAGGAATATGCTACAACTTGAAAAATGAATAAATAACTTCCTGTTTTACAGAGGTAGCTATACAAAACAGACATTTGAGTGCTTCCAAATGCACAAAGTGCAATCTCTTAAAGGGTTAGTTCATCCAAAAATTTAAATTCTGTCATTAATGACGTCCCCTCGTGTTGTTGGACACCCGTAAGACCTCCGTTCATCTCTAAATAACGACTTATATAGTGATGACCGATTTCAAAACACAGCATCATGATGCTATGAATCAGCGAGTCGATTCATGATTCGGATCGCGTGTCAAAACTGCTGAAATACGTGACTTTGGCGATCCGAACCGCTGAATCGACTCATTGATTCATAACGCTTCAAAGCTTCATGATGCTGTGTTTTGAAATCGGTCAACACATCGGGAAACTGCTTTGCGCAGTCTTTTGCTGTTATTTTTGGTGGCTAATGGGAGTTTGCGCTTCATCATGGTTTCACCGATATCTATGGTTTCACCACGGGGTTTTCAGCTTTTCGATGATGTTCACGTCGGGTAATTACGTCACTTCAAAACGTTTCCATGGCAATAGGCGGAAATGGCGGCTCTTGTGTGAAGTAAACGAACATTTTTCAACTTTCTGCTACTATATATATGACTTTTTTTGCAACGAAAATGCGGGGATTATGAAATCATGCTAGCCCCGCATATTTTGCACGCGGAAATAGGCAATTTATGCGGCGAAAGTGCAGCGTATTTGAAAAAATGCGGCCCCCGCATAAATATGCGGACTTTGGCTGATTATGCGTTAAATCACGCGATCGCATAATCGCGTTTTTCTGGAGGGACTGTAAATTGTTTGCTGGGCCTGGTGTCTATAAAAGCTTTTCTTTGACTAGCAAGGAAGTTTTCAGCTCTGAGATTTACAGAATATTCTTATATTACCATGACCTTTTATATATCAAAAGCTCCAGGGAAAGTTGATTTCTCAATGCATGACCCCTTTAAATTAGCATTTAATAATAAATAGTTTCATAACTTAATGGCAGTTAATAGAAATGGTTTAACATTTTTGGGATTAAAGGAGTACTTTTAAAAAATATTATGGATATTTTTTTATTCTTTTATATTCTTATATATTGAAAATTAAGCATTTTCAACTTTTTTTCTTTTATAAAAAAAGTGAGTGGTCCCTTACCACACTTGGATGTGTTTTGTTAGGCAGTCGTAGAGCGCGGCAGTAATGTTCTTTCTCCAACTCACTCTCCTGCAGATACAAATTACTAAGTTTCTCTCGGAGTGCTCTACCCTCTTCTCTAGCACTGTTGTACTCCGCAAGCTGTCATGTACAACACAGGGAAAAAGTGTCATACAAAAATTCCAATGCATATTATGTACACTACATATCGCAAAGCAAGCGGAAGAATCACTCAAATATAGCAGCTTTAAGCTTTTATTAATTAAAAAGTCTATATTTAATTCTTCAAACTAAAGTTTAGAAATAAAAAAAGCTGGAACTTACACTAGACAACGTGGATTTGTCATGTGCATCCTGAAAGGGCAGAAATAAATAAAAAAATAATATCAACATTACATTTCATAACATAAGAAAACGTCAACCACAGCACACACACTACATATTAAACCCTCAATTGTGTAAATGTATATGAGCACTTACCACAAGAGCTCGAACTTTGCCACTGATCACCTTTTTTCGGTTTTCCAAATCTGAGATTTCATTTTGCACCTTCTGTAGTTTCTTCCAGACTGAGACCTAGTAATAATTTTCACGTGAATTATCTGAAAATGTCAGTTTAACATCAATGCAGCAGTATTAGTAGTTTTAATGAATGCTATGTCTCACTATAACTCCGACATCAGCTGCCCGCAAATCTCCTTTCCGATTCTCCACCTCCGTTGTCACGGCATCGGTCTCCTCGCACACTCGCTGCATGTCCAGCTCGGGTTTGTGACTGTACCCTTCCCGCACATGCTCATAGAGGCTGCTCCTGACCGCTCGAGAGGAGCACGGTCGGCATGACCATCTAAACCCACTGCTGACATTTTGTCTAGAAGACGTAAGCAGATAAAAAGAGCAAAACCGTGTAGCTGCCCTTACAGAGGACGCCATGGTTAACGGGTTGACAGCTCCACTGTACGGAAGCCGGGATGATCAAAGTCGATTGGAAATGCGATTCTTCTTCTTCTTGTTCGTGTTTTATGGTGTTTGGCATCCAGCTTTATGGTGCATTACCACCCCCCTCTGCTCCGGAGTGTGAATCAGATTACTTTACAGACTAAATCCCCCCACAATGCCCTTTTTGCTAGTGTATCTGCCTTTTCATTTCCCTTTATCCCTACATGTCCTGGAACCCACATAAACTTTACCTGTCTTCCTTGATTTACTATTCTCGTTACGGATTGCAATACCTCATATAGTACATCTTGACGACTTTTTGAACAAAATGACCTTAAACGTACTAAAACTGAAGATGAATCTGAGCATACCAAAACTTTGTCCTGCCCCACCTTTTCCACCCATCTTGATGCAATTAACATTGCCAGCATCTCCACTGTATACACCCCTAATTTGTTAGATGTTCTTCTATTAATTCCTACTCCTTTATCCTGTATTACTACCCCCAATCCTGTTAATTCTGTCTCTGGATTCTTAGCACCATCTGTATATATTTGAATATAATCATGGTACTTATCCTCTAATCTACTATTAAATACTCTTTCCAGATTTATATCCTCCTTTGCCTTCCTTTTTTCCTCCAACACAAACCAGTCCACCACAGGCCAAGCTAATTTCCATGGAGCCATCTCTGGGAAAACTACCATGGGGCTTATCTTCATACCAAAAACATCTAATTCTTTAGCTACATCATCTCCAATCCTACCAAAATTCCCTTTTTGATTTCTGTCCCTATCCTCACTTGTATTCTCCTTCCATTAAGAAAATCCTTGACCCAGTTAAACAATTTCCCTCCTATCCCAATCTTATTTAACTTGATCAATAATCCCTCCTTCCACATCACATCATATGCTTTTTCTATGTCAAAAAACACTGCTATTACTGTTTCTTTATTTGCTTGTGCCTTTCTTATTTCAGTCTCTAATCTTATCACTGAATCTATTGTGCCTCTTCCCTTCCTAAATCCACTCTTTTTTCAATTACATATGTTAATCTTTCTGCTATAATCCTTTCCATTTCTTTACATACATTTGAAGTAAGAGCTATCGGTCTGTAACTACTAGGTTTAGTTGGATCTTTACCAGGTTTCCTTATCGGGATCACTACCGCTTCTTTCCAGCTATTTGGTAATTTTCCCTCCTTCCACATTTTATTGTATACCTCCAACAGCTTCAAAAGTGATACTTCCCCCAGTTGTTTTAACATAATGTAACAAACTTGATCTTATCCCGGAGATGTAGGTTTAGCTCTTTTAATTGCTCTGACCAATTCTGCCAAAGTAAAAGGCTCATCTAATTCACTTCCAAACTCTTCTTTCCTACTTAACTCATGAATATGCTGATTCAATGTCAGTCTTCTCTTTCTCCTTTCTTCTGTCAGATTTTCCTGTCTCCCCCCATCCTTTTAATCATTCCCCACACTTCTCCCACCGGTGTTGTTCTTCCTATTCCATCACAAATATTTCTCCAACTATTCCTCTTTGCCTGCCGAATTGTTCTTCTAACCACTGCCTGGGCCTTCTTATACAGTACTAGATATTGCATACTATGTGTTCTTTTAAGCATTCTGAAAGCTTTATTTCTGTCCCTTACTACTTGTTTACACTCTTCATTCCACCAAGGCACCAGACTTCGATTTACCCTATTACCCCCCTTAGGGATAGCTTCCTCTGCTGCCATAATAATTGCTGAAGTTACCTGGTTATTAACCTCATCTATCCTTCCAGCCACATCAACCCCTTTCATTGCACCCTCACTCACTTCCATAAACCTGTCCCAATTGGCTTTGCCAAAATTCCACTTAGGAATTCTAACATTTGGACCTACTTCCAATTTCCCACCCACTGTGCATAATACTGGGTAATGATCACTCCCCACTGTAGTTGCTGTCCACATTTCCCAATTACTAATTCCTGCCAGAGAACTCGATACTAAAGTAATATCTATTGCTGACTCTTTCCGTGTTAAAACATTTATTCTGGTTCCTCGACCATCACTCACACAGACCAATCCTCTTTCATCCATCACCATTACCGTCTGTATATAAACTTCCTCAAATTGTACTATGAGCATTGAAGTCTAAACACCATATTACCTTATTCCTATCCTGCCCTGATATCTTTAGTAGCTTGGAAATGCAATTAAGTGAGACTTGTGTATTTAATTATTTTATTTTTAGTCTATTGTTATAAATAAATAAATATGAAAGCGTATTACACTTCGATTTTTTTTGCTGTAGTTTTATGTATTTTTTCGTAGTAGTGATTATATTAATTTGGTGGAAATTATAGTTCGTTTGCAAGGACTTTTACTATGAAAACCCTAGTAAAAGTCCTTGCAAACTTTTAATACCGGCGTCTTTTTTAATATGCAACAATAACAAAAACAAGATACAGTAATGAACAACAATAGACAATAATGAGGGTTACATAACAAAAACAAAACCACAAAGATTATTAAACTAGCTTAAATATTTTAGACCATAACAGAGTCTTACATGCAGTAGAGTTTTTTGAGTTTCACAAGGAGTTTAGATACAAATCAAACTCTTTCTTAAAAATAAAAAAGGATTTTTCTTTGAAAATGTACATTTGTGAATATAAAATGTAGTAAATTAAGTAAAATTTTACAACAAGAAGGATCTAATTTCAGAGAGTCACCAAAAACACAATTTTGGCTTAATACAGAAGCTTGAGGATAGATACCTTTTAACAAAGTTTGAAAAGTCAAACCAAAATACTGTACAATACACACAGTCCCAAAACAAATGATTCATTGAGCACGTGGGGGAAATACTATTAAATTTAGCAATTTTATAATTAACCGAGTAGCAATTGTGAATAATTTGAATAGGGACTTCAACAACTTTATTAAATAGAAACTTTTTTTTTTTCTCGAAGAAGCAGAAATCTTCCCATATTATATTATTCCAAAAATGTACACAAGCAGGTAAAGAAATCTGAGCTGTGAGCCCTAACAATTTAGCTTTTTTAATTTTTTTTTATTTCTGCTGAGAAGACATTGATCAACAAAACAAGTCAAGTCCAGTCAACTTTATTTATATAGCGCTTATAACAATGTAGATTGTTTCAAAGCAGCTTTACAGTGTTAAACAGGAAAATAATGCAGCATAATTTTATTAAGCTGTATAGCCATTTGATGTCATCAGTTCATTTCAATTTCCATACGGTGACAGTGTGGGCTTTAGATCAATAATTAGATCAGTAATTTAAATTAGTTTATTAATTAGATTTATTTCGATGTTTAGTTGAAAAATATAGTGTCCCCAACTGAGCACGCCAAGCCAGAGGCAACAGTGGCAAGGAAACCAAAACCCCATCAGGTGACCTAATGGAGAAAAATAAACCTTGGGAGAAACCAGGCTCAGTCGGGGTGCCAGTTCTCCTCTGGCCAAATAACAAACAGCATATTATTATTATTATTATTATTATTATTCCCTCCTTCAGAAATACGTAACGAGTTCTGATTGTGCCAGCGGTTCCCGTGTTGGGATTTGACCGCAGCTTAGCGAACGTGGCACGGTCCTGTGTTGTGATTCGACAGCAGCTTAGCGCACGTAACTTGCACGGAAAGGTCACGCCTCTTAACGGGGTGATGTATGCGCTCAATGATCTCTACAGCGTCCCTGGGAAAGCCAAACAAAGGTGATTTGACTCCGGGATGAAAATAACAGCGTCTCGACGACATGGCAACAAACAGTCAAACGCAAGACTTTCTTTTCTCCAAAATAAACAACGTATTTTTGAGAAAAGACTCCAAGGTAAGGAACACTGAACTATATAAATGACTATGACTATTAATAGTGACTATATCGAGCCATGCATCTGCATACATACAATGGAAAAATAAATAATCAGTAAGTTTAAGTAATGTCATAAAATAGACATTTAATGGTTTCATTTTTTTTTTTATCGTAAAAAATGTATGCTTGATGCTCTTTAAAGGTCCCGTTCTTCGTGTTTTTTTTAAAGCTTTGATTGTGTTTACAGTGTGCAATATAACATGTGTTCATGTTTCGCGTGTAAAAAAAACAGTATTTTTCACACAATTTACTCATCTGTATACCGCTGTTTTCACTGTCCTAAAAACGTCTGATGAGTTCCTTGTTCTATGAAGTCACTCCTTCAGAAATACGTAACGAGTTCTGATTGTGCCAGCGGTTCCCGTGTTGTGATTTGACAGCAGCTTAGCGAACGTAACTTGCACGGAAAGGTCACGCCTCTTAACGGGGTGATGTATGCGCTTAATGATCTCTACAGCGTCCCTGTGAAAGCCAAACAAAGGTGATTTGACTCCGGGATGAAAATAACAGCGTCTCGACGACATGGCGACAAACACACTCAAACGCAACACTTCCTCTTCTCCATGTGGGAGAGCTACAAGACCACGCCCCCTTTTTCCGCGTATTCTTGTGGGCGGAGGTTAGTCTGTTCTACTGTTCTATCGACGTCATTTATGAAGGAAGTACCAGGATGTAGTCCAAGCCAGCCGTTCGCTGTAGGCTTTGAAAGGGGACTTCTGTTAAATAAAATATCTCGCTTGGCATTGAACTTTGAGCTTTATAATTTACAGGTATTATTTATGCTCTAACAGCAACATTACACACTAACTAAAGTTTGAACAATGGGATCACGAAGAACGGGACCTTTAACCAAGAAGTAATCTTTGTTATTGGTCTAACAAGTCTATAAACAACGTATTTTTGAGAAAAGACTCCAAGGTAAGGAACACTGAACTATATAAATGACTATGACTATTAATAGTGACTATATCGAGCCATGCATCTGCATACATACAATGGAAAAATAAATAATCAGTAAGTTTAAGTAATGTCATAAAATAGACATTTACTGGTTTCAATTTTTTTTTTTATCGTAAAAAATGTAGCGATATACACCGTTTTTAGTGAATTTATTTCGCTTGAGACTCTTAAGCATGCTCTTAAGACTCTGAGACGGAAGTAAATATCTGTCACATCCGACAAAGAGGCCTATGAAAAAAGCGGAAGTTTGGTATGTTGTTCCGGCAAGTGACAGAATCCGCTTGCTTCGCCTCCAATCATGGAGCAATGCTGGCAGCTGTGAGCATTAGTTGCAATAGACATTGCTGATCAAACAATCATCCGTTTCTCCCGTGACTACGGCGCCTAGGCCAATCCGGATTACAACTACTAATAATCTACATGGAGCCGCGGACGTCAAGGTGGATATATCAATCGCGCGTGTATATTTCTGAGCTGAAATGCTAAGGATGTGCAACACACCGTAATGAGCCGACCAATTTGCGCTGAAACTACCCAGGAAGGTCAAGGCGTTGTGAACGGGCCGAAGGGTGTCAGGCCGTCGGTTCCTTTGTGGCACCCTGATAGCCTGGATACACACAATCGAACTCAAGACGCACCAAGAATTAAGAGACTCTCCATTACCTAGAGCTGTGCTGCGAGGGTCAATTCGCTCTCTGATAGAAATCTTCAACTCTCATGGTAATATTTGAGAAAATATACATGTTTTTAACGGGCAAGAGTGTTTTATGCTCGCTGTTGTATTTGCTCGTGTCCGTTTGCATTGCAATATTCTTATTTATTTACGTATGCTGCGTGAAGAATCAGTTCCCAATGCTAATATTCACCCAACAGATAGCTTTGGGAAATGTTTTGATGACTAAAATCCTGGAAATAGCAGAGAATTTGATCATTAAAGTCATGAAAAATGTCTATCGGTTAACATATTTCATGTATATTAGTTCTAATATCACATTTTTCAATTCTAGATATTAGGGAACACTGTAAATATCTTCCCAGTTCAGCCCTAGATACTGGAACACTGCCACCAATCAGAGCTATCACTAATGTGCAATACATGTGACTAAAAGTATATTGTCAGAATATGAGCATCTAATTCATGTCATGTAAACTATGTATTTTTGCATTAAATCCCTGCCACAGATGAGTGTCAGAAGTAGTACACTCAGAGGTAGTGCGATAACCTGGCGACCGCAGCCGTGGAAGGATGCAGATAGAGGTGGTGGAGAACCTCTCTCAGATAGTGACTCGGAGGAAGAGGATTTTCCTGATGACTACTCCACTCCCTTGGGGGAATATGTAACTCAGGGTGAGATAATGTTGTGTTTTTGAGCATTGGATTGTTTAGATTATGCATTTTATTATAGAATTACGGATTCTATAATGTAATTTCTTATTTAATTTAACATTTCTCAAGAGTCTGCATAGCACATACCTCAATCTATTTTCCTCCTGTTTTATTGCTCTTGATACGCATGTCCTAAATAATAGCCAGTGTATATGCATTGGGGTCCAGAAGATAGAAAATATAAGATTTGTTTCATTTTAACCCAACAAAGGCCATGTTTACACCTGGTGTGTTAAGATGTGTTTTGGTCGATCGGATAACAAGTGGACAACGCTAAATACAGGTGTAAATGGGGTCTAAAACATTGAGCTTTCCACTTGCAGAGGTAATCGAAAACGCATTCAAACTGATTGCTTTCGTAGTGTAAACGCTTATGCGGTCGAATGGGTTCGAACGGCCATAAAAGACCACCTACTCTTTGTCTACTGCCCTAATGCGTAAACATCATGGGAAGCGCGCTAGCCAGATGGGATTAAAACTTTGTTGGTTTGGTTTGAAGATGAAAAATGTACCAAGCACAATGTTCTCTCACCATTCCTGATTTCTAACACACACTCACAGTGTTTGGCGTGGTCGTGCATCTATCAGAGCAGAAAGGAAAGCTGCTGCTCTGTATGTTTTTCTGTTTTCTCCAGTCGTGTTCATATGTAAATTGCCTGAGCTTTTGTCCATTACCTCGAAATATCTGAAAAAATCCATACGTTTACATGTCCATAGACCATCCCCTCAAAGAAATCAGGACAAAATGTGGACAAAAGAGACAGATTAAAACACCAGGTGTAAACGGGTATATCTTGTGATTCGATCCATCTTAATACCAGGTGTAAACGTGGCCAAAAGGTTTAAGGCTTGTGAAAAATGTACATCAAGAGAAGGTTATCATGTAAAACAAAGAAACATTTAAGAGTGTGCACTTCTTCTGGGTGACTATTCAAATGATGTAAATTTGTAATGCAAAACCAAAAAAGACCCAGTGATTAATAATCAGATATTATTATTATTATTATTATTATTAGATAATGGAAAAATAGAAGCATTTTGACTAGTGATCAAACTTTGGACCCCAAAGATCCAGCCTTGCCAAAATGAGTGAAAAAAAAAAAAACTCTTCCATGCTTCAAAAACAGCAAAACTACGAAATGGCATCATATTCATCAAATGTGGCAATGTGACCAAGACTGACAAGCCAGACCCACATCAAGATGTTGAGTCTGGGAACACACCATTGGCAGGGCTCAAATTCCCTCTGCACACAATAGGATAACGCTACAACCAACCAGAGCAGCGAAGAAGGTGAAGCAGAGCTAGTTGATGGATTAAACTTTCGCCGTATCCGGTCGGCAAAACTCCGAACACATCTTCCTTTCTTAAGAATGACTTCAGTGCCATAACCGTTCTTTCCTCAAAGAAAAGCTTAACAACAAGTCTTCCAGAGTCGCGGCGAAAGCCGATTCAAAAGACCGTTGTTCGCCAGCTTCTTTGTTTACAAGTAGTATGCTGAACCGTGTCAACTCTGCCGTCATTTTGTTAAGCATACCCACCGACTCTATACACGATGGGATTGGCCTGACTAGAGTTTGGTTTTTCCAGCTCGCAAGCCAACGGAGAGTTGCTAGACGACCCTGGCTGCAAATTAGATTTGCTGCCGCTAGGGTGCGTCTAGATTTCTAGGCTAAATGTGACCCAGTTATGGGGAAAATATGAATTTGATTAATTTGTTTTCCTCTGTCAACTCATTCAGGGTTAAAGCAGTTACTTGATGCTCAGCAGTTGTGTGATGTCACTCTATTGGTGGAAGGAAAAAAGTTCATGTGTCACAGGTTGGTTTTCTGATTGTGTTGTACATAAAAAGGTTTTGTCATTTAAAATTGGCATACAAACTATTATATCTTACTACACATTAAATTGTATGGCACAGTTTGCTGAAATTATACACATGCAATTATACAATAAATTAATTTTAAAATGTATATATAATTTTTATACTGTATTTTCAATCAAATAATTGCAGCCTTGGTGAGAATAACATAAAAAAAATTGTGTACATATACATTTATTCTGGTTTGTTATATGAACTTGTTGTTGTTGTTGTTGTCTTTCAGAGTACTTTTAGCAGCAGTCAGTCCGTATTTCCGTGCCATGTTTACTAGCCCTCTCGTAGAGTCTCGCCTTACTGAGATCCGACTGGAAGAAGTGACGCCCTTTGTTATGGAGACAGTTATCCACTTTGTCTATACAGGAGAAGCAGGTCTTAGTCTCGACACAGCAGAGGATTTGTTTGTAGCGGCCAATCGTCTTCAAGTGATGCCCTTGCAGGACCTTTGCTCTAGGTATTATTTAGATGCCATCTTATTGTGGTTGTTTTACCTTGTGTATCTTGTCTTGCTGATGCTCACATTTTTCTCTTCCTGTTTGTTAGGTTCCTTTTTGAGCACCTGTCTGTGGAGAATTGCCTGGGCATGTACTCTCTGGCTCGTTCACATCATGACCAGCTGCTTCTTCGGGCTTCTTTGAGGTTGGTGGGTCAGCATTTCCCTCGAGTGTCTCGGCAGCGAGATTTCCTCCTGTTGGACCCGGGAACACTTGGCAGCCTGCTGGAGTCAGATCGATTGGGTGTGGAGACTGAGACTGAAGTTTATGATGCAGCAAGGCGCTGGGCAGAATACCAGCCCGCTGATCGTTACACTCACATGCCCAGTTTGTTACGCCATTTACGTCCTGGCCTTTTGGGTCCTGAAGAGAACCTCCGAATGAACAAAGAACTTGGGCCTCGGGCCATTACTGAGGGCATGGGAGGACCGCTGAGGCCTCGAGAAGGCATGTTTGAGAAGAAAATAGTCTGTGTAGATCTTAAGCCGAGGGAGGATGATTCTTTACAGGAGAGGGACTTCACGGTGGATTGCTTTGACCCTCGTACAGGAAAGTGGGAGAAGCTGGCAGCCTTGGGCTCGTTGCTTTCCCCGGGCTGCATTGCTGTGGGAGGTCGATTGTTTGTGGCAGGCGGCATCCTGCGAAGTGGCCAGGTCTCATCATCACTGCACGAGTACGATGTTGTGGTAAACCGCTGGATTGCACGGCCATTGATGGCCGAACCGCGTGCAATGTTGGGTCTTCTTGGCTGTGGAGGTTTTTTATACGCTCTCGGTGGTTGTAACCGAACAGCATTTCTAGACACATGTGAAAGATTTGACCTTAATGCGCTGACATGGGCATCGGGACCTCGTTTGCCATTGCCGTTGCGTTCTTTTGCTTGTGCTGCCCTTCGCTGTCGGCTCTACTTGCTTGGTGGTACCACACTAGAGCAGAGCAGGGCTGTGGTGCATGCTGGCGTGCTTATCTACCACACAGTTACAAGGACCTGGAGCCGTGTCGCCCTAGACTCTGGTGCCACCTGTCTGGCTGGAGGAGTAGCAGTCCGTGGCGGTGTTTGTGCCGTTGGCGGTTACTTGCGCGATGCCGCCAAGTTCATCGATGGCAACTACACCCAGGCCGAACCACTAGATGCCACAGGACGTGTGTTGTTTTTCCGAGAGGGGCGAGGATCTGGAGTGGAGCGGGAGGTGCCTGTTGGAGTAGAGCGAGGGGGTGGTGGTAGTGACCGTGCCCCTAGTCCAGTGGTTTTTCCAGGCCTGCCGAGGCGCATTGCTGCCGGAGGTGTGGCTCGATGGAAACGCAGGATATATGTGTTGGGTGGTGAGAACGGATCAAGATTTTATGATAGCGTCTACTGCTGGAAACCTGGCTGGAGAAGCTGGGTCCAAAGACGGGAGAAATTGCCCGGGGATACAGGAGGAGTTAGCCAGTTTGGGTGTACCACCCTAAAGTTCCCCAAAAAACACATTTTAGCACGTCTTCGGGCTGCTCAACAGAAACGGGGGAAGGAGAAACGGCCGACCCGGTCATGCAGAGTCATGCGGATCAACCGGGCGAATCAGGAAGTGTGATTTTTCAAAGAGACAAATGGGCATTTCGGACAAGTTTATGCACCTACTTTTACATCTTTACTCTTGGTTGATGTTAGATGTTTTGAAATTCATTATTTCATTTCTGCAAGCTGAACGCAAGTTTTTGTTTACTAATTGATGGAAAATATGCATAATATTTGGATATGATTTCAGAATGTTTTGCTCTTAATGAATTCTTTACAGATGCTAAAATCTGATCTTAGAAACCGCAATCATGGAGAATAATAAAATGTTTGAATTGCAGAAAAAAGAAACGGGTTGTAATCATGCTTCTTGACTCAATTAATTCAAAGTCATTGAAGTCTATTAGAAACTTTTTGCTTAAAGTCATTCCTGTGAGGCTGAGTATAGTTTTACACGAATTGGAACATCAAGATTGCTACCTTTACAGCAGTTACTGTAAAGTCATAGGACTTTAATAGTTCTCTTTTAAAACAGTCTAAGACACTTTTTTGATGACAGTGGTGATGCATTACACTTATATTAAAACGCTGTTAAAGGTTTCCATCAACCAGCATGTTTATGTAGTATCCCAAAATTGCAAAACCATAGTGGATGCAAAAACCACTATGCGAATAAAATATCCATAATGTTCTTAATAAATGTATACACTTCTCTTGAGATGTTTTTTTTTTTTGTTGAAAACATGCACATAAACTGTACATGATGGAAATACATGTACAGATTTAAATTGTTTTGATGTGCATTTGAAAGACAAGTCTTTCCCTTAACTCTTTCCCTGCCAGTGGTTTTGAAAAAAAGTTGCCAGTCAGTGCCATCATTTTTGATCCTTTTCAGAGAACTTTCTTGGCCTAAGAATATTTTCAGAATTTTCTGCATCTGAACATGCAATATATCCCAACGGAAGAACAGACCCTCTGCTTTTTAAAACAAATCTTTTGAATTATATGCTTTTTAATGTTGATGATCGCGTTATTTTACATATATGCTATCGCTTGTTTCTGCTTCTCTGCCTGTGTTTTGATCTGGAGATTCTGTACTCGTTCAGAAGATGTGTAGTAGCGTCCCCTACCGTATAACAGTGAAAACAGAAAGCCTGAAAAATCTGTCAAGGGCGGGGAAAGAGTTAAAGTCATCTGACTGGATAAATTGCTTGGGTTGCTCTGGTTATTCTGACATTTTATCTTGCAAACGATTGCTAGCATACAATACGTTTTTAAGAGTGTTTTACAGTGCACTCTAAACCATAAGTAATTTATTAGATTTAATAAAAGAGTGGCTTCCCCCATTTCTTTCTTTTTTCTTCTTCTTTTTGGCTTGTCAAGGTTAGCGTTTCATTTTCTTTTGACATTGCTTTTTATTTGAAAAACGCAAAAACAATATTTAATTTTGCGTACAATACATACAATCGTAACTGACATTAGAACCCAGATGATGACCGCTGTTACAAAAACCATGTAATTTTCAATTAGCTATTAAACTTTGTGTTGCAAACTCTACTGTATCTGAAATGATCTTAACTGATGTTAACATGATAAAATGTCATATTTTGAAATGCATTTACAGTACCTGTCCTGAATCATCTTTTTCTTTCATTAAGATATCAAATGAAATCATGAAATGCAGCACTGGCTTTTTGGAGTCAAATTTCTGTCTTTTTGAATCTCACATGACTGAACTAACATTGAACAATAACGCATCACAACATGAGTCTTAACATTAACACAGTCCATGTTACAATCCTTCAGTATCTTGTGTGATTTTTGTAGCGTCCACTACAACATCTCTGGAGGTTTGAGTTCATTTTGACAGTGATTGATTTTCTGCACATTGTTGTAACGCACTGTTCAGCTTGCCCTCAATGAAGTGGATCAGTATACGTATCAGTAGTGCTTTAATGCCATCTTTTTTTGGGTTTAGCTGGTCATCTCATCTGAAATGTTTTAAACATAGAATCGCAATAGAAACCAAATGAAGGCTTTTTGTATGATTTCATTCTTCTTTTAATCTTTAAGTTATTGTAATTTCATCTTACAGTAACATTTTCTCAGAGACAAACAGGACTCTGTATTTACATCTGATGTCTAACAGGTCTGTTTGTTTTAAAGACCTAGAATTGTCAAATATTGAACGTTGTTTGAATGGAAAGTCTGTGCTCTGGTTTTCATTAAAATAAATTGAACATAATTTGATTTGTGGCTTGTCTTGTAAATGTAGGTGAGTTTTGTTTTTCATTTAAAACCAGTGAAGTAGTGATACTGTCACACAGCAAAGTGCAGAATTATTAACCAAACCATAAAATAATTTCCAAATAAGGTGAGAACTGGACTGCTGGGGAACTATTAATCAGTGACGTATTTTTAAAACCATAAATACTAAACATTACTTTAGGTTTTATGTATTGGTGTCAAACACAAACATGTTGCAAACAAGTTATTTAAGAGAAATTAATTGAAGAAAATGTTTTTCCGCTTATATCAAAGAAAAACGTAACCTATTACATGTAGTTTCTACACTGATAAAAATTATTCTGTGGTAAAGTAAATACTACAGAAAAAACATACATTTCTACATGAAAAAGCTAGTTCAGGTAAGAATTTATAAAGTAAGTCAATATTAGTACTCAATTCAAGCTTGTAGAAATTAAAGCGTAAATATCAAAGTTATAAAATTAAGTAAAGTTAGTAAACCTACTCAACTTCTCTGATACTGATGTTCCCATCATGCACTGGGGTTTGAAGAATTAAGGAGGTTGATTTTTCATTTGTTTTATAATTGCTTTTGTTGTTAGGTTTAGTAACTTGCCATTTTGTGACATTTTGGAGTTGATTTTCTACTCAAATGACATTAAAAAAATTATGCATCGAATGTTACCGTCACTGTGTATTGTGTACCAAGTATTGAGGTCTCTGTGTTAAAGTGCCGTGTTACTTCTATTATGTAGATATGGTATCCACACAATATCTATGGTGTTATTTAGTTAAATATTTCTAATGAAGCATACACTTTAAATAGGGCTGTGCGATATTGAAGAAAAATGCGATATCCTTGTTAAATAATACGATATTCAATATGCGATACGATATTGCTTTAAGTGTGTAAAATCTATTTCTTTCCCCAACTGTTATCTTTCACTTAAAGCATAACCGACTGTGTTTACATGAATACTCATCAAGACATAACACATTGTGACATAACTGTGTGTGTATTTGACAGTTTGAGTGTGTAACAAGACACGAAAAAAAGAACGGCTTGTGCGCACATTTCAGTGTGTGTGTGTCAGACAGCGCGAGACTGCAAAGGAGTTGTTTTTCGCAAGTTATTGCATTTAATAACTCTTTTTAACATCAAGCAAGTCACATAAGTAACAGTCGTGTGCCCAGTCTATTCTCTGATATATGAATCAACCTAAAACGTACACTTTTCACAATGTTGAAGTAGCCTATTAGAATCATTCAGATAATGCGTGCCCTTGCGATATGCATATGCGATATTTTGATAATTTCGCAGCTCTAACTTTAAAAGCGTGGTTTAATTCAATGTTATATTTGTTGGGTAAAATGTATTGCAAATGAAACTTCAACTAAGTAGAAATTACCTTTTACTGGCCAAGTTAAAATGACTTATTTTCTTTGTTAATTTGACCTAATTACTTAATTCCATATATGAAACTTACTTTAAAAATATGCATGCAAAAACTTGCCAAAGAGAAATTAACTAAATCTTACTTATTGTTTTTTTTTCAGTGTATAGTAATAACAATAAATTGTGCATAATTTCATGTAACTCACCCTATAAATACATGTAGTTAATGTACTACATATTACTCAGCACTTAAATACATTACACTGAAACAAGGAATTTGTTCTCTTCTAATGCTTTCTCATTTGCCTTTTTAAATTTTGTAATTTAACAATTTATGTACTACATTGTTCTGTTTTCTAGTGAAAGTACCACATCATACAGTGAGCTAAGATGTAAGTTTGATTAACATGTAATGCTTAATAGTGTCTTTCCTTTCCTGAGGCTAGTAATAAGTTAATTATTGTTGTTAATAAGATTTCTTCATCAGCCTTTTTGCCATGTGGGCAAAGATCATGGATTTTACCCTCCAAATTCTGTATGAAGACAAAATTCCTTCACACTCGGTGGTGTTTGTTTCATATCCTGTCATCTCATAAATGAAATTAGCATCGTGTCTGTCTGCCTTCAAAAATGGAAAACACTACAGCGAAACACGTAACCATCAACAATGCAGCTGACATCAGTGTGATTATTGGTTACTTTTTGGTGGTTATTGCAGTGGGAATTTGGGTAGGTGAAATTATTATTTTTTTTTTGTCTGTTTTAAAGTGCCAGATAGCTGCTAATTGATAAGTCTTGTTAAAATGTGTAAACTATAGTATATTTTTAATGCATGTAGAATGAAGGAATCTTTTTTCATCTTAGTCTACGTTTAGGACTAATCGTGGAACAGTAGGTGGCTACTTTCTTGCAGGTCGGACCATGGTGTGGTGGCCTGTGAGTACTAACTTTATAAAAATTGAAAGTTGAATTAAAAAGTATTTTAGATGTCAAGTCACACAGTTCTGTGGCAATATCTACGCCCTCCTCCTATGAAAAAAGTTGACAACATAATGTAAGGATTTCAATGCTTATTGTAAAGCTTATTTTCTCTTTTTCCGTGCATTTATTTCCCCTCACATCACACACACATAGGTGGGAACGTCTCTTTTTGCGAGCAACATTGGCAGTGGTCATTTTGTTGGCCTTGCAGGAACGGCAGCTGCAAGTGGAATAGCTGTCGGGGGTTTTGAATGGAACGTAAGCTAGACATTTGAATAAATAAGAATCTCGTCATTGTTGTCATTTGAAAGATTGTAATTCCAATCATTGGTTTTGAATATCAAAAATTCTTCTGTTTCACAGGCATTGTTTATTGTTTTGTTGTTGGGCTGGGTGTTCGTCCCTATTTATATGACCGCAGGGGTATGTATGTTTCTCACAACAAGGATATTTTAGATGTCAAATGTTTATTTGAATAAAGTGAGTGAAAGAGAATTAATATACCTACTCTTTTTTTCCCCCACAAGGTCATAACAATGCCACAATACCTCAAGAAAAGATTCGGAGGGTCTAGAATTAGCTTGTATCTCTCTGTCATTTCACTTTTCCTTTACATCTTCACAAAGATTTCTGTAAGTGTAGTCATGTACTACGTAGAATCATAATGAGCGGTTTTCTTTTTTACACACACGAAAGGGCTCCAACTCACCAATTTCTTCTCACTGAACGTAGGTTGACATGTTCTCAGGAGCGGTTTTTATACAGCAGGCTCTTGGCTGGAATATCTATGTTGCAGTGATTGCTCTGCTCTGCATAACAGCTCTCTATACTATCACAGGTAAAATCAGATCCATCTCATTTCATTTACATTTAGCAGATGGTTACATCCAGTAACTTGCATTGCATCGAAGACTACATTTTATCAGTTCATGCCTTGCCTGGGAATCAAACCCATGACCTTGGTATTGTGACATTGTACTAATGTTGATATTAAATAGCATTTTAGGAACGAATAATCTACAGGGAGTGCAGAATTATTAGGCAAATGAGTATTTTGACCACATCATCCTCGTTATGCATGTTGTCTTACTCCAAGCTGTATAGGCTGGAAAGCCTACTACCAATTAAGCATATTAGGTGATGTGCATCTCTGTAATGAGAAGGGGTGTGGTCTAATGACATCAACACCCTATATCAGGTGTGCATAATTATTAGGCAACTTCCTTTCCTTTGGCAAAATGGGTCAAAAGAAGGACTTGACAGGCTCAGAAAAGTCAAAAATAGTGAGATATATTGCAGAGGGATGCAGCAGTCTTAAAATAGCCAAGCTTCTGAAGCGTGATCATCGAACAATCAAGCGTTTCATTCAAAATAGTCAACAGGGTCGCAAGAAGCGTGTGGAAAAACCAAGGCGCAAAATAACTGCCCGTGAACTGAGAAAAGTCAAGCGTGCAGCTGCCAAGATGCCACTTGCCACCAGTTTGGCCATATTTCAGAGCTGCAACATCACTGGAGTGCCCAAAAGCACAAGGTGTGCAATACTCAGAGACATGGCCATGGTAAGAAAGGCAGAAAGTCGACCACCACTGAACAAGACACACAAGCTGAAACGTCAAGACTGGGCCAAGAAATATCTCAAGACTGATTTTTCTAAGGTTTTATGGACTGATGAAATGAGAGTGAGTCTTGATGGGCCAGATGGATGGGCCCGTGGCTGGATTGGTAAAGGGCAGAGAGCTCCAGTCCGACTCAGACGCCAGCAAGGTGGAGGTGGAGTACTGGTTTGGGCTGGTATCATCAAAGATGAGCTTGTGGGGCCTTTTCGGGTTGAGGATGGAGTCAAGCTCAACTCCCAGTCCTACTGCCAGTTTCTGGAAGACACCTTCTTCAAGCAGTGGTACAGGAAGAAGTCTGCATCCTTCAAGAAAAACATGATTTTCATGCAAGACAATGCTCCATCACACGCGTCCAAGTACTCCACAGCGTGGCTGGCAAGAAAGGGTATAAAATAAGAAAATCTAATGATATGGCCTCCTTGTTCACCTGATCTGAACCCCATTGAGAACCCGTGGTCCATCATCAAATGTGCGATTTACAAGGAGGGAAAACAGTACACCTCTCTGAACAGTGTCTGGGAGGCTGTGGTTGCTGCTGCACGCAATGTTGATGTTGAACAGATCAAAACACTGACAGAATCCATGGATGGCAGGCTTTTGAGTGTCCTTGCAAAGAAAGGTGGCTATATTGGTCACTGATTTGTTTTTGTTTGGTTTTTGAATGTCAGAAATGTATATTTGTGAATGTTGAGATGTTATATTGGTTTCACTGGTAAAAATAAATAATTTAAATGGGTATACATTTGTTTTTTGTTAAGTTGCCTAATAATTATGCACAGTAATAGTCACCTGCACACACAGATATCCCCCTAAAATAGCTAAAACTAAAAACTACTTCCAAAAATATTCAGCTTTGATATTAATGAGTTTTTTGTGTTCATTGACAACATGGTTGTTGTTTAATTATTAATGTTGTAAAATTAATCCTCAAAAATACAACTTGCCTAATAATTCTGCACTCCCTGTATTGAGCTCTGTCAATTTGTTGAGGCCCAATGTCTTGCAAATTACATCTAATGTCTCTGTAGGAGGACTGGCTGCGCTGATGTATACAGATACTGTCCAGACCTTTGTTATCATTGCTGGAGCCTTCGTCCTCATGGGATTCTGTAAGTACCAACAGCTTGGAGTTCATTCATTCATCCATTCATCCTTATTACTTGATGACCGTTTGCATATAGTACCATTCAATGTCAAATTCCTGACAGCACATGCTCTTCTTAATAGTTGGTTTTTCTGAGTTAAACATCAACTAAGTTTAAGGACTATCCATCTAACCACCTTCAACACTTGACCCATTGATACTAACACGTACTAATCTTTTTTTTCTTTCTTTTTTTCTTGCTACGTATACTGTGCTAGACTAACCTAACACAGCAATCACATTATCACTATCACATTAAATGTAAATGTAAAAATAATAGTATTACAATCCAAGAAAAGTCCATAAAATCAGGGCCCAATGTACTGTTTATATGAAGGAATTTTCTGTATTCAGGCGTTATACACATATTTTGAATCACATTGCATTGTGTGTTTTAGGGTTTTAAAGGACATTGTAGTAGCGCAACGTTTTAAAAGTGAAATATGTTGTTTTCATAAATATTCAGTTCATGCTTAAACACAAGCGTGTTACAGCTATCATGGAAAAAAATAGCTTTAAAAGGATAGTTTTAATTCTGTCATCATTTACTCACCCTCAAGTTGTTCCAAACCTGTATGAATTTCTTTCTTCTGTTGAACACAAAGGAAGAGATTTGGAATAATGTATGTAACCAAGCAGATCTCGGCAGCCGTTGACTGCCATAGTGAGAAAAGAAATACTATGGTATTCAATGGCTGCCGAGATCTACTTAGTTACAAATATCTTCCAAATATCTTTGTTTGTGTTCAGCAGAAGAAAGACATTTTGGGTGAACTATCCCTTTAGCAATGATGAGGGGTCAATAGACCCTTTTCACATTTCCGGGTTTCTCAGAGCGGAAATCGCCATAGTTGGGTTAACTATTATAGCTGTGAATGAGAGAATACATTAAATATTTTTTTTTGTGCCAGTTTGCTCAGATAGCAAAAGAAAAACGCCACAATAGTGATTTCACAACTTTCAAAAAGAGGGAAAAAATAGGGCAGTCAAAAGAGAGAAATATGTTAGTTTTTTACCATTACTCCCATAGACGCTGTATTAGAAACTCCCTCACATCAGCGGTAACTTTTTTGTTGTTGTGTAATTTGATGCAAAAGTAATAAAATACAAAGTATTAGTGTTATAAATGTACATATATTTAAAGAGAATTTTTTTTACAACCGTTAAAACGTGTCATCACAGTGTGTGAAAAGGGTGTATTCGGACATACAATTCAATTCAATTCAATACATTTATTGCCATGTCAACAAGTTGATAGGAATTTGTCTTGGTACAACTCTCAGACATAAATTACATAAATGACAGACATCATAAGTACAACAACAGACAATGTTCCCCAACAATGCCCAGAAAACAGTAGGGCTTTAGACCAAGACCCCGCAGACATTAGAAAAGACAATACCCCTGGACAAGAAAAATAAAGTGCACAGTGCATACAGTTGATAGTGCAGCTAGCTGTCAGTGCAAATTCAGATATCTAATAGCCAGAGGGTAAGTACTATCTCTGAAACGTGAAGTAGAAGTCTTAATGCTCCTATATCTTCTTCCTGATGGAATACATACATACAGAGGTCTGCAGTCAGGAAAGACAAAGCCGAAGCCCCTCACTCGTTCTCTTATACTCTCATTTCAATGGGTGAACTAAGGCTGAACTAAGGCTTCTTAGTCAATAACACAAAAACACAATAACTTCTCCTTAGTTGGTGTTATCTGCAGCTGTCACACCTTGAGTGAAAACACAAAACTTTCAGGAGAACTTGTTCATGGCCACAGACAACACACACAAGCTTCTCTGAGAAAAGTGCTCCAGGTTATCAAACAAAAATGTGTTTACTACAGAAAACTATATTTAACAAAAACATCTTATATAAGCTTGAAATAATTAAAAACGCCTTATATGGTTTGATATAGTTTGTTATGATCAAAATTTTCCATTACACAGCACACCTGGAGATTTAAAAAAATATTGTCAGATATTGTGTATCAAAATCATAATGTAGGCCTACTTCAGAAATGTGCAAAAGTTGACTCAACGAAATATTAAAGAATGCATGTAAAAAAATTAACAGTATCAGTAAAACTATATATTATAAACTGACCTTTGTGTTGTTCCCCACTTGTCAACAGCCTTCTATGAAGTTGGAGGTTACAATGCTTTACTGGAGAAGTATAGTTTATCTTTACCATCTCAGACGATTTCGCTAGACCCTCAGAGATATAATATCTCTGAGCAATGTTACACTCCACGAGAGGATGCCTTTCATTTGCTTAGGGATTCCACGACTGGGGACTTGCCGTGGCCGGGTGTGTTATTTGGCATCGCAATTATTGGTAGCTGGTACTGGTGTACTGATCAGGTGAGGACAGGTTATTTTAGGGATAAAGAATTATAAATATATACCTCCTTCTTCTTTGCTCAATTTCTTCACATTACATATTGTATTCTGCAGGTAATTGTGCAGCGCTGTTTGGCTGCCCGCAGTCTGACACATGTAAAGGCAGGATGTATATTGTGTGGGTACCTGAAACTGCTCCCTATGTTTCTCATGGTGTTTCCAGGCATGGTCAGCAGAGTGCTTTACCCTGGTATGTATTTTAATAGTATGAACATATTTAATATCACATGTCTGTATAATTACAATTTTGGTCAGAGAATACCATTGATAATTAATAATAATAATACATTTCCAGATGAAGTGGGTTGTGTGGAGCCGAGCATCTGTGAGAAAGTGTGTGGCACAGAGGTTGGCTGCTCAAACATTGCCTACCCCAAACTAGTGGTTTCTGTAATGCCAACAGGTGATCAACAACATTTATTTTTCTGTTTTTATTTATTTATTATTATCCTTTATACCTTTACAAAATTAAGTTCAATAAAGTTGTTCAGGTTACACTTAATTTTTTCTCTCAATCCTATTTCAATCCCGAAACAGGTCTCAGAGGTTTAATGCTGGCAGTTATGCTAGCAGCTCTCATGAGCTCACTAGCATCTATCTTCAACAGCAGTAGCACCTTGTTCACCATGGACATTTGGACTCGTATCCGGCCTCAAGCTAGAGATAAAGAGCTTATGGTTGTTGGAAGGTTTGGAACCATCTATTTTTATATGGTTAATTACACTAATTCATTGTTTATTCGCAGCCAAGGTCTGCCTGTGTAATTGTGTCAAATTAAACTTATAGTGCAAATTCCATCATTACCAATAGTTCCTGAATTAAACAATTCTTGTTCCAATTACTAGTCCTTAACAACACAATTAATAATTATTTTGAGGAATTGTGAAGAAACAATGTTCAGAAAATAATTTTTCATTCTTAAGAACTTCCGTAATGATATATGCCAGCTGGAAAACTTGATGGTATCGTCAATGTCCTGAGGTAGCTTTAACAACATCAAGTGCAATATATTTATAATCAGAATAGTCACTTAAATAGTCAGGCCTAGCATTCATTTGGTCATTCAAAAGTAAAATGACATTATCACTCAGCAAAATTCAATTCGACCATCAATTTTCACACTTTTGTGTGGAAAAAACAAAAGTCGCTTTGGATAAAAGCGTCTGCCAAATGCATAAATGTAAAAAAAGCGTCAACACTGTAAATTAAAGATTTATTCTACACTTTGGTTAGATTCATTGAACAAAATGGGAAGTGTGTGTGAGCCAATAAATGCTCCTCTGTCGCCATCTGTTGGTTATAGTGGTAATTAATTTCTTTTTTCTTTTTAAATAAAAGTGTTTTCTATCAAATGTTGGATTTCCTACATCTTGAAACATTCGGTTTTACAAATGGGGACAATCTCAAAAGGATGAACAAATAATGTTTTTGGTCATCACATTAAAAATAACATTTGAGTGCTGGAAACATTTTCAGACACCGTGGTTATTATTCCAAAGTTCCCATTAGCTTCGTCTTTATTGCAATCAATTAAACTAGTTTATTGGTGAAATTGGATAAGTGTGATAGCTGCATTAAAATATAAATACAACATTAAAAATTCAACCATTGATGGTTTTGTGTCCATGTACAACGAGTATAAAATGACAGCTAACAGTTCGCCAGAAATGCCCAAGCTGGCTTTCGAAAAACTGGAACTACCGTGCATATGATCAGTTGCATCAAGCAACTTTGCTATATCTTTATCTCCTCAACACTCGCATGGCAATTCATAAATATTTTGTTTAGGTGAATTGGTGGCGTTGAAAGTTGGGTTTAAGGGTGGACCTTCATGCTTGTTTTTTTTTTCTTTCAAAAACAAAACAAAACACCGCCATAAGAATTTGCCACTAATTTGCCAAAGCATAAAAAAGCAACATTCTCTCATGAGAGCCGGGTTAGTTATCTCTTGTATCCATCCATTTCTGTATCAAAAATAAGACCCAGTTCTTGACCATTCCCAAACCTACTCCTAAATTCCAACAAATGTGGAAAAATATTGTTCAAATATTTGCCGGTAGTTACTATAAATATTTATTGTACTTTCAGATTAATCCTTAATGTCCAAACACATATAACATTTGCATTTCTTTTCATGGACTGAACACATGTATTATCTTCTGTTACAGGGTGTGGATTCTCTGCATTGTCGCCATTAGCATTTGCTGGATCCCAGTTGTCCAGGCAGCCCAGAGTGGTCAGCTGTTTGATTATATTCAATCTGTGACTAGTTACTTAGCTCCACCTATTGCTGCAGTCTTCTTCCTTGCCATTTTTGTAAAGAGAGTCAATGAGTCAGTAAGTGTCTGCTTTGTACATATTTTCTTAATTTAATGTAACATCATATGCCTTCAACACAAATTTACTAAAAGCTTGCATCCTCACCTTTTTTTTTCTCCTAAGGGGGCTTTCTGGGGCCTGATGGGAGGACTGGTCATGGGTCTGTGCCGCATGGTACCCGAGTTTGCATATGGCTCAGGAAGCTGCCTTTTTCCATCCAAATGCCCAAAACTTATATGTGGAGTTCATTACCTTTACTTTGCAGTGCTGCTCTTCTTCTGCACCACTATTCTAGTGCTGGTTGTAAGCTACAACACCCCAGCCATAGAGAACAAACATGTAAGTGGTCTTATCAACTGCTGAATCTGCTTGAAATGACTTCTGTTTATTAATAACATTTACCTTGCTCTCTTTGCCAAGCTCCATCGGCTTGTCTTTACCTTACGCTATTCTAAAGAAGAGAGGGTCGATCTGGACTGGGAAGATGAGGAACGAGGAAGGAAAGCACGAAGAGGGGCAGATGAACAGGAAAATGCCGTAACTGATGAGAATAAAAGTAAGATGATTTTAGAGAAATTAACATTTGCAAATAAAATGTATATTTTAATGAATGCGTAGGTCAGGGGTGTCCAATCCTGAATCATCTAATTAAGAATGTGACTGACAAAAGAAGTATGTCCGAATTCACAGTACTCAAAAAAAAAGCATAGGCAAAAAGTACTCGGATGACCTATTTCCGGCGAGGTTCTGAAGTGTGCATACGATGGACACTTTAATATCCCATGAGGCAACGGGAGAGTTTTTGTGAATAGCAGTAAAGGACACAACTGATGCTGGTAGGTCACATGATAAAGACAGCATGACGAATGCAGCACGTCTAAATTACATTTATACTACACACACTCATACTATATCGACAAATACTTTTTTTAAAGGTTGTGAAGTAATTTATTATTCAAAATAAGTACCTACTATGCGAGTATGTGATTTCGGACACAGCCTTCCAGTCAAGTGCGTTGGGGCAGGTTGGAGCAAAACTTTGCAGGACTTTGGCCAAAAAAAGGACGCCCCTGGTGTGGAGTATAAATATATATTAATTCTTTACTCTCTGCCATAGTTGAACCTGGTGACCGATCCATAATGATGAAGATTATTGGCTGGTTTTGTGGCATAAGTGATACTCAGGCTCCAGAACCTACAGAGGAGGAAGTGGCAGAAGCATCAAAACAATTACCTGACATAAGTGAAGAACCACTTTGGAAGAATATAGTCAATGCTAATGCGCTAATAATGATGTCTGTGGCTGTTTATTTTTGGGGTTACTATGCATGAGGGGAATATACTGACCAGAAGACAAATCAGTGTTTTCCTACCCTGGTCTTAAGAGTATTCCCAACATAGTGTATTTTGTTTGTTTCCCCTGATCAAACACCAATGATTCAACTAAGTTTGTTACTAGAGATTCCTGAAGTGAGTGCGAGATAAGAGAGACTCCAGGACCAGGGTTGGGAAAAACGGATTTAAATCTTTGAATTTTCAGTCTACACAATCTGTTAATGACTACCATCTACAATGTGAAAACTGTACTTTAAATTGATCACTGAAAATGCAATAAAATCATTGTAGAGGTTTAAGAAAAAAAGAAAAAAAAAAGGATTGGTATGTTGGATTACACTTGAGATGCTGACACTGTCAGACAAGATACCTCGTTTAATTGTGACTGAAATAAAAGCTTTGATTATTATTTTTTTTCTTCAAATAAAGTAATTATAACAACCATTTTTTTCCCGTATAAACTCCTTTTATACACATAAAAGATGCACTATGGAAGATTTTAAGTAAAAATGAACAATTCCAATAAGTAGTACCAAAGCACATCAAACAGAGCACCTTCACAAGTTACTTGCAATTTTATATTTTTAACCACAGTTGGCAATAGAGTGGCCAACATTCCATAGTTCACCTTTTATTAAAGGGAGAGTTCACCCAAAAATAGAAATTGTCATTTACTCAACCTCAAGTTTTTCCAGACCAGAGAGTTGACGGTAGCCGTAGGGAAAATAAATACTATGTAAATCAATGGCTACCGTCAACTGTCTGGTTACCAACATTCTTCAAAATATATTTTGTGTTCAACAGAAGAAACAAACTCATACAGGTTCGGAACAAATTGAGGGTAAGTAAATATTGTAAATATCCCTTTAAAATGAAAGTAGACACCCTCAAGTCATCCTAGGTGGTTATTTTAATCTATAAGGTTTTAAATATGGATATTTTTCTTACACAAACCCATCCATTCACTTCAGAAGGCCTTTATTAACCCCCGGAGCCGTGTGGAGCAGTTATATGATGGATAGATGCACTTTTTTTAAAACAACAATCATTCACTGCCATTATAAAGCTTTGAAGAGCCAGGACATTTTTAATATAACTCAGATTTTATTTGTCTGAAAGAAAAATGTCATATACACCTAGGATGACTTGGGGGTGAGTAAATCATGGGCTAATTTTCATTTTTGGGTGAACTAACCCTTTAAGACCATAACCACACCAACTAATGCCATGTACATTGCAGAAAACAAAAATGTAAAAAGATAATTCATAGAAATACAAATATTTGACTGCCGAAGTACACATGATAGCACAGACTCCAGTTTTAAATATCTTTTATTCATTTTTAGAGGCAAAAATTCCCAATAGCAGATTGACGGTGAAACCTAGAACGGTCTCCCAAACCAGAGGGATCAGCATCAATGTTTCTGTTTGTAAGATTTCACAGACCGGTGGAATGAGCAGAACGAACAGGATTAAGGCTAGAATCAGGTTGAGAGTCGTCCTGTTCTTTGTTGTTCTTTCAGCCACATGAAGCTAATTACTGCTTTGGCAAAAGCTGCCTTTGCCAACAAGCACACAGACAGCCTGGCAGGCAAAGAGATAGGTGAAAGGAAAGGTTTGGTCAAGAAATAAAGACTGATTTCATAAATCAATTTGAAGGAGAGGAAAAATGAAGTCCAACAACAACAACAACAAAAAATATTCTTCACTCACATTCACACAAAACAGAAAAAAAACAATCTAACAAGCAGTCAAACTGTTGATTACAAAGTGACATCAGGGATTTGTAAAGTGACATCATTTTGCACGCTTTTGACCAAAGGGACAGCAAATTAAACTTGACAACAACCCCTCAAGTTATAGTCCTTTGTCTAGCCTGCAGTTTTTTTTAAAGGTTGGGGTCAGAATCAGAGCTGGTCTTCGAAGATTGCCAAGCTGTAAGAATTTCTAACCAATTCAGAAGTACTTGTGAAGACTAGTCCCATGCAGCAGACTAACTCATTTAACCAGAATTCGGTTTTCAAATTTCCAAACATTGGTCTGCTCATGTAGGGATCGAGAATTAAGTATGGTGCACTGATAAGAACTGATACTGACAATGATAGCAAGGTTAACAAGCTAAGATAGGAGAGGCGAGCGCAACCATAAATAGTACAGTGGCATGAGGTTTCAGTAGAGCAAAAGCAGGGAGAGAAATGACAATCCTGACTCAATCCTTTACCTCCCATCGTCTCTTTTGGCGCGGGCCTGAACCAGCTCGCATGGCTGTACCCAGTTGTTATCGTGTAGCCCAACTCGACAGCCAGGTGTGTCCTTATCTGTGCGCCGACAACACATCCAGTAGGAGCGTCCATAAGGCAAGTCGTGGTGGTAAGGTTTAGGGTGCCAGCGGCAGAGCGACACATCTCCCCGCTCATACTGCCGCTTGCACTGCTTGCAGGGGTCATCGCGGTACAACGGGTCCTGATTCCAGCGAGAGTCTGTAGCACGAACACCATAGGCCTCGATTAGGGTCTTGAAATCATGGCAGGTGCATTTGAGTGCTGCTAGCGAATGGGTGGGCAGGTAGCTGAAGATATTGACCATGATGTGGTCCGGAAGCAAAAGCATGTATTGCCGTGGTTCCAGAAGCCGCTGGATCTGAAAGCGAATCTCAAGGAAGTCATGGGAGACATGTCGGTAGAGGCGGCACAACGGAGGATCAGAACAATCATCCACAGTTGCCAGTGGGGAATCTGGCCTCTCGACAGTAGGCCCCACTGGCCCATTGTTGTTTGCACAGTCTAAAGACAGCATCCCACTGTTTACCGTTGAACAATTCTCATCTTCAGTAGGTGACTGCAGAAAGAACAGCTGGCCAGGAGGTGGATCCTCTGAGGATTCAGTTGAATTAGCCCCATTAGGCATAGCAAAACATACAGTCTCTTCTTGAACATTCTCTGTGCTGTCCTTCCCATAAAATACACATTGGTCTACTGCACCCGTGACCACAACCTCAACGTGGAAGCCGGTCACCCGCTCTCGAGCCACTGCTGCCTTCTCTCCTGAGGCGGAGTCTTGGTTAGGGTCTTGCGTTGTGGGAGGCCTGTCGTTGATACCTTCCCCAAGCGGATCTGCCTTTGGTGAGCCAGCAAGGAGGGCACCTGGATCTCGAGATGAGGGACTAACAAGTTGGTAGAGGTCACAAGTGATCTTTTCTTTGCCTCTGGCTCCCGCTTGCCCCCCTCCGACTCCACAACTCATAAACATACATTTGGGGCGGCCAACAGGCTCAGACTGGGTGCGAGGGTCCAGACTAGACACTCGAAAAGCAATCCGTACTTCCCCTCGTCCATGGCTCGGAGCACCACCCACAGACTCACCAGTGTGAATGCTGTCTCTTCCTGAACCATTCAGCTCAGGCCGCAAAGTTGTACTGTCGATATTCTGCTGCCGAGATTCAAACTGTGCAACAGCCTGCGCAACCCTTCGGGATTCCTGCTGTTGCTGCAGCAGATCAAAGTCACTTTGAGAAGTTGGGGCAGATGAAGGGGGATCTGAGAGGATTACAACAGGTTTCTGATGGACTGTATAAGGACTAGTTTGTCCTTGCGCTACCATACCTTGAAGGGCCATGGCTGTACGCTGTTCTACAAGGGCAACCATTTCGGCCACAGAGAGCAGATCTGTCTCACTAACTCCAACACCATCCTCCGTCAAGTTGGATTCTGCGGGTACATCAACGGCAACATTTTGAGCTCTAGTGGGAGGGTCATAAGAGGAGCAGCGACGACGGCGCTTGGCCTTGGTGCAGTCGGTCGCCCAGTTTCCCTTGACTTTCATGGCACTAGGCCTGGGAATTCCAGCACCATTACACTGGTGAGCTACAAAGAAGGCAATTTTCTCCTTGGTGTTGCCTGGTTTGATGACATACCAGGTATCAAGCAGTACCCTGCCATCCTCCATCTGTGAATTCGGAGAGGGTGATGTAGGTAGTGGTGGAGCCAGAAGGGTAGATGAAGCAGCTGGTGGGGTGTTTTCAGTGCCAACATCCTCATCTTGCTCATCACCAACTACATGGGTCTCTATGGTTGTAACCCCCGAATCGTCAGCCTTGCAGTGGGTGGTAGTTGTTCCATTGTGAATTGTTCCATTGCTGTACGGCTTATTCTGTGAGTAGGTGCCAAAGGGGCGTGGGCACCACAGCCGGATGTGGGAAAAGGTGTCACGGTTCATTTTGAGCCCATGGGGAGCATACCTGCCTCTATACTGGGCAGCTACTTTGCAATTCACCATGCATCTTCACTTTTCAGGTCTGCAGGTTCCAGCTGGACAGATTACTCCATCTGAGGACGAAGAGAAAAAGAGGCAAGACTTAGTTTCACTAAATTCATGTAAATCTATGTTACAATGTCTCAATCAGAATTACAGTAATAATTGGTTAAGCCGAGTAGAGAATCACCTGAAATTAATCTGAACACTACGTAAAAAAACAAAGGCTACATTATATGATGTATACGGTTTTGAGGAGCTAAATCTGTTCTGTCAGATATCTTATTTAAACCATTATGTTGAGAATCAAGGATCCCGTGATTATATGTTGTCTTTTGTGCGGTTTACTTATGTTTATGTAATGTTTCAGTGTCACAGTCTTTTACAACCAACCTGTTAATAAGACTGGGCTGACAGACTACAATCAATTCTTTTCATTTAATCACTGATACAAATGTCAGTGGATTTTATTAGTCAACTAACTTGATGAATCATTCCAGCTAACGGGAACAGACGTGAGCATGTTACTAAAAGGTGCTGGTGTATCTGTAATCTCTACTAAAAGCTACACTTGGAGAACTGAAAAATTCCAATCAACAGAGTGAACATTCAGGAATTTTGCTTTTAATATCGAGTTAGTCTAACTCCTTTTTGTTAAATGTGGTTACGTTAAATAACACTTAGGCTAAAACCTTTTACTGAATGGGATCACTCAGATCACACAATCAGTATAGTCTTTTTATTCTGGGTGGCTCCGTACAAAACCCCACTGTTTTCTGTGGCCATTAATTAGCAAAAAAGCTCATAAATTCTGATGAAGACATGCAACATCCAACCCTTTGCCGAGAGAGATTGCTACAGTAGAGGAGGACAATCTTATGCCTCTTATGCTTATTATACTATAGGTCTGTTTATATCAAACACATTGCTTTGGTAGTCTCTTTAAAAAACATAACATTGTGAACCTAACTGGATATAGCATGAAAAACCTTGTTTCTAACCATACTGTATGCAATGTTTTGAAAGACCTTGCAATCACAATGTTAATGGGTATAGCCTTTTGAAATGCTTTCAAGCTGCTATTTTAAGCCCACAATGCATTTTAAAAGCATTTTACATTGCATATGAAAAGATGACACTACGTGTCTGCTATGAAATGATAAATACAACTTCAAGAAAAAAAAAAATCTCCAAAATTGATGTAATGCATATTCTCATGTCAGGAACAATGCGTTTAAACAAGTTTCATTTGTTAAATACCTTTTCACAGTGTTTAAATTCATTTTTTACTTAGTCAAGTGGTGCAGCCTAATATTTGTAAATGTATGTTCCTAATTTTATGGTTGTGTATTTTATTCATATTCATTTATAACGATTGCATTCTAGTGGCCAGGTATTTAGTAATCCTTAGCATCTGATTTTACTTTTAAAAGACAAAAATAAATAAAATAAAAGTATACCTGTAAATGCAATCAATACAAAAACTATTTGCAATGTAGTTTTCAGCTATTTGTTCAATTTGACCTATTATTTGTTGGTTTAAATCTAAGAATTGACATGGTTGTACCACCTAATGAATATCAGTTATGTCACCTACAACATTAATAATGACAGGGAATATGCTGAATACTGGACTTTTTTATTTTCATTTCAAGTACATATAAAAATAAAATACAAGTGTTTTAGTCAGCAGTCTCTATTGAAGTAAAAGTAGTAAATCACATCACATTCAGAATGTAGGAAGTGGAATGGGCTACAATGTAATAGATCGGTTAGATACACTGTAATCGATTGTGATTGGATAACAACAGTCATGTTTTATATTGATGCAAAAAGAATCATTCAGCTTAAAGGCAGGGTAGGCAATTTGTTCCAGAAACATTTTTGTCATGCTGGTTGAAAGTCTCTTCACATCCTGATAGCAATCACTAAGATAAGATGGTCTAAATGCATTTAATATATATATCGTCTGTGGAAGATCCGAATGCAATGGTACGATGCCATGCCTGCCTGACAACATATGCATTTTCATACCTCCACGTACCCTGTTCGCGCAGACATCACACGTCATCGGCACGTTTCATGCTATGCGGATTTACAGAGACGTCAACGTGAGCACCGCAACCGAAACAGCAGCCACCTTTTACAATCCTCCTGAACCAAAACAACAAGCTTATGGTGCGTTCACACCATACCCGTGACACTATACTTTGAGCAGTTTGTGACTCTCGATTTTATGCATTTTAATGGCAACACTATCAACGGTGAAATGAATCTGCAGCAGTCCGGTGGTATAGGTAGTGCTCTTTAAGTTATGTTCATTATTATTGTAATGTTATGTGCTTTGAGACATGAGGTATTTTAACGCAGTCTCTCATCTCGTGGCGCTTTGCAGACTCCGTTGTGCGCTCATGTGCTTTGAAGAAGGGGTGGCTTTGGAGAGCGTTCTGAAGGGAGGGTGGGATCTCATGCTTTCAAAGCTAGCTTGCTATTGTTAGCCACTCCGAAAATTGCCTACCCTATAGGGTTGTACCAACAGACAATAGTATCGTGTATCGCCGATACCTGATGCCTTTGACTATATCAAGACGACAATTGGCTCGTTTTCCCATTAAAGTATTAAATGATCATTATTATTAACATTATTATAAGGCTAGTCTTATTATTATCACCAAATTCATATTAGGACTTACAATTCATTTGCAGAACTTTCATAACATCACATGACCACACTTGAGACATCCCCTACACGTGCATATGACGATTGAAAATGTTGCAAGGTGATCTATTCACAAATTGTCAAGAGTGTTTGTTATAAAAGAGATGGCTCATTCTTATACAGTTGTAGTTTGAGCCGAGATGAAAACATCATCGTTGTTCGTCAGCGTTTTGTTTCCATAGCACAATAACAAAACATTTAAATGACACTATAACACTAAAAACAATACAATTACAAATTATTAATAATAATTTTAATAGTATCACTAAAATTATACAGGCAATAACAGTCTTGAGGTCCAAACACAGCATAAATCAGTCATCTGTGAAAAACAAAAGCTTCAAACACACACTTAAAGAAAAAAACAACTTGTTCAAAAGAAATTGTTCACTGTCATGGTCCACAATAGAAATATTAAGCCAGTAAATTAAGATAGTTGATTTGATCATCGTCGTTTTTGAGAGAATGTGCCATTAAAGGATTTGTTCACTTCAAAATGAAAATTCTGATATTTTACTCACCCCCATCTCATCTAAGGTATTCGTGTCTTTCTTTCTTCAGTCGAAAATAAATTACGTTTAAGGAAAACATTCCAGGATTTTTCTCCACATAATGGACTTCTATGGCAACCAATGGATTGAAGGTCCAAATCAATGCAGTTTTCGATGGGCTTCAGAGGCTCTGCACAATCCCAGCTGAGGAGGGTCTTATCTTGCGAAAACCATCAGTCATTTTCTAAAACAAAAACAAACCTAAATTTAAAACCTTTTTAACCTCAATTGCTCATCTTGCACAGCTCTGCTGCGTGCCACGGATTGCGTAATCACGTCGGAAAGGTCACGCTAGACGTACCGCCCCAAACGAACGTGCGAAGACTAATACAAACGCCCTTTACCAAAAAAAACCTCCATCTCCATCGTCTGACATCATTGTTTTACTTTTTTTTGCTAAAGGCCGTTTGTATTAGTCTTCGCATGTGCGCTTTGTAAACACGAGGGCAATACTTCTGCCTACGTCTAGCGTGACCTTTCCGACGTGATTACGTAATCCGTGGCGCGCTACGCAAGATGAGCAATTTAGGTTAAAAAGTATATTAATGACCGATGGTTTCGCTAGTTAAGACCCTATTCCTCGGCTGGAATCGTGCAGAGCCTCTGAAGCCCTTCGAAGCCCTTTGAAAATGCATTGATTTGGACCTTCAACCCGTTGGTTGTCATTGAGGTCCATTATGTGGAGAAAAATCCTGGAATGTTTTCCTTTTCGAATGTTTTTCGGCTGAACATCTTGGATGAGATGGGGGTGAGCAAATTATCAGGAAATTTTCATTTTGAAGTGAACTAATCTTTTAATGCAGCGATAGATGCCAAAAGCTTGGTCAGTTTTTGCTTTTACTTTCAGGGAAAAGGTGAGTGTTTACATGCACGTTTTTAACCTGATTATGCTTAAGCCGACAACGCATGTGGTCATGTAAACGCGTTAACCAGTTTTCCTTTATCGGCATAAAGTCATAAATGGCTTAAGCATAAACTGATAGACTGAGCTAGATTTTTGCCCCTTATCACGATTTCTCCCGGCATGTAAACACATAAACCTGCATTCTTTGGGCTTATTGAAGTGCCCATATGTGATTTTTCAAAGCGTGTTTTTCCATTCCACTGCACTACTTTTCCATTGTTTTTCTATAGAGAGACGTGCATGACTGTTGTGCTCACATCTTTTGCAGTGTCGCATCATGAAATGGCAGTCTAAAAACACGGCGCTCAAGTTCAAATAAGTTTAACTTAAAAAACGCGTTCTGTGTGTATCAGCCTGTCCAATTAAGCACATCTAGACAGAGCAAGCTTTTCACGGTAGGTAGGGAGGAGGAAATATATCGCAAATTCCGACTCTTTCTTGACCCAAGAAAATAAAAAATGTGTTTTCATCTTGTGCAGTAGTCCAGTTAAAACGCTACATCTGTAACGGGATAAGAGGACAATGTGTTGAAATACTCAACAGACATAATAAATAGAATACGCAGTCAGATACGCTTTTTTTTTAAAGATATAAAAATTAAATGTTTAAAACTTTAAACGCATAGTAACTTTAATGGAACGCTATATAATAACTACTACAGGTGCTGGTCATATAATTAGAATATCATCAAAAAGTTGATTTTCAAAAATTTAAACTTGTACATTATATTCATTCATTCATTACACACAGACTGATATATTGCAAATGTTTATTTTTAATTTTGATGATTATAACTGACAACTAAGGGAAATCCCAAATTCAGTCAAATTAGAATATTGTGAAAAGGTTCAATATTAGCTCAAAACACCTGCAAAGGCCTATAAATGGTCTCCCAGTGTAGTTCTGTAGGCTACACAATCATGGGGAAGACTGCTGACTTGACAGTTGTCCAAAAGACGACCATTGACACCTTGCAGAAGGAGGGCAAGACACAAAAGGTCATTGCAAAAGAGGCTGGCTGTTCACAGAGCTCCGTGTCCAAGCACATTAATAGAGAGGCGAAGGGAAGGAAAAGATGTGGTAGAAAAGTGTACAAGCAATAGGGATAACCGCACCCTGGAGAGGATTGTGAAACAAAACCCATTAAAAAATTAATTAAAAGATTCACAAAGAGTGGACTGCAGCTGGAGTCAGTGCTTCAGGAACCACTACGCACAGACGTATATAAAAGACATGGGTTTCAGCTGTCGCATTACTTGTGTCAAGCCATTTGAACAACAGATAGCGTCAGAAGCGTCTTGCCTGGGCTAAAGACAAAAAGGACTGGACTGCTGCTGAGTGGTCCAAAGTTATGTTCTCTGATGAAAGTAAATTTAGCATTTCCTTTGGAAATCAGGGTCCCAGAGTCTGGAGGAAGAGCGGAGAGGCACACAATCCACACTGCTTGAGGTCCAGTATAAAGTTTCCGCAGTCAGTGATGGTTTGGGGTGCCATGTCATCTGCTGGTGTTGGTCCACTGTGTTTTCTGAGGTCCAAGGTCAACGCAGCCGTATACCAGGAAGTTTTAGAGCACTTCATGCTTCCTGCTGCTGACCAACTTAATGGAGATGCAGATTTCATTTTCCAACAGGACTTGGCACCTGCACACAGTGCCAAAGCAACCAGTACCTGGTTTAAGGACCATGGTATCCCTGTTCTTAATTGGCCAGCAAACTCACCTGACCTTAACCCCATAGCAAATCTATGGGGTATTGTGAAGAGGAAGATGCGATATGCCAGACCCAACAATGCAGAAGAGCTGAAGGCCACTATCAGAGCAACCTGGGCTCTCATAACACCTGAGCAGTGCCACAGACTGATCGACTCCATGCCACGCCGCATTGCTGCAGTAATTCAGGCAAAAGGAGCCCAAACTAAGTATTGAGTGCTGGACATGCTCATACTTTTCATGTTCATAATTTTCAGTTGGCCAAGATTTCTAAAAATCCTCTCTTTGTATTGGTCTTAAGTAATATTCTAATTTTCTGAGATACTGAATTTGGGATTTCCCTTAGTTGTTATAATCATCAAAATGAAAAGAAATAAACATTTGAAATATATCAGTCTGTGTGTAATAAATTAATATAATATACAAGTTTAACTTTTTGAATGGAATTAGTGAAATCAACTTTTTGATGATATTCTAATTATATGACCAGCACCTGTAGACAAGATTTTTAATCAGTGTCTTTAACTACCATGTATTAAAATGAATAATTTAATATAATGCACTTAGTAGTGTACATACGTTTTGCAAACAAAATAAACAAGTACATTGTATTGCATCTAAAAAAAAATTGTTATGCAAGTACATTAGATAAAAACACCTAATATAACGCATGACCAAGAAAAAGTGTAAAACATCTTTAACTTGTACATTATTTGAATTTCTTATTAAAACACCAATTTAAATAGTTTTCTTAGTCTGTTCATTTGTGGTGTGACATTTTGAGGGTTTAAGAATAGATACCAAAACATACAATAATATGTATTATTTGATTGTACTTGAAATTAATTCAAACTAAATGGCTTGTATAGAATAAAGGGATACATGTCATGAATTTATCACATTATTAGAAAACAGGTTTGCTAAACAAGGATAAAGATTGATTATTAAGAATGATACAGAATAGTTTAATGTGTACTGTTCAACAAGAGTTTAATTCTTATATCTGGCATGCCCAATATTAATTAAATATTTGTCATTAAATTTATGCAAACTTGTTTTGAAATCTAGCTAGTTGTACCTTATATTCGTGTTGGGTGCTACTCTTTAGAGCACAATTCTTTGGAGGAAAATAAATAAATAAATCATGGTTCAGTTCAATATTCTGTTTGATCTAATCTCCAGTGTTCAGACAAACTCTTTATAAAACAAACTTCCTGAATAAATAAAATCAAGAAACTAGGAATTCTGTTAAATTGGTGAAAATTAAATGAGTTCATTATCATAGAGAAATAGAATGAACTGCTGGATCTCATTATTGTATAAAAAGGACAAAGATGTTATGACTCCAGTGTGGTTTCAGATAATCAAGGCAAACAAAATGTCAAAGGACTTGTTAAACAAGATGATTCACTCAGGAGACAACACAGTACATTCTATTTGCATCTTATTTTCTAAATGCCGATAATACATTACAGTGTGAAATCATTTTAATGTTAATAATGACCATACATTTGTCCTTCTACTCTTGGAAAACGATCGAATTAAACCACTGAAAATGGATTAAACCATATCAAACGTTCACCAAGAGCAAATAACAAAGACAGCAAAAATTCCTATTGCTGCTGACTAACCTCGCAAAGGTCTCAGTCCAAATAGGAAGGATAAGTGATTTCATATTTATTATTAAGGTCACCGTGAATTATGTTGTCATTTATTGCATCCCCAGCTCTCCTCCTGTTCACTAGGCCTTCTCATCAAGTTAATCCATGGCGTGTTTTATCGTAATCGCTTGACATCTTGTGCTTTACTTTAATTTCAATGAACACAACTCAAAACAGTAAAGAGTCGAAATAAAGACAACGCATTTGGGATAATTTGACTTGAAGCAGTTAAAGCTGGTCAAACTGACTAGCAGCTAAATGGCTATTGCAAACTATTAGCCATCTTTATATCATTTGAAAATGACCGAACCTCTCCACTTTAGTTTCAATTAACAAGCATGTCAACCGAAATAATCGGTAGCAGTATAACTAACACTAGTATATTCTCAACTAAAGGGAAAGTATTTGACTGATGCTGTTATATATCTGCGCCAGTGTGTAATTAGCATATGTTTAGCTTTGTTGGCTAAACTGTCATCATGAAGTGTAAAACTCTTTTATATTATACTTTCCTAACTTGGCTTATTCCAGTATTGCATAGTAAAAGTTCAGCAACTCTGTAGTATCAAACGTTTTGACTGCATTGAACGTTTTGAAACATTTCCACTTGATGTCACCATCAACAATAAATAATAAGCCAAGCTAAAACAGTAGCAGCTCTGCTAGAATTATGTCTCTGCTTACCTTCTTCTGAGACCAAATCTCCGCTGGTTTCGCTCCGACAGCTTTACTTTTATAACCAAAAATGGCTATATTGTTGAATTTAAACCAACAATCATTCAAAAATCCTCCCTGTGCTTTTAAAAAACAATCAGAAATGTAAGCTGAGGTCGACGAGGGTTTGCAGGTAGAACGTTAGCATTTGCAAGCTAACTCAAAGATGAAGCAAAAATCCCAATAATAATCTGGCTTTATCAACAATATATGTATGTTTTGAACACAGTAATGAGTTGGTAAATACTGTGTCTAAAAAAATGGTCGTCTCTATTGTTTAACCAGAGTTTCAGTACTATTTCACCAAAACATAAATAGTTGGTAGGTCCTCGAAAAGCAATTGAGGAAGGCCATTTTGTTGACAAGCAGCTGCAAAACGCTTGGAGCCAATGGGGAGCGAAAGTTGATGGCATGCCCATATATGGATGTTCAGGCTCCCCCTCTATCTCTACACCCACAAAGAGGAAAATTCTTACCTCATAATCATAATGATCAGCATCTTTCACTTTCACCTCATTTCACATAAAAGTCAAGTCTTTTTGTACTGCACTGAGCACAACATGCATGACAAGGATGCACTTTGGTTTCAGATGATGCTCACAAATATCTAGTACACTAGGATTATGATTCACAGAAATGGATTTATAGAGACGCATAACCTTCACAGCACAATTTATGCTATGCCTTTCCATTTATAAAACAAGCTGATGTGTGGTATTTGGAAAGTGATATTTTGGGGGAAATTTCTAAAAGGGGATAACTATTACATCCATTAATATTCAAAACTGCCTGTCAGGGTCATGACTGACTATTACAGTTATTATTATTATTATTATTTTTTAAAAAACCTCTCAATAGTTAATATTTAGTTATTTACATTATTCATATATCTAATTGTTTATTCAATTGTGCTTGTATGTAGCCAAAAATGCTAGGCCCAAATTACATCCCAAAATACTAAATGGATTATCCTTTTAATAAGTGTAGTTCAGTCTAGTCCATTAAATAATTGTTCTGATATTTTTATTTTTACATCTAGGTGCATATAAAAGCACTCTAGGCATGTTTAATTTTATTTCCCCCCTTATAATTAGTCTTGGCAGTGGACAGACATAAGAAAGACAGCAATTATCAAATACCAGTAAATAAAATATCAAATGAACTCAGATAGTGAGAGAAGATAGTCATGTACATCAGTGTACCGGCACAGCGCAGTATGTTTAGTGTAGAGTAGGGGTGGATGATCAGTGTTTCGGATTATGTACAGTTCTTAATGTAGAATATGAGCACTATAGTGATACTTAACAGTGCAAAGAATAAGAAACTGTTCCTTATTGTTTCATAATTGTCTAAATATGCTGCCATATTGTACAGTGCAAGAGATACAAATAAGACCATACCAGAGAATGATATGGAAAACAAATGCCATATGTTTGTACAGGAAGATGTTCACAGCTGTTGTCGGTGTGAAACGGATGCTGCTATTTGTTAATTTTTTTCTATTGTGAAAATTTTTGGTGTGTGATTTTTTTTTTTTTGAACTATTCTTTCTTTTTTTTATTGAACAAGATCAATTTACAAACTAAGGGAACAATACTTTGCATATGAAAATATACACAAATAACAATTAAATCTCCATTTGTATCTGTGCATATAGGCCTATGCCTGTAAACAACAGCATATTTACTGCAATAAACGAAAGCATCATTTTCAAACATTTAAAGGGGGTTCAACTTGCAAGGAGAGAAAAAATAAATAGATAAAATAACATTTAAGTATGTACAAAATCTTAGAAGGGAAGAGACTCATGAGTCCTGACTACACAATTCACATGATATTAAACACATGTGAAGAGAAGACGCTTGTCGCTGCAAGAGGGAGGGGGAGTTATTTTATTTAAAGATTTTGAGGGCACATGAATTAAAAAATAATAATAATGGTGTGCATGGACACATTATTATAATAAATGCTGCTGTATTCAATAAAATAATAAAAATGGTCAATTTTGATTTCAGGGTGATTTTAATATGTACGCTACAGTAAAACAACACACATTTTGTAAGATACTTTAAGATTAGACTGTTACACATGACTACAACTAGCCTACTAAAGTACAAATCCCACTTTAATGCTAATTTTTTTCTGTTGTTTTGGGAAACGGTTGTATCCTTTATCAACCTTGAACACAGTTTTAAATGTTTTCTTAAATATTTGACATATAGTGACATAAACCTTATAAAAGAGTTATGTTTTGAAAAGTTCCTTCAGGACATAATAGTAATGTTTCTCTAAAAGACACATGGTTTTTCAGTGGTAGTAAGCGATAATACCATATTTTAATAACATACATTGACTAACATGAACGGTGCATTTGTGTAAAGAACATTTTAGTGATAATCTTCGATTAAAAAAAAAAAAAACAAGTGGACGAGTTTTGTGTTTTAAAATGTAATGTAAATTAATAATATTTCATTGGAGAATCACACATATTCTGCAGTTATCTGATATTATGCTACTAATTCCTCCAGAAAGTCAAATGAAAGTCACTTAGCTCCGCTAGTTGTGCTTCACACAATAAATCAAAAGCAGTGACAGCGGCTAATCGTTTGTAACTGCACTTCTCACACTGGCCAGTGTACGGCGGTATCCTCCCCCGGTTCATTGGCCACTGAGCCATATCGGATACGCCCAGTGCCAAATTCTATTGGCCCAAGACGTGTATGTCAAAGTTGATACTATGGTTACCATGTTAAACTTGTTTGCTTTCCGTGCCTGATTGGTTGTCAGCAGTCACAGCTCTTAAAAACCACCCCTTTTTGATATTTGCACATTTGGTTGGCTATGTCAGTTGTCAATCACCGGAGTCTTTCCGTGTCCGGTAGTAGTGGTTGCAAAACAGACAAGAGGTGTGTGGACTGTGGAGTGGAAAGGACACTTCTCACAGGCGCTGAGAAGGAACTAATCTCTCAACATGAGTAAGTATTATTGCAGCTAGAAACTATACCGCTATACTCATTTATAAATACAAGCTGGAAACAAGTTAGGATGTAGTGTAGTGCAAGTTAAGATGAGTGTAAAGTGCACGTGAGTAAAATGCATGTGTCCATGCAATGTCATCCTAAGTTGTGTAACAATAAAATAGATGTAATGATTGGAGACAATATTGGTAAATACATTTAAAAAAAATCGATTACTTGTGTGTGTGTGTCAAATCAAATCAAATCAAATCACTTTATTGTCACTCTACCATATACACAAGTGCAACAGCAGGTGAAATTCTTAGGTGCAGTTCCGAGCAACATAGCAGTCATGACATGACATGTACAACATTTAAGCAACAGATTACATCATCTGATGCGCACACAATTACTCACAGCACAGCATACACTGCAATAACCAATAATAATTTACACAATGTGAGTGTAGTTCTCACAGCTTTAAAACAATATACACATACTTACAATATACATATACTTTAAACAATATACACTAAACATACACTAAACAATATACATTACGCTATAATAATAATAATATACAATGTACAGTATACAATATTAATCACAATAGAGATCCAATGTGCAATAGATGCTATATGATAAATAAATGTGTATATAGTGTGTGTGTATCTACAGTGGGTTGTGCTGAGTGATATTCTGTCCAGTGTGTGTTATGATCCTGATGGATCAGGAGTTAAGTAGTCTGATTGCTTGTGGGAAGAAGCTGTTCTGGAGTCGGCTGGTGCGTGTTCTGATGCTGCGGTACCGTCTGCCTGATGGCAGCAGTGAGAGCAGCCCATGGTTCGGGTGGCTAGAGTCTCTGATGATCCTCTGAGCTCTCTTCACACACCGCCTGGCATAAATGTCCTGGAGGGAGGGAAGCTCACCTCCGATGATGCAGCTGGCCGTGCGCACTACCCTTTGCAGGGCTTTGTGGCTGCGGGCGGTACTGTTGCCGTACCAGGTGGTGATGCAGCCAGTCAGCAGGCTCTCGATGGTGCTGGTGTAGAAGCGTATGAGGATGTGGCGGTTCATTCCAAACCTCCTCAGCCGTCGCAGGAAGAAAAGGCGCTGATGAGCCTTCTTCACAACGGCCTCAGTGTGGACGGACCATGAGAGTTCCTCTGTGATGTGGACACCGAGGAACTTGAAGCTGCTGACTCTCTCCACCGGTGCTCCATCGATGGTGATGGGGCGGTGTTCTCTCTCATTCCTCCTGAAGTCGACCACCAGCTCCTTGGTCTTGCTGACGTTGAGGGAGAGGTTGTGCTCCTGACACCACCGTGTCAGAGTGTGCACCTCCTCTCTGTAGGCCGTTTCATCATTGTCGGTGATAAGACCTACCACCGTCGTATCGTCAGCAAACTTGATGATGGTGTTGGAGCTGTGGGTTGCCACACAGTCATGTGTGTACAAGGAGTACAGGAGTGGGCTGAGAACACAGCCCTGAGGGGCTCCAGTGTTGAGAGTCAGTGATGAGATGTTGCTGCCCATTCTGACCACCTGGCGTCTGTTTGACAGGAAGTCCAGGATCCAGCTGCATAACAAGCTGTTTAAGCCTAGAGCCCGGAGTTTCATGTCAAGTATGGAGGGCACAATGGTATTGAATGCTGAGCTGTAAGGATCGGGTTACATCCGCTACAGATACAGAGAGTGAACTAACCTCTGCATCTTCAGCCATGAGCTCTCTCTCCGCGAGGGCGGTGTTAGTTCCCTCAAAGCGAGCATAAAAGGTGTTGAGCTCGTCCGGGAGAGAGGCAGCGGTATTCACGGTGGAGTTTGTGTTCCCTTTATAGTCCGTGATGGTGTTAATTCCCCGCCACATGCTTCTGGAGTCGGTGGTGTTGAACTGTCCTTCAATCTTGTCCCTGTACTGGCGTTTTGCTGCTCTGATGGTTTTCCGGAGGGCATAACTTGCTTGTTTATGCTCCTCCGCATTACCGGAGTTAAAAGTGAAGGTCCGCGCATTGAGTGCCGTGCGAACATCCCCATTTAGCCACGGCTTCTGATTTGGGTACAGCCGAATTGTTTTGGTCGGAACAACGTCTTCTACGCACTTCCTGATGAAACACGTTACGCTATCAGCGTAAACCTCGATGTCGTCATCAAAGGCCGACCGGAACATCTTCCAGTCCGCGTGATCAAAACAGTCCTGTAGCATAGAGTCTGATTGGTCTGACCAGCACTGGATGGTTCTGAGGGCGGGTGCTTCCTGTTTCAGTCTCTGCCTGTAAGCGGGCAGAAGGAGAATGGAAGAGTGATCCGATTTGCCAAATGGTGGGCGCGGGAGGGACTTGTAACCATCCCGGAAGGGAGAGTAACAGTGATCTAAGACACGGTTCCCTCGCGTGTTGAAGTTAACATGTTGGTGGTATTTAGGTGCAATGCGCTTGAAGTTGGCTTTGTTAAAGTCCCCAGTCACAATAAACGCAGCCTCAGGGTGCGCGGTTTCCTGCTCACTCACTGTCCTATACAGTTCCTTTAGTGCCCGGTCTGTGTCGGCTTGTGGGGGAATATACACAGCTGTGATGATGACCGCTGTGAATTCCCTCGGTAGCCAGAATGGTCGACACAGAACCATGAGAAATTCCAGATCAGGAGAACAGAAAGACTTGATAGAATGTACGTTCCTCTGATCACACCAGGATCTGTTGATCATAAAACATACACCCCCGCCTTTGCTTTTCCCGGAGAGTTCTTTTTCTCTGTCCATTCGATGCACGGAGAACCCCGTGGTTTCGATGGCCGAATCTGGAATCTCAGCAGACATCCAAGTTTCTGTAAGGCAGATAATGCAGCAGTCCCTCGTCTCTCGTTGGAAAGAGATCCGTGCTCTCAGCTCGCAGAGTTTGTTGTCCAGAGACTGAACATTAGCCAGTAAAATACTGGGAAGCGGGGGTCGGTTTACGCGGCGTCTTACTCTGATGAGCACGCCGGCTCTGCTTCCCCTTCTCCGGCTGCGTTTCCGCGGTCGGACCGCCCCCACAAAGGGCTCCGCTGCCGTGTTTGTAAACAGCTGGTCGTCACTGATGAATTTAAAGTCCGGTTTTCGGTGTGCGATTGCCGAACCAATGTCCAAAAGTATCTGTCTGTCGTACGTAGTAAGGCAGACAACATCCAAGACAAAAAAACACACAAAAACTATAAACAGAACAAACAAAAAGCTACAATGTTGTAACGGAGCTCGCAACGCAGCAGCCATCCTCGGCGCCATCTTGAGACAAGAGTGTGTGTGTGTGTGTGTGTGTGTATGTGTATGTGTATGTGTATGTGTGTGTATATATATATACAAATGCAAATATGAAAATTAGTTAAAGGTCCTACATGATTGGATACATTTTAATGCTATAATAGTGAATAGCATTATCAATGCCCATGTCAATGAATTTGGGTATGGGATAAATTCACTGTAAAGTACATCAGGCCTAATTGTATATTTGTAAATGCAATTTAAATGCATGTGTATCACAATGACAAGCAAAGTGCATTAAATTATTTAACATAATATTATATAATTATAATAAAATATAAATACTACGTGATTGGAAATGTTGCCAAAGCAACTAACTGAGTAACTGACTAATAAGATTAAGTTGAAGCCCTAAATTGCTAACTGGATATAGATACAATCTAAAACTAAATAATAATAAAAATAATAAAACAACTAATAAATATGACAAATGCACATATCAAAATGGAGAACTGAAAACCTAATTCAAGCTTTTAATAATGAAAAATAAAACTATAATAGTATATAAATAATACAAAAATAACTGCCTGTTGTTACTTTTCAGTAATGATATGAAGGTTTACTGCACTTCATCTGCACCTGTGATTTTTCAGTGATGTTGGCAGAAATGCTCCAGGTGTTGAGGGGGGCCGGCAAGGTGGGCGCTGCCTTCACCAGCATTCAGGGTGAACAGCTCAGACTGATGGCCTGTAACTCGACCTTTGGTGCTGGGGTCAAAGCTGCAACGGAGGTGGTCGAGGGTGTGATGGGCTCCGTGATGGGAGGAGGCGAGGTTAGTGAACGCATAAAGATTTATCTCTGCACATTTAAAGATATGAATAATCATAGTAAGAGAAATTACATTGCCAACATATATTTTTTTCAATGGTCATTTTCAGACTCCCAAGACTGACGAGTTCCCTGACATTGAGAAGTGGGAGGAGATGGACCCGGATGAAGCAGCACAGTGGGCAGTCGGCTCTGAAATGTCCCCAGACATGTCCACCAAAGATGGAAGGGATGAAGCGTCAGAGACGCCTTTTGGTGCACGTACTGGCACGATCAAAGGAACTGGTTGGCCCAGTCAAAACAACCGATTTTTGCATGTATCAGTGTCTCATCACCACACTAGGTTTATCCATGACTCTATGGTGGCCAGGTTAAGCCCTGAAGACATTAAAAAAGCGCGGGAGGCAAAGCTGAATATTTCCAAGCCTGTACGGCAAAAGGTGAGGTTTTAAATGTTAACATTGGAAATGTATGTCAAAAACTTGTACTAGAGCTGCACGATTAATCATTAAAAGATCGCGATCTTGATTCAAACACCCAAGCGATCTTATTCCGATATGACAACGATTCTCCTGTGTTTATTAAACCTTTGACAAAATCACACTGGAGCGTTCAGATCTGCGTTGGCGCTGCCGCTGAGCCAGAGAGAGTGGTTGTCATGTAGTATAGGTATTAAACAGCTTCACAAACATTCTTTTCAACAACACTATAAAAGTTTCTAGTTTGGATATAATCACTGATGTCTACAGTAGCGACAAAATGGAGAAAATCACCTTTTGAAGTAACTTGGCGCTTCAAATAACGATTGTGTCGGTTCTGCCACTAGGTGGCGACAAGTGACTGTTAAAAACTGTTTGAAATGGCATACTATGCACTATTTGTGCAGTATCCAGTATGTATACTGTGTGTAGTATGCACATTTTCTGTCTGCATGGAATACCCGGATGACAGACAATATTTGCCAGAAAATCGATCCAGGGGATGTTTCATCTTCGCTAGTAGTGCGGTGTGACTGAACTGGAGGCGGGGAATAATTATAAATGTAACACTTTTATAAGTGCACATATACATGTTACTGTAAAGTACAAACTAGCTGTGTTTCTGTCACATAATCACATAAATGGAAACATCCATTCAAACTGATTTTTTTTTTAAAATAATTCAGTCAAACCAATCAAAGATTTTTAAATAGACTGCAACATTTAACATTTTCTCAGAATCTCCAGTTTGTTTAGTTGTCTGTTCAAAATCATGATCTCTATTTGAAACCAAAAAATGTGATTCTCAAATTATCCGGAATCGTGCAGCTCTAAATCTAAAGTAATATATATTAATATACCTGTATGTTGAAAATGTATTTGTTAAACTATTAAAACATTCAAAACAATTAAAATTAAGCTAAATTAAAATATTAATATTAGATTAAAACGAAAATTCAACTAACTGAAATAAGTCTAAGTTGAATCACTTAAATTAATAACTGTAAATAAATTAAAACTGAAATAACCTGAATAGGAAATTAAAAAATAAGAAAAATCTGATGGCATTTTGGAATGTATTTGTCCTTTAACACAAAGTATAGTGTTTAGTATGAAAAAAGTGTCTATTTGCAGTAGGGCAGCACGATGATGACAAAAATCATAATTGTTGATTATCACAATTTACATTTGAATGATGTTTTGAATAGCTTTATGCCATTGTTTAAAGCGACTGCATGCCATGTTATATCAAAATAAAGAAGCTGAAAACTTTCTATAGCATTAAGCCTGAAATGTCAAATATACATTGTTTTGGTTTCTTTAAATAAAAAAAGCAATATAAAAATATGCATGGTTTTATAATGTTATACTAAAACTAAAATGAAAATAAATGGAGAAAAAAAACACTTAAAGGGATAGTTCACCCAAAAATGAAAATTCTGTCATTAATTACTTTCATGTCGTTCCAAACCCGTAAAACCTTTGTTCATCTTCAGAACACAAATTAAGATATTTCTGATGAAATCCGAGAGCTTTCTGATCCCTCCATAGACAGATATTTATTTAACACTTTCAAGGTCCAGAAAGGTAATAAAGACATCGTCAAAATAGTCCATGTGACTCCAGTGGTTCAACCTTAAATTTATGAAGCGACAAGATTATTGTGCAAAAAAAACAACGATTTCATTCTGGCCTGTGCCAGTCTCCTACACTGTTTACGTTGTATCCCGCTCATTTGAGTGCCGTAGATCTTGAGAGTGCTGCACTATATACAACGGAAATTGCTTAGGAGACTGGCACAGACTAGAACTGAATTGTTGAATTAAGTCGTTTTTTTTGTTGTTGTTTTTTCTACACACAAAAAGTATTCTCGTTGATCATGATTACAAATCTGATTAATTGTGCAGCCCTAATTTACAGTTTTCTTTCCCGGCATGTGCTGCTCGTTTATGAAAAAAAAAAAAAACGTTTTCATAAATACATTTGTAGACTTTGAGCAGTTTGATTTTGATGCTTTACAGCTTAGCGAGCGAGCCAGAGAACGGAAGGTTCCTGCTACGCGGATTAGTCGTCTCGCCAATTTTGGCGGTCAGTTATTTTCAGTTTTATCATTTGCACTACAGACTGTTTGTAATACACACACGACACCTCTATATTAATTTTTAACTTTTAATTGCCATTGTCATAATTTTAGATATACAGCTTTACAGAATAAGGGTGCAGTTGCATTTATATTTGTTCTACAATTTTTTGTGGGTGAAATTCAGTTATTTCAATTTGAATCCACGCAATTGGGAATTTTATGTGAGAGCGAAAGTTTTCCCCACACAGATTTCTTACATTGCTACACTATTGACAATAAAAAAAAAAAAGTATTTAGCATGCAAAGTTTTGCTGAAATGTCACTAATGTGTCACGCGTTAATAATTCATCAATTTTCTTATCAATAATATCTGCTACTCTTCTACTCTTTTGTAGGATTAGCTGTTGGTCTGGGCATTGGAGCCATTGCTGAGGTGGCAAAACAGTCTTTTGGAGGAAAACGCTCAGGTACTATGTGGTGCCACTTGCCTTGTTTCTAAAACAGTTATTGGGCATATCAGTCAAATTTCTGGTGTCTTTCACTTTCAGAGATGGGGGCTCTCTTAGACTCTCCCCTCCTGTCAGAAGCCAATGCAGAGAGAATAGTGAACACGCTGTGTAAGGTTAGAGGAGCGGCCCTCAAGATTGGACAGATGCTAAGCATTCAGGGTATATAATTAAATTTTATTGTGATTACTTTGGTACCAAGTGTCTTCCTTTGTTCAAATAAATGATGACGCTAAATAATCCCGTTTTAAGAGCCCCATTTAAGAGCTTGAAACTCTTCCAGATGTTTTCTGTCCTTTGTTGCTCTTCACAAAATATTATTTAGAGCATTTCAAAGGCACAAAACAAATTAGATGTGTAATTTTGTTATGTTAGGAAATTTCCCTCTGTGATGTTTCTAATTTTTATGTCCTCAATAGATAATAGCTTCATTAGCCCACAACTGCAGAAAATATTTGAGAGGGTTCGACAGAGTGCAGACTTCATGCCAGCCTGGCAAATGCATGTAAGTTACAGTGGTTACTTCATTAATTCAGTGTTTTGTTATTAAAAAAAAAATCTTGTAAAATATTAACCACACCACTATTAAACTGCCTTGATGTCTTGAAATAATTGGGTTAATGAGCACCATGCTGGAATGTCTCTTTTTAAAAACAAGCTGTTTCAATATTCATCAAAAATGCTAAGACACCAGCTTGAAATAAAGATTGCAATTTTCATAGCAGTGTTATTATTTATATACTACTATTATATTATTTATTCATATTTTAATTCATTACAGTCAGTTGCTAATATAACATTTATAATTTTGTAATATTTATATTTTATTTTAGCTTTATCTCAATTAAAGGTGCACTGTGTAAATTTTAGCGGCATCAAGCGGTGAGGTTGCTTGCGAAGCACATAGGAAAGCTACGATGGCCGACACAGGACAAATATGTCGTCTGAGACAGCAGAGAGTAGCTAGCGCTCTGTAGAGCAGTTTGTCCGTTAAGGGCTACTGTAGAAACATGGCGTGCAAAAATGGTGACTTCACTCTTAGGGGACCCGCGGTGTATGTAGATAGAAATGGCTCATTCTAAGGTAATACAAACATAACAGTACATTATGTAAGGTCTTTATACACCACTGAAAACACAGTTATGTATATTAGATTACATTTCTGTCAATAGATCCTCATAAATACTACACGCTGCACCTTTAATGAAAATGTTTTTAATAGTTTTAGTTAACCATAAGTTGTTTCGTAGACAGTGCACTTTACACAGCTGATTGATTGAGCTACTGAGTAGCTATTGGTGCGTTCAAGTCATGTCAAAAAGATCACATTTAAGACTTGAACGCACATGAATGCCATCACAAAGTCGTAAATATGAGTGGGAAGCTCGGGATTTTCTTCAAGCCCTGTTCTGTACGTGTTGTGAGAAACATGGCGGTTTACCACAATATTTATAGGTTTTTAGTAGTGAGCTTTTTTTTTTTTTACAACTAAATAAGCTAATTCCCTTCAAAATATAATAGCATTTTAATATAACAAATAACAATATATGTAATGATAAAGTTTACAGTGGCTTCATAAATGAATTCAAAATGTGATGAAAATCAACTTTTTAATGTTGTTTATATGTCTATGTGGTGATTTAATATGCTTTAAGACAAACCATGCGCAAATTCATAAGTCAACACCATTGCTGAGTATTTTCTCATTAAAAGTGTTCCTTACGTCACAAACTACCTTGTAACCAATCACGTCAAAATGCGGGTGGGCTTTAGCATATCATCATTGCTATGCTGCGAAGCAGTCTCAAGAGAAGCCATACCGGTATATTTTTCGGTTGATATGAAAAATTGGGTACATTTAGCAATATAGCGGGTAAATTATGTATATGATGTATATTGTAATGTATATGCCTTTATCCACTGAAGTTATATGTCGTTCAAAGTATTTCTAAGATGCTGATTTTTAGAAGGCAGATGTCTGACTCTGAGATGGCGAAGAGGAACATTGTTTGTGTAACATTAGCAACACATTATTAGCTGTTTGATAATGTAGTCAAGCAAAAGGATAATCATATTAATTACTGTTATGTGTCCGATGTTGTAGAAAGTGATACAAACGCATTACCATTCTGATACATCGTCTTGTAGACAACCGTGTATAACACATTCCACTTCTTCTTCTGAATCAGTTTCGGATTCAAACATATGGCTGAATTAAACCAGTTTTTCCACTTGCCATTGTTCAGCGTTTACTACAGTAAAGTTGAGCGAGTGGGTCTCTGAGCTGGTGTTAGTTAGTGGAGGCGGGGATAATTTGCATGAATATCCGTCTATATTAAATGAAGCAAGGATGAAAAAAAGATTTCACAGGAAAAACATTTAAATTTGTCATTTTGGTGATCAGTTTTAAGGGATACAATTATTGACTACAAGGGGACTTTAAAAACATTAAAAAGCAAAACACACCTGATGCACATTCTTTGTTCTTAATTTTCTAGAAGTAGACTTTAAAAACCTTTTTTTGTATAGTTATTTAAGAGAAGGTACACCGCCATCTTGCTTCGATGAAAGTGATGTCATAAACACAACTTCCCAACTCGTAAATAGGAACTTCCCATGAGGACTTGAACGCACCATATGACCGTGATGACAGTTGTTAGTCGTGCTTCTAACCCCTAATAGTTCCTTCTAACTGACGTTTTTCAGATGTTGTTAAGTTCACTTTGTGATATGTGCAGAAAGTGCTTGAGAAAGACTTGGGGTCTGGATGGAAGGAGAAACTCTCATCATTTGAGGAAAAACCCTTTGCTGCTGCCTCGATTGGTCAAGTGCATCATGGAGTTTTGCATGATGGAAGGGAAATTGCTATGAAGATACAGGTATTAGATGGAAATGTTCATGATCTGTTTTCAGCAGTCTGAGGTTTTGCTACATATATTGATTTTACATGTGTAAACAATCATTAAATGTTTTCTCATATAGTACCCTGGTGTCGCCGAGAGCATTCGTAGTGACATCAATAATCTTATGTCTGTTCTGAAGATGAGTCTCGTGCTGCCTGATGGTGAGCTGCCTTTCATTTTTATATTAAGTTCAAAAAGCACAAATCTCAGGAGTGGGCACATTGAGTCATACACATTATGTGGGATGTCAGTAGCTGTTGATTTATTTTTACAGGTCTGTTTGCTGACAGTAGTCTTGAGGTTCTTCAGAGGGAGCTGGCATGGGAGTGTGACTACAAGAGAGAGGCAGAGTGCGCAAAGCGATTCAGGTATATCATAAATATTCAGATAAATAAATATAATTTAAAAGTCTCTTATGCTCAACCATGCAGCACAGTGGAAACCGGATAGTTTTTCATATTGTGAAATATTACAATTTAAAGTAACGCACCACTATTTTTGATAATGGGCTCATTTTCCAACTCCCCTAGAGGTAAACATTTGAGTTTTACCGTTTTTGAATCCATTCAGCACTTCTAGCATAGTTTAGCATAGATCAGTGGTTCCCAACCACGGTCCTGGTGGACCCCCAACAGTGCACATTTTGCATGTCTCCTCAATCAAACACACCTGATTCAGGTCATCAGCTCATTAGTAGCTACTCCAAGACCTGATGTGGGTGTGTCAGACAAAGGACACATCCAAAATGTGCACTGTTGGGGGTCCACCAGGACCGTGGTTGGGAACCACTGGCATAGATCATTGAATCTGATTAGAACGTTAGCATCTCGCTCAAAAATGACCAAAGAGTTTAGATATTTTTCCTATTTAAAACTTGACTCTTCTGCAGTTATATTATGTACTAAGACCGACGGAAAATTTGGTCGAGCGAGATGCTAACGGTCTAATCAGATTCAATGATCTATGCTAAGCTATGCTAAAAGTACTACCGCCATACCCAGAGATCAGCTGAATGGATTCGAAAATGGTAAAACTCAACTGTTTAACTCTAGGGGAGTTGGAAAATGAGCATATTTTCAAAAATAGTGGAGTATTCCTTTTGAAAGATTTCCTATTGCATATTCAGCAGTCACACATTATTGACACATTTTCTTGACTCTCACAGGAATCTGCTTGAAGGAGATCCAGTGTTCGTGGTCCCGGAGGTCTTTGATGAGCTGTCGGGTCGCCATGTGCTCACCATGGAACTAGTTAATGGAGTTCCACTGGACCGCTGTGTTGATTTGAATCAGGAGACTAGAAATGAGGTGGGTTAGATAGTTAAACAGAGAACATACATTTGCTATATTGATTTATTGAATCATCTGCTTAATTTTTTACACTTTTGTGTTGTTACTTGGCACACTTTTTTTTTTTTTAATTAAGGATATACCCTTTGATACTTTTTTACCTAAGAGTTGTGTGAATAACCTACAGTAGTTTTTCTCCTGATTTGGCGGCATTGATATTGGTTATCTTTATATATGATATCCTATTTTATTTTACTGTGAAAATTAATTTTCAGGAAATAATTCTCGCTCTCCTTTATTCTGTAGATCTGTTTTAACATTCTGCAGTTGTGTTTGAGAGAGCTGTTTGAGTTCCGCTTCATGCAGACAGACCCCAATTGGTCCAACTTCTTCTATAATAGTGAACAGAACAAGGTGAGCAACCAATAAGACACTGATGACAGAGGCGTGTATGTAAATTCAGATGTATTTGCTCATCTATAGTTTTACATCAACACATTTAGTCATCTTACACACACACACACACTCAAAACTATTCATTTGTGTGCATGTGTGTCTTCAGTCCAGTCAGTTTCAATAAGCTCTGAAGGTCTTGATTTCAAATCACATAGTTCAGATCATTAAGTCACAAAGTTTGATTTGGTCAGTACGATTTTTATTTTATTTTAAGAAATTAATACTTTTATCTTCAACTTTGCATTAAATTGATCAAAAGTAACCGTTAAGACGTTATTATAATGTTAGAAACACTTCTTTTTCAAATAAATGCTGTTCTTTTTAACTTTCTATTTATCAAATAATCCAGAAAAAATGTCTTTCATAATTTCTTAATTACATATCTGATCATTTTCTGGGTGCTGTTAGACCTTGCCACTTCTCCTATTTGAAACAGTATTTACAGAGTTTTGATCATTTGTTCTTCATCATAACAGATATTTCTGTTGGACTTTGGAGCCTGCCGAGATTACCCAGAGTCATTCACAGATGATTACATAGAGGTACAGATTTTTGGGAATGTTTTTACACAACACTTTAGTGGGAAGGACTGGAATGGGTTTTGATTCTAGGCTTTTCATAAAAAGAAAGATTGCGACTTTTGCTATTAATGCGTATCTCTGTTTTTGTCAGCATAGATGCATACAGTATACTAATAAATATGTAAATTGTTCAAAACTTACAAACGTTGTTATATATCTTTCTTAAAGTGTGTTTTTATTTTTATATATATATATATATATATATATATATATATATATATATATATATATATATATAATATATATATATATATATATATATATATATATATATATGTATAATAATATGTGTTATCACCTTGTCACTCAAGGTGATTCATGCATCGTCAATCGGAGACAGGGCAACTGTTCTGCAGAAATCTAAAGAACTGAAGTTCCTTACCGGTTTTGAAGCCAAGGTTTGTGGCTTTATATGGTTTATAATACTCATCCCAATAGTTTTTCTGTCTTACATATTTTCTATCCACTTTATCCTTTATTTCCCCTAGATTTAAAGCCATTACTTTCGCTACAGTTTCTAGATTGTCCTCTTTTACAAAACGTTCTTATTCTCTTCAGGCATTTGAGGAGGCACACGTGGAGGCAGTGATGATCCTCGGCGAAGCGTTTGCTTCTACGCAAGAGTTTGACTTTGGCACTCAGAGTACCACACAGCGCATTCAGAGTCTGATCCCTGTCATGCTTCAACACCGTCTCACTCCTCCTCCAGAGGAGTCTTACTCTCTGCACCGCAAAATGGCTGGCTCGTTCCTCATCTGTTCCAAGCTGAACGCCCACATTTCCTGCCGAAAAATGTTCCTTGATATTTACAATGCCTACAAACGTCAACCACAGGAAAGATGCACCTAGGTTTAGGTTTTGAGTGTTGTATATGCGACTATCTAATCACTCAAGAACTTAAAGACGTTGGATGTGAAACCTCTGAGAGACGGATGATTATTTATGTTTATGTAGAAAGTTGAATTGTTTGTCTGGTTTTTTTTTCTTTCTTTTATTTGTTTTGATTGAAAAAAAAAAAACCTCATTCACTGTTAATCAAACAACAAGCTGAATGCAAAGGTAGATGTTCATAGAATTTTTTTTAAAGGTCCTTGTTATGATCATTGCCAATCTTTTAAAGTTATGACATTATAAGCAATGAATATAACGATTTTGCTCCAGTGGAGTGAATTACATATCCAAATTCTTGTGAATGATATAAATCTAGCAATAGTATTTGTCTGCACTGTTTGAATTTGTAACATCATGTTGCAATTTATGCCATGTAAGAAAAGGCAATGTGTGTATTTCTCTTCCCGTCATTAAAAGTATGTGACATAACTGGTGTGGTAGATAGATAGTAAGTATTAGTAAATAATGTTTTATTAAACATTACACTGTATTTGTGTTAGTTATAAGACCACTAACATGCAGTATATTGTGAAAACTGAAGTAAAATGTATATATGATAATTATCCAGGACTTTAAAGGTGATAGAGGACCTTCTCAAATCATAAATCTAAAGTCACACCCAGATATTCTGCATATTTCCTGATATTCATTTATTAGTTTTGCACATTCCATGATAGTACCTTAGTATGTTCTTTGAAATACTTGAAATTGATTTAAACACAATGGCACATGAACATGCGGTAATGTTCTAGACTTTCCCAGAGCTTTATTTCTTGGTCTATCCTCCTGGGACCCAGGAATAGACTTTTGTCCACTGTAGTGGACATTTATATTTTAGTGAATTTCTCTGACATCATACATGTCACAGCCTGGATGTCCTGTAAAGAGCACATTCGGGGCTTTGCAGAGATACCAAATGTTTGGACAACAACTTCTTCTTGGTCTTTAAAAACGGTTGACATTAATGTTTAGCACTCTTATGGAAATATGATCATATTTTTAAATCAGATTAATTTTCAAATAGTTTGTTGTAAATCAACATCTCAGGAAAATGTTATGGGGTTTCTAATCAAAATATGACTTTCTGTTACAAAACAGGGCATTGATTTCATAAATGACCACTGTAGTGGACACCAGGACTTAAATCATGTTTATCAGGCATTACAGACATAAGTGAATAGGGAAAGAACTTACATATCAATATTCCTATGAAATATTAGATATTATTATGAAAATGTTGCTAATTATAACTCCCATTATTACACCTCTTTTTTCATTACATGTTGCACCAAGAACACATGCAAATTAGATGCAGTGTATAGATACATTGTATTGGATGGGAAAATCCAAGTATGGCCATTTTACCCACATATTTCATAAAGTAAAATGGTATATCAATGCATTTCGTTATATCTTTCATAACATAGTTCAGAATCATCTTTAAACAGAGTTTGTTTAAAAAAAAAAACCCTGAAACCTAAAAATTGATTGGTGAATTAAATATAAATCCCATTGCCTTAGCCTAAACATGCAATTTCATGTCATTTTATTTTTTAAACAACTGAGTCCTGCTGTCAACTACACAGGACATATTATAACATGAATAAAGTATAATTTTTCAAAAATGTTTTTTTTTCCCCCATTTGTTTCTTATCCTCTAAACAATGTAATGACATTAAAAAAGACCAAATCCCAGGAGGCTATTTATTATCTAATATCTTTATATAAAAAAAAACTAAATAAATAAATGTAAAAGAGAGTAAATGTAAGTATTGTTTGAATATTTTTTTGTTTATTTCTTATTTTTTTCCAACAAATTAATGTTTGCGTGATTGTTGTTAATTCTAAGAATTAAAAAGGCAGTAACTATGAGCACTTGCTCACTTTAAAAAGAAGAAGAAGGATTTCTGTAAATACCGAAACGTGACCGTTTGGAGAAGTGTGGTTTGGCCTCTAGATGACGGTATTTTATGCCTGCCGTCTGGATACTTGTACGATCCCATTCAGACTCTTGAACATCAGCGGGAAGAGGACATTTGCATAATCGCCCGTGTGAGCCAATGGGCTTGTCGAGGGGGCGGGGCTAGCGGGTGGAGCCGCGGGAGGAGCGCAGTCTATGCGCCAGTGACTACTGCCCAGTGAATAACAAACGCAGAGATTATCCAAAATCCGTCCATCTCTCACGGCCGTTTTTAAAATTTACGATCATTAGTAGCGCCCCGGGCCACGTGCATCAGATCGAGCGTCGGTGTCGCGAGAAATTCTGATGTAGAGTAATCTCCAATTATTTTTTCCCCATATTTTCTCTGGATTACACAAAAGGCGGCACGGACACTCATTGTAGTATCCTTCTATTCGGTAAGTCTCAATGGCAATCTGTACTCTCATTTAGCATGCATTATTCATAGTTTGTGGCTATCATAAAACACAGCTGAAGTGGTTGGAGATTGCATGTCTACAGATATCTGTTTCATAAGATCCATATTTTATAAAACATGCAGATCAAAACAATAGAGCTGTATCCTTAGAGTTTTAAAGGTATGATGGAGTGAAAAAAAACACAATTTCTGGATACATAAGAATGTCAGTGCGATTGAGTCCAGATGTTTCTGAACACACAGCATCATAAAACACCACCTATATGATAGATGGTGATATCATGATTCAGTGTAAAATTATGTAATACTTATAGTGTCTCTGCTGAGAGTGATATTATGCCTTTATTAGAAACGCATAGCCTCTCTCATCAATAACTAGATGACTGTTTTTGATCAATAATGGTTAGGCCTTACACTGTGAGGAGTTTGTCAGAGCCCTCACTGAAATATGAGTACAGGACTGCAGTGTACAGATGCTTTATGTAGACTTTAAATATCAGCAACTTAATAATCAGCATATAATGATTAAAATACACACATAATATAGACTCTAATTATACAATTTTCCTAGTTGATGTAGTCATACCTGAATGGATTGATAAACTGCTGGTAAATTAAAATGATGTATAGACGATGGTATGTCAAAGTTTTTTTTCTTCTGTGGAACACAAAAGAAAATATATATAAAAAAATGTTTTAACTGTGCAAAAAAAAAAAAAAACACACACACATTGGAGCCCGCTGTCTTTAACGCACGGAAAAGCAAACAAACAAACAATCATATTTTAGAATATCTTAACACAAGAACGACGTTATAGAATAATAACCAAATTTTAATTTTAGGTGAAATATCCCTTTAGTCTGGTGTGGTTTGCCGAGATTACACCACGCCATAAGACACCAGTGTTACCTCAATGTTTCCTCAGTGTTACGACAGTAATGCTTGATTCTTTACATCAATAATTTGATTTCACTTAAAAATTAAGGTAGCATTTATGTATTTATTTAAATAATCTGACCTTTAAAATGACTATATATTCTAATACAGTATATATCTTAATACATTGATTTAGTCAATTGAAATATTAATTTAGTATGAATTAAATACACCTGAACTTGTGGTTACTTGCGCTGCTAAACTCAAAATTCTAACTAGTTAAGGAAAACTTAAATCACTTTCTATTAATTCCCGAAGTATACAGTCTTCTTGTTCTGGTTTTGAAAGTAATTTGCACAAAAACTATGAGCAACTTTCTTTGCTGCGCTCTTTAATCACCTGTCACACTAACTGTTGGCATTGGACTGCATGTCCATAACAGCTGAATGTTTTTTTTTAACTGCCCTGAGTGGGTACCGTCTGTCCCGCGTGTCTGTGGTGTAAGTCTGCGGCTCATTGTTATCCAGATGGATGAACAAGAGGACACAGCAGCTGAAACTACAATAGCGTAGGGGCAAAGGGCATTCAGACGGCTGCCAGCTAAGCTGTGGCACTGGAGAAGGGTTTAATTTCCTTTGTAATAATAAGGGTGTGACTTCTAAACAATGGACTACAATTCTGCGCCATAGAGAGAGCAGTTGCTTGAAAAAGCCATTTCCGTTTTTTTTTTTTGAGCCATTCTTCAAATGTGATGGGTGAATTGTGTTGAGGGATCTGTGTCTTTGTGATTTGGTTTATTTATTGTCAGTCATGTTTCATAATTTGACAAAGCATTGTGGCTTATCTCATCACCAGGCCTTAATATAATGTATCAAACGAAATGATCAGCTCCTGGTCCACATGGTACCTCACAAGTGGCAATAAGCTTGTGCTCCAGTTAAGATCTTTAGTTCAGTATTTGACCTGGCTCCACCACTATACGTTATATATATACATATATATATATATATATATGCACTACATAGGATGTGATTGGCAATAAGAGTAAATTATGTAGCTATATGAATATGGAAATCATTTGCCAGAAAAAAAACGTAGCAGGCATATAACTTTGGAAAAAACGACTCTCCCAGTTTCCTCTGCATTTGTGTGGAAAGTCTTGGAGTCATTCAAAGGAATCGCATCGAAGTGTGCAGGGCATTCAGCTGTGAAAATCCAAGTAGTTTAGCTCAATTTCTAAGGTCGACCTTTACACGCTAATGCACACGTTTGAGTGCTTGCTTGTAGACTGTACGTTTTTCTCTGCATTAAGAATATCATAACACATCCACTAGTACATGACTTTACATTATGTATGACCACACTTAAATGGGCTTTACAGTGGGATCTCAACTGACAGAGTGATACAGCTCTTTACCTTCCTAGTGCTCATAATGGGTAATTTAGTGATGCTTGGCAATGTGTCAGGATTCTACAAAGGAATCTGTTTAGGATCAAAATGTTTCTATTGAATTAAAGAGTGTACTGTAGATCTAGACTTGCAGACTCTGTTTTAGTTCGATAACTTAAGTTCACTAAAGGCTGGCCCACACTAAAAGATTTTCAAATCTTATCAAAATGTGAGAGACCTCAAACAATGCAAAAAAAAAAATAGTTTGAACAGTTTTGTTCCTATATGTTGAGTGCCATGGTGTGACCAAGACAGCACACCACACACTAACAGATTCCATTCACAAGATCGAGCAAAACCTCTCGTGGTCAAACCATAGACAGTAAAAGAAATGGACACAGCGACCCCATAGGCTTTGATGGGGAAAAGTGAAGTCAATAAGAAGCACTCACTTCCTGATGGCTGAGCAGCCTCAGACTGACCTTGACGACGTAGATGTGACGTGAGCAACCTGTCTGACAGTTGTAAGTCTTCTAGTAGTTGTGCAAAGTGAAACCTGAATCACGTTGTTGAAATATTTTGTCCCATTGCTTTTGGCTCTCTATGGGCTTCTCCCCATGCTTCTCCCTTGACTTTATCGGACTTTATGCCTCCACGTCCCCCTGATTGCCTCATAGACAGTAAAAGATTGCCTGCGAGCTTCTCCTCCTGTCCATACGGTAATTTCTCTACTGTGCGACAGAGCCGCGTGGTTATGATGCAATCGTTAGCCTATTTTTACAAAAACGGCTTCTACTGGGCGATAGTGTAAGATACAAGGTAATGGAGCCTTGTATACATTGTCGTGTTTCTTTAGAAATAAACAATGGACAAATGTAGTCTTTAAACGCCTCAGATGTAAAATTATTCGCTGTCAAAGTGACGGCAAAATGAATGGGAGTCAATGGGATGCTAACAGCAGGTGATGGCTTGGTTAGCAATGACTGCCCCTATGGAAGGTACGCTTTCCGGGTGCTGGATTACCCCCTTGGGTCAAACGTGACTTTAAACAAACATGGCGGATGACGGGCAAGAAGAAATGGCGATAATAGTGTTTGGACTGCTTTTTACAGAACATTCATGGAAAAAAAGAAAAAGGCTTCGGAGACGGCTTCTGTCTTCCGCCAGCTCGCTTTCTGATTGGGTATCGTTTCGCTAAACATGACAATCTACAGAGCGTTTGCGTGTTTGTCGTTCCACCCTCATGTCGTTCCAAGACTTTCGTTCATCTTTGGAACACAAATAAAGATCTTTTTGATAAAATCTGCCTGAAAGTGTGAGAGCTTTCTGTACTCTCCATAGACATACACAACTACCACTTTGATGCTTCAAAAAGTTCATAAAGAGATCGTAAAACGAATCCATATGAATCCAGTGGTTACATTTTCCGAAGAGACACAATCTATATGCTTTATATGATAAACAGATCCAATTTAGGCTTTTATATTCACATAAACACCTCACACCACAGGAAAATCTGACAAGATAATCTGTAGAACCATCAAGATAATTGAGACTTTACCTAGGATTGTCTGAAGGGGAGAATTGGGCCCAAAAATTGCCCAATTATATTGTAGTGTTTTGGCCAAAATGGTTGTGGCAAAATCATTGACAGAAACTGTGTTCATTAGCGCTTCTCCGATGGCACGTCTTGACTGTTCCAGCGTCTGTTTTGTGAACACAAAGTGGATAAACTACAACAGGTAAACATGTCAGCTCTGTGAACACTACACTGGAAATTAGTCAATCTTCATTTTGATTATTAAATCTCAGGATTGATCCATTAGTCTGTGCTGTTTTCTGTTGATGCTCAAACAAAACTTCACTAGACAGTAGTACCTCATTCAATAACTGCAAACTTAAACGTTGTTTGTTACTTTTGATGTTAAATAGAGTCAAACAGCTGCTAATAAATGTTGTTTTGGTGCTATTTAATGTTATTTAATAATGGATATGTACAATATAAATCTTTTTATACAACTCAGTTTTTATGTTGATTATTTGTACATTAAATTGATAATTTTGTTTAAGTTTTGGCTAAATGAATACTTTAATTTCAGTATTTCAGTAAAAAAAAAAAAAATTCGGTTCATAACTACACTCACCTAAAGGATTATTAGGAACACCATACTAATACTGTGTTTGACCCCCGTACGCCTTCAGAACTGCCTTGGCATTGATTCAACAAGGTGCTGAAAGCATTCTTTAGAAATGTTGGCCCATATTGATAGGATAGCATCTTGCAGTTGATGGAGATTTGTGGGATGCACATCCAGGGCACGAAGCTCCCGTTCCACCACATCCCAAAGATGCTCTATTGGGTTGAGATCTGGTGACTGTGGGGGCCATTTTAGTACAGTGAACTCATTGTCATGTTCAAGAAACCAATTTGAAATGATTCGAGCTTTGTGACATTGTGCATTATCCTGCTGGAAGTAGCCATCAGAGGATGGGTATATGGTGGTCATAAATGGATGGACATTGTCAGAAACAATGCTCAGGTAGGCCGTGGCATTTAAACGATGCCCAATTGGCACTAAGGGGCCTAAAGTGTGCCAAGAAAACATCCCCCACATCATTACACCACCACCACCAGCCTGCACAGTGGTAACAAGGCATGATGGATCCATGTTCTCATTCTGTTTACGCCAAATTCTGACTCTACCATCTGAATGTCTCAACAGAAATCGAGACTCATCAGACCAGGCAACATTTTTCCAGTCTTCAACTGTCCAATTTTGGTGAGCTTGTGCAAGCTGTAGTATCTTTTTCCTATTTGTAGTGGAGATGAGTGGTACCCGGTGGGGTCTTCTGCTGTTGTAGCCCATCCGCCTCAAGGTTGTGCGTGTTGTGGCTTCACAAATGCTTTGCTGCATACCTCGGTTGTAACAAGTGATTATTTCAGTCAAAGTTGCTCTTCTATCAGCTTGAATCAGTCGGCCCATTCTCCTCTGACCTCTAGCATCAACAAGGCATTTTCGCCACAGGACTGCCGCATACTGGATGTGTTTCCCTTTTCACACCATTCTTTGTAAACCCTAGAAATGGTTGTGTGTGAAAATCCCAGTAACTGAGCAGATTGTGAAATACTCAGACTGGCCCGTCTGGCACCAACAACCATGCCACGCTCAAAATTGCTTAAATCACCTTTCTTTCCCATTCTGACATTCAGTTTGGAGTTCAGGAGATTGTCTTGACCAGGACCACACCCCTAAATGCATTGAAGCAACTGCCATGTGATTGGTTGATTAGATAATTGCATTAATGAGAAATTGAACAGTTGTTCCTAATAATCCTTTAGCTGAGTGTGTACTTAACATAAATTTGTTGATGTAAACAGTTTTATAAAGAGGTTTTTTTTTTTCGTGGGACCTGAAGTAGCATCTCGAAATTAGTAAATTTGTGGAGATTTGAGTAATTGTTCTACTTTCTACTGCTTTCTACATAAATGTAAATGATGATGGGAATCTCAATCAGTGGTTAAAGAGTGGGTTACAGACCTACATGCAGGAAAGAGATGGAACTGAACAAATAGAGCAGCTTGTTTCAGTCATGAACAGAACTACTGCAGATGCTTTACAAGAGCTCATGCTCTGTGTTCTCATAGTCTTGTACTCTTGTAAAGCATCCGCAGCAGTCTGTGTGCTTACGTAAGAGAAAGAGAGTGAGAGAGCAACAGGGATAGAGAAACAGTACCGTCTCTCTGTTTGTGCCTGAGAGAGCTCCCCTGTGTGGCACAACTTCAAAGTCAGGGACAGCGCAATTACAAAATGAAATGAAATTCCCCACTGATTGCGGTGCTGAGGCACTCTTCATATATGAAGTAGCATCTCCTGTCTGATGCCTTTGTTCGTTTTAGCATCCATATCCGAATGCCTGAAACAGCAGGGCACTGCTTGATTTCTGATTCAGATGCATTGCTGTTAGCCTTTAATTATTTTCAAAAGACCTAGAAGATAAAAGCAAAGCAAATTTCACACTGTACAGTACCAGAATGTAAGTCTTAGACAATCAAATTTGAAGTGGAATTCAAAACAAAACTGATTTACATGACAGCGTTTTAAAGCAGCTGTGTGTAATTTTTGCACCATTAATGGCACCAAATGGAACTGCAAAAATAATGTTTCAATAACATACTTCAAAAACCAGGGACATAGGATCCATTACAACTATTTTTAGAAATATGTCAAAGTTTGCAACCCTCTACGGACACGTTGAAGCTCGAGTCACTATTGGCTTTGTCTTTTTGTTTTTTTTGACTTACCAGGAATGCAAGAACATTGCACATAATAATAAAAACAAATGACATAAATATAATATAAATATACGTTTCAAACACTATTAAAGTCAAGTAAACCGTCTGTAGTAAAATAAGAACAAATAATCAAACTACAAGAAATAGCACATATAAACATAATAACAAAGATGCTAACTAAATAAACTGCTTTTCAGGTTTTACAGGTAGATCTAACAGTAGTTAGATACAGATTATAAATAATATTAGGTACTTAGGGGTGTAACGGTACACAAAACTGACAGTTCGGTACGTACCTCGGTTTTGAAGTCACGGTTCGGTACGGGAAAATGCCACCAAAAATGAATTAATAAAAAATTATTTAATAACGCTCCTGTATGAGATCTTGATTTAATCTTTATCAGCTGCAGTCCATAACATTTATTGTGTTTAAAAATGACTAGATGCATATGAGTGAGTACATCATGAATCCATTTTCCAATGGATTTTTATTGTTTTTTATCTTACCCTGAATCACTACGATACACATATAATAAGTGTTTATATTCTGACTATTCAATTCCAGTTTGGGTCGCAGCGCTGCGGAGGAGCACAGTCCCTGCGTGACTCGCCATAGACATAAACAGAGAGAAGTAGCTCCGGCTGCAGTGTTCTTCTGCGAGACGCCTGCAGTTATGTTTATTAAGCGCTTAAAGTTACGGACAGCTATTGCTCCGAGTATTGGCATGATTGCAAATGTGATACTGATCATGTAAAAAAGTCCAATAGACAAGTTGATATTAAGTAACAACGTTTTAGCCACAATACTGTTTATTTGGTGAAAATCAAAACTACACCAGAACTGTCGCGCATCTCCAAGCGTTTCGATCGAATGAATCTGCGTTTGAACTATTGAATGAACGACTCGCTCTTTTTAAAAAAAAATATAAATCTTTTAACTAAGTTTAAGTTTAACTTGTACATAGCCTATTTCTAAATTCAAAAACTTATATTTAAAACATTCATACAATATTATTTACCCATGAGCTGCATTAAATCTATGTAAATGTGTCTAAACACCACTTCAGATAAAGCTGCTGTGCCACTTCTACAGTGCAAAGATTGATCTTTTGATGCTGATTTAATTAGATTGGTAACAGTCTGGTTGTGTCTTATTGCTCTAAGTGAATTTATTGTTTAAATTAACATTTAAAAAAAAAACTTTTCTATTTTAATTGAAGAAATTGACAAAAGATGATGCATACATTTAATAAGATTAGAAAACATTGCTCTTATAATGGTAAAAATGCCCCTGGACATTAATTTAAAGGGACAAAGATCATCCTGTAATGGGAAAGTTATAATTGGAATGCGTGTGATTGATCAGAAAGTGCTCCTACATTTTTGACTGTGCTCCTAATTTTTTTTTAATTAGGAGCACAAGTGCTCCTCAAGAAAAATGTTAGCGTAGAGCCCTGGCTTAGCACATAGACTGTAGGTAAACAGCTCCATCTAGCCTTCTGCTCAATAAGAAGCCAACATTTTCCTATTTACATGTTGTGATGTGTATAGTTACATTGTGTACTAAGACCGACGGAAAATGAAAAGTTGCGTCTTTTTAGGCCGATATGGCTAGGAACTATTCTCTCATTCATGCGTAATAATCAGGGAACTTTGCTGCTGTACCATTGGTGCAGCGGCGCAAAGATATTACGCAGCGCCTGGAAATAGTCCCCAGCACGCTCTCTGTGCAAGCAGGTTGTCACGTTGGTTATGTTGACGGAAGTTAGCCTATTTTCAGGTGCTGCGTAATAAACTCAACAAACTCAAGCCCCTCTTCTCTTATATCGAAATCCTCCAGCATTTCTCGTTTTAGACTTCTAATTCATGACCGGTGTTTTGTTTTGCTCTATCCTCAGCGCTTGTGCGTTCATTAAATAGGGGTAAACATGTGCCGGTATACGGTAATACGATATACCGCAATAATGAACATGCACAATATTGTTATCGTGGGCACTTCAAAATACTGTGAATAATTATTTCTTACGAATTATTCAGATTTTTCAAATGCATTTTAAGAATACTTTACCCATCAACCGTTTAAAATGAACAATACATCAAAGAGAAATGCGCACTGATGTAAACAAACCCAACGTGCATGAGCACATGGGGGAGTGAAGGAGACGCACATTCACTCTCTGATAAGGTGCTCATCACATAACCTAATACTTAACACTTAAAGACTTAAGGCTATTCATTTTCAAACTTAAACATTATTTTAATCTGGACTACATGCTGTTTGAATATGTTCTGTTTCTTTACTGTTCAGTCACACACTTTACAATAAGGCTCTATTATTTAACATGAGTTAATTCATTAACAAACGGACAATGACAAATACTTCTAAAGCATGTATTAATCTTAGTTAAATGTACATTTCAGCATTTAATAACACATTATTAAAATCAAAAGTTGTAACTGTATTTTTTAACGGACCTGAGCTAACATTAACTAACAGTTGCTTTTTTTTACTAACATTATCAAAGAATAATAACTGTAAAAATATAGCTATTCGCTCTTAATGTTAATGCATTAACTAGTGAGACCTTATTGTAAAGTGTTACCTATTGTTCTTTATAATTCTTTAGCACTTTAATCTGCTTTAAATATTTTTTTACTTTATACATTTTTGTGTATTGCTTTATTGGATTTAAATGTTTGGTTCTTTTTGTTATAAGAAAGTTATTAAACCTGTTATAGTGACAACTAGGGCTGGAATCTCCCAGTCGATTAGTCGATACGTTCTGGCTCGACCAAAATTCTGATTGGTCGTTTTTTTTTTCGGCGTTCATTTTGTTAGTTTTGCCGCGTTCATTTCATCAGTTTTGCTGTGCCACATTCATTTCATCAGGTGGAGAGCACTAATTGCTAATGGGGGTGTTTTCAGAACACCCCCTTGTTTCCACTTCTTTTGGATTAGCCCAACCCACTGGAGAAGAGAGACAGATTGAAGAAGGCTAGTTTGCTGTATATTATTTATTTAATTGTGAGAGCGTTTTTTCTGCTCTTGATCTGGCTTGTTTAATAAATATTCCTTTTTTTATTAAAGTGGACGTGCCTTTTGTGTTTAAGAGTAAAAACTTTAAGTTAATGGTCTATTCGTGTCTCAGCCGCGAAGCTGATCCTATGTTCAAGCTGCACAGAGCGGCTGAAATGATAGTGTCTGTCAGTTAGTATAATACATATGACAAAAACAATTGTCTAAATTATGTTGCATATTCCTTAAAAGTTCTTGTGATGATATCACTAGTTGACAACATAGTACTATATTTTCGGAAATCATAGGCTATGATGGTGCACGTGATGCAGCGCTGTCAGAGCCGACAGACTCGTGTGTCAGACTCATTTCAGTGCAAAATAATCAGGTCAAAAACCATTTAATATACTGCAAATAGCCTACTAGTTTTTTATGTTTATTTATTATTCATTTAGGCAGACAACAAGCTACCAACTGCACACAGTGTGCAGCTAATTAATTTAACGTTTTTTTTCCTAACGTCATTTTTAGTCGATTTTTAGTCGAAAATTTCAGGACTTCAGTCGACCAAGATTTTCTTTGGTTGATTACAGCCCTAATGACAACACTTTCAATTTTTGCAACGAATTTCAATATTGTGATAATACCGTATACCGCGATAAAAGCTTGAGCAATTAATCACAACATGAAAATTTGATATCGCTGGAAGCAAGTTATTTTTAAGTCTATAAAGTTTTAAATATGGATATTTTTCTTACACAAAGAATGTCATATACACCTAGGATGACTTAAGCGTGAGTAAATCATGGGCTAATTTTCATTTTTGGGTGAACTAACCCTTTAACAAAGTTCAGGCCATCAGCACGAGAGATGGCCTTTATAGGCCTCAGACAGCTCTCCAAATACACATACTCTTTTACTCGATTATTTGAGTAAACTCGTGAATGACATATTTTTCATGATTTATACTACATACACCATAAAGCACATTTTCTATCATTGTTAATTATGACGTACTAAATACTCAAAAAACTCTTTAGATTTTGATCATCTTATGGATTTGCTTTGGGATCCAAGGGGGACTGGAATCAGAATCTTGCATAAAAACAGCCCTGTCAAACACTTTCCCTGTCCTCCATTGTTTAGATCAACTGATAGTCACTCCCTGATTCAATGTTGCTATGTCCATTTAAATAAACTCAGCAATGTTGAAAGGGCTGTAGAGTTACAATGTGGAAATAAATCAACAAATGCCTAGATTCTTATAGATGTCTCTGTGCACTGAGCTGGAATAGGAAAGTGTTTTAAGTATAGAAAAATACACAGCAGTTTTAGAAACCAAGATCACAGCAAAAGACCTTGATTGCCAAGATATTTAGACATCTCTTCGGACTTTCCACAAATACTTGACTTAAAAGGTTAGAAGTATCACATACCCGTGACTCGGGTAAAGGTCGGGTAAATAATATCGGCCTCAGTGTAATTACTGTGACTCATGCCTAATGCTAACATAGTCAAATGATGGAGGGTGTGGAAGCTTTTACATCTTTGCCTATCCTGACATTCCCGTTTCTTTCCAATCCTCTCCCTTCCAAACATCTGTCAGAAGCCTACAGCTGTTGAACAGATGTTGCAGATCGTCTCATCTGTAACCGAGGATCCCGCTGGAATGAGGTGGAGGAGGAAGAGTTGGAGGAAACAATCATTTTACTTTTTAAAATGTGTTTTAGGCCAAATATCAGAGACTCTCCCCTTGATGAAGTATGAATCATGTGGTGGTCATGGTTTACAGTAGTAAATGGAGATCTGTCTCGTCTGACCACATGTGATCGGTTCCCATGAGACAGATGTTGTTGTCGGTTTGGACCGATTTGAATATCCATTCATGTTTCACCAATACCATTCCCACAAATAGTGGACCAAAGTTGCAGGAAGGAGTTTATGGAAAGCTTGATTCTGTGTAAACACAGAAAATGTGAACTTCTCATGGAAGAATTTTGTAGTCCGAGTCAGGCAGAGCCGTGAAGACCTGAATGTCTATAGAGCATCTACATTACAAAATAAAACAACAGAACATGCCATTTGTTATGCAATATAAACATGGCACAGTCGGAGAATGTTGGATTCCTTCTTGTCTTCCATGGTTTGCTAAATCACATCTGTCTATCACGGTTTCTGTTTAGCCTCCTGCCCTCGATCAATACTTCTTGCACTGAGCCCATCTCATCTATTATTGCAGCACTTGCTCGCTATCTTGGTGTAGTGGTTTCACTCACTTTCACTTTTTCATCAGTTTGAGTGAGGCTAGAAAAAGAAAGTATGCAATTCCACAAAGGATTTTCTGAACAAGAAAATGTGCAGTGCACTCATTACAACTCAAAACATCTTTAGACATTACAACAAAATGAGTAAAATTTGTGTTCAGTATTGTGAAAAGATGCTAAATTATTGGGATGCTATGACAAAGCGCATGTGTGGTGGAAATGTGACTTTCCTGATTAAAATTGTGAATGCAATTTAATTTATTGAACAAAAAAGCTCCAGGTTTGCTGTGCTTGTTTGTTGGGGCTGCACAATTTTGCACAAAATCTAGTATTCTAGCTTACACTGGTTTAAGCTTTTTTTTTCAGCAGGCTATTCAGAATTTACAAACTGATTTGCTTTGCATGCTGCACAACGAAACACACCACGCCCGTGCATTTGAAAAGACAGATGATAGAAAACAGAGCCAGTACTTCAGTGATGATGATGGCAAGTCTAGCCAAGATGAGTGGGAATCAAGTTGATTTTGAGTTGGAAAGAATATTTGAAGCATGTGGAACAACTTAACTTAACAAAACTTTGTCTGTATAAGTTAATGATGTTGACTTTCACCAGATCTTTCATATGATTTTTTTGTTTGTAATGAGCTATATTAAAAAAAAAATACGATAGTCTTTATATGGCCTTTGAATTAGGTAACAGGGTGAGGGCAAATTAGAAGTTTTACTATAATGTAGTCTTAATTTGTGTGTGTGTGTGTGTCTTTGTGTAGGTGGTCATATATTTTATAATATAGTTGTGAAATCTAACCTAATCTTTTGAGGTGCCTATCCCTATAGTATTTATGTTTGGTTATTCTCGCAAATTATTTTTTAAATCGTCCCCAACATTGAAGGGTACATAACTCACACTTTCTGCCAATCTCATGTTAATCTTGAGTACCTATAGAGTAGTATTGCATCCTTCATATCTCCGAAGAGTCTTTAGTTTTGTCAGATTCATAAAAGACAGATGCGCTGTACCGATTCTTTCTGAAAACAGCCGAACACGTGGAGGTGTGCAGTGGGCGGAGCTAAAGAGTCACGAGCACACACACACAATACATCATCACATTGGGATATGGATAACTTTTGATACACTATACGTTCGTGTTGTTTACATTATATGCACATACGCGCCAATTGCCAACAAAAGAGACATTTGAAGCAGTTTCACTCACTGCCTGCGGTTTTCGATTTCAGGACCGTTCCATTTTTCAGTTTCAAACAATCTGCAAATCCAGTGTCGAACTGGGCCTTGTTTATAAAACATTTGTCACAGAAATGGCGGGAACAAACAAACACACTTGCAGAACTCCGGAAAAACAAACTGCGTACTGTTCCATTAACGCTGGATTCTTTGGGAAGCTGAACAAGATTATCTTTCCCTCACAACCAAAAACACACTTCTTTAGTGACATTGTTGATTTTGTGGTCTAAGAACAAAACGACATTGATGAGCGTGCTCTTGCTTGCTTTGGTTGATGTGTGCACATGCTCATCCAGGAGAAGTGCCCGGAAGGAATTCTGCCCTTCATGATGTAATACAGGGCCATACTCGGAAAAAAAAACCTTTCAGAAACATATACAAATCCTGAAGGAGTGTATTTGAAACCAAAATACTCATACGTCATATGTCCAACTTGAAACTGTGGACCCGTTTAGCATGAGAATCCAACTCTTTAACAGGTTAAACAAGTTAGAATGCATGAAATAGCATTAGACATCCCCTTTAATAGGGCTGTGCAATATTGAAGAAAAATGCGATATCCTTGTTAAATAATGCGATATTCGATGTGTTATACAATATTGCTTTAAGTGTGTAAAATCTATTTCTTTCCCCAACTGTTATCTTTCACTTAAAGCATAACCGACTGTGTTTACATGAATACTCATCAAGACAGCCATTTTGGCATAACTGTGTGTGTATTTGACAGTTTGAGTGTGTAACAAGACATGAAAAAAAGAACGGCTTGTGCGCATGTTTTGGTGTGTGTGTGTGTCAGACAGCGTGAGACTGCAAGGAGTTGTTTTTCGCAAGTTATTGCAGTTAATAACTCTTTTTAACATCAAGCAAGTCACATAAGTAACAGTCATGTGCTCAGTCTATTCTCTGATATATGCATCAACCTAAAACGTACACTTTTCACAATGTTGAAGTAGCCTATTAGAATCATTCAGATATTGCGTGCCCTTGCAATATGCATATTGCGATATGTACATTTGCAATATTTCGATAATTTCGATATATTGCGCAGCCCTACCCTTTAAATATAGGCATTGCATCAAATTTTGACTATTGGAACTAGGGTAAAGGTTTTTGGAATGTGTCTGCTTATTTGTTCCCAGTATTGTAGTTTAAGTTTGTGACTAATATGATTTTGTTAGATGAACAGAATTCTTTGAATTCAATGTCTAAAATGTAAATATTCTTAATAGGGTCTTTTTTTTCAGTTTGGTCATAACTTCATATCATAGGTGTACCTCGAGCTCAAGTCCTCATTAGCAGTCCACAGTGCAGACTTCACTTGCAAATATTTCCATTGTGAAACGATGCCCGCAGGCTGTCATTGCAGAATCATTGCAGTCTGGAAACATGATTTAGTGAAATAGTTTTTGTAGTGTAGTAGTAGTGTAATAGTGCAGTTTTTGAAAAATATAGTGAACATTCCTGTGCATGGTTCCATGCCATTTTACGGGACAACGGCATCTTCCTGCTCTGTGTATAGCCACTTTAGCTTCCATTATGGGATTCTAGACCATAAGAGGACCTCTGCTGACTTTTAAATGGTTAAGTGAGATGTGTCTATCAATAGAGCAAAGATTTTCCTGACAATACACGGCCTTTGCAAGCAGTGAGCATAGTCAGAGGTTTACGAGCAGGCTGGATAGATGCTGGGATCAATAGTTTCACTTTGTATATACATTAACAGCTTTTAATGCTAAAATAAAAGAAACATTTCTAGGTAATACGACATGCATTATGGATTTAGGCATATGGTGTCAGGGGGGCAATGCGTAGCATATGGAACTTTTACACAGCAAATGTTTTTTTTTCAAAGCTCAGACAGAATATTCAATTTTCATCCCTATATTCACTTGTAACTAGGGCTGCACCATATTGGAAATAACATACATTGTGATATTTTGTTTTTCTGCGATTATAATTAATCATTCTACAATAATTGTGGTGGTTTTGTAGGGGAGTGAATCTACATAGAAAATAATAAACCAATTACAAGCATGGATAAATATATTAGAAGAAAGATACAATTGAAATAAGCTGTGCAGGTAACAGTATTCGGGCACAGAAATTCAATAATCAAATGTAAAATAACATATTTCTCTGTATAAATGAAATACAGGCTAACTAATATAATTAATTAATCAAATGTATCTTTGTTAAAGCTACAAAAATAATTTTCTCTTTCTCTTCTGTTGTTTGATCACCATTGGTGACAACAAAAGCTGTGGGTACATAAGGCTGCTGTCCCTTTAAGACGAATGCACGGACCTAATATAAATGACATGCATCCATTTTCTTTCTCAATTGTTTATAGTACATAACCGACTGTTTGTGAGGATACTGGCCAAGACGGGAACTTTGACTTCATTTTGCGTGCTTGTGTCCGTTTAAGCTCAAAAGAAAGAGAACTGAATTTGGTGTTCACGTGCTGACACACGTCTGTGTGTCTCTTTGTGTGGGCACAGAAAACAGCATGCAAGTCCTCTTGCGATTTTTGCCTGACTTGACTTAAAAACACATGAAAATGATAAACTTTCTAGGGCTGTAATCTCCCAGTCGATTAGTTGATTATTAGTCGATACGTTCTGGCTCGACCAAAATTCTGCCGCGTTCATTTCATTAGTTTTGCCGCATTCATTTCATCAATTTTGCCACGCCACGTTCATTTCATCAGGTGGAGGGCACTAATTGCTAATGGGGGTGTCTTCAGAACACCCCTCTTTTCACTTCTTTTGGATTAGCCCAACCCACTGGTATAGAGAAGTCTCTCGCTGGTCCTTTGTTTTTCATGCCCTGCTGGCTCAAACGCACACCCATAGTGGTAAACTTGAGGAACGCCCATCAACATACACATGAGGGGAAGCGTCACAATGCCACGCTTCAGTCTTGCCGCAAAAGTGGATCTGTACTGTCGGTTTTGCTGCATTCATTTCATCAGGTGGAGAGCACTAATTGCTAATGGGGGTGTTTTCAGAGCACCCCTGTTTCACAGGTAACAGTCTGTCTTCAGAACACCCCTCTTGTTTCCACTTCTTTTGGATTAGCCCAACCCACTGGAGAAGAGAGACAGATTGAAGAAGGCTAGTTTGCCATATATTATTTATTTAATTGTGAGCGTTTTTTCTGCGCTTGATCTGGCTTGTTTAATAAATATTCCTTTTTTATTAAAGTGGACGTGCCTTTTGTGTTTAAGAGTAAAAACTTTAAGTTAATGGTCTATTCGTGTCTCAGCCGCGAAGCTGATCCTATGTTCGAGCTGCACAGAGCGGCTGAAATGATAGTGTCTGTCAGTTAGTATAATACATATGACAAAAACAATTGTCTAAATTATGTTGCATATTCCTCAAAAGTTCTTGTGATGATATACTAGTTGACAACATAGTACTATATTTTTGGAAATCATAGGCTATGATGGTGCACGTGATGCAGCGCTGTCAGAGCCGACAGACTCGTGTGTCAGACTCATTTCAGTGCAAAATAATCAGGTCAAAAACCATTTAATATACTGCAAATAGCCTACTAGTTTTTTATGTTTATTTATAATTCATTTAGGCAGACAACAAGCTACCAACTGCACACAGTGTGCAGCTAATTAATTTAATGGTTTTTTTTCCTAACGTCATTTTTAGTCTTCCAAGTCGACCAAGATTTTCTTTGGTTGATTACAGCCCTAAAACTTTCACTCTATGATGGTTAAACTTTACAATTAATCTCGAATCACATGCTGACCCGGGGTGCAGCTGGCCCATATGGATCACGGATCAACTACGATCCTTATGCCTGACATCGCGCATCCTGCAATGTGACTATCATATATGATATCGATGCTAAAACGATATATCGTGCAGCCCTACTTATAACATTTAAAGTGTCATTTATTCCTGTGAGGGTAAACCAGTCTCCAGTGTCACATGATCCTTTAAGAATAGTAATTTCACATAATGCTCAAAATAGTGTACTATCCATTTGATAAGGCTGTTTTGAAATACTTCAAAACAGTTATTCAGCCAGTCGGACACTGTTATCAATGCTGATAATCTCAAAATGACCCATCGGTTTGTCACTATCTACCACTATTAGAGTCTGAATTCTTTGGGGTCCAGAGCCATTTAATGTGAAGCACTGGATCCATTTGTAAACCATTTTCTAAGCACTTAATCATCCCACGGTGAAAAACAGCAGATCACTTAAGATGTGAGCTATGTAAGGGTCCTAAGATTTGGACATGTGTGGACACCCTCCCCCAAACTCACTGAAACCCCCTAACTCCTCCTTTATACAGCTGGCTGTGTTTGGTCAGGGAGCGGAGCGGGACGGGGGGAGGGGGTCAGTGGAAGCACAGCTGGTCTGACCTCCCTGCAACCAGCTGCCGTAACAAAGGACCCCTGTCAGGCTCCTAGAAAGGTGGCCCGTCTACCCATCTTTTTTTTCCCTGTCCCATTTCTCTTCTGCCACTCTCCCTCCCCCACTCCGATTCCATTGTATCCCTGTAGATCTGTCCCAGCTGTTAGGATCTTTTTATGTTCCTTTCTTTTGGCGTGACCTCCCTTCAACTGAATTAACCCCGCTTCCATATGCATTTACGACTCGTGCGCATACACGCTTTTTTACACAACTTTAGCGGTCCAACAGAATGCTGATGCTGAAGCTATTAAAAAATGTGGGGTCAGTAAGATTTTTAAATGTTTTTGAAAGAAGTCTTATTCTCACCAAGGCTGCATTTATTTAATCAAAAATACAGTAATGACAGTAATATTGAGAAATATTATTACAATTTAAAAGAACCATTTTCTATTTGAATATATTTTAAAATGTCATTTATTCCTGTGATGCAAAGCTGAATTTTTCATCATTACTTTACTCCAGTCTTCAGTGTCACATGATCCTTCAGAAATCATTCTAATATGCTGATTTGCTGCTCAAGAAATTTTTTTTTTATCACTACCAGTGTTGGAAACCGTTGTGCTGCTTAATATTAATCAAGCAGCGCAACTTAATAACAGCATTATATAAATATAAATGTATGTCTTTTCTGTCACTGTTGATCAATTTAATGAATCCTTGGTGAAAATTAAAATAAAAGACACACTGAATTTAACAGAACAGTGATTTACTTAGTATGCAAAAAAATAGCATTTGTTTTAAGGCTGACAGAATGTGGTCAGACAGAATGCTGAAGCTGAAGCTTTTTGGCCAGATACCTTGAGGGTGGGCCTTGTGTCGGCTTGATGCCACCCAGTACCCGTCCCATTCCCTTTTGTTCCAAGTTGCGCGTGCCTAGCAATTCACAGCAGTTGTGTCGGTGGCGGGGAGGCCGGGCTGTGTCCCTTTGTAGTCCAGCCATTGTTCCTGACACACGCCTGTGTTTGACAGACGCACGTGCTGACAAAGGCCTCGCAGCATACCTCTGCTAATTATTTGCTGGGGCCCGCTGAAAGATGAGACGCGGTGACCATCTGTGATCCGTGCTTTTAATCTCTATATGCCCACCCGTCCGGCCTCTTCAAATGCTTGCCATTGTTGGGCCACACCTTTTATATCTTCTTCAGTTTTCTTAGTCTCTCTCTTCTGGTACAGTTTTTAAAAACCTAGACATAGGAGAATCCAGACTGAATATGTTGGATCTCATATTGAAGATCTCACATGTGTAAAATCTCACATATGTCGCCTCTTGACATATTGAACATCTTACATTGAAATTCTGTCCAATGAGCTGATAATTATTGTCGAACTATGCCTGATAACTGTTAAATGGATAATAATATCCATTTTGTGTAAATAAATAAAAAAATTAAACACTAAAAACGATCATTTTAATTGTACAAATGATGTTTCAGTAATAAAGTTCGGGAGGAGCACATTCAAATTATCTATCTAATCATCGTGTCATTCCAACCAGCTGTCAGCAATCAGTAATGTCTACCCAATCAGCACAAGTGGAGGATCATATAAATACCCAGTCAACTTACCAATGTTCCCCGACAAGTTTTGCAGCATCCCTCCACCACCCCATCTTCCTCACACTCACCTGGCTGCTTCCTAAACCAGACATACGGGGGGAGTACTCTGGGTTCGGGCCAAATACCGAGCTCGGAGCCCTCTCCTCAGACAGCACGCCAAATATGCATACCACCTATTTGTAAGTGTGAACTCGTGAAATGAATTTAGGAATCATAGTGACATTTGTGAGTTTGAAGATAATGTAACGGCCCTATCATACACGTAGCGCAATAAGGCACCAGAGTGTTTTTTTGCTAGTTTCAGCCCTACGCTGTTATAATTTTCACGTCCTGCGCCACGTTGTTTATATAGCAAATGCATTTGTGAGCCCATGGGCGTGCTGGTCTGAAAACAAGGTGTGTTCAGGCGCATTGTTGGTGCGTTGCTATTTTGAGGCAACTGAAAACGACTGCGCCATTGACCAACAAAAACCTGCTCTAAAGTCAATGGCGCAATACTTTATTTGTTATTTATAGAGAGCGTTAGTAATTTGCGCCTTTAGGTGGGTGCATAATGCATGTACACTTTGCTTATTACACACTCAGGGACGCGCAGCAGTACACAAACATGCCAAATATAAAAAAATAAAAGGATTACAATGTAAAAGATTATTATTGTGTACATAAAGATAAAAATACCTAAATGTCATAATGGATAGTCATTGCATGTATCCGAATGACCTATTTGCAGTGATGAATGAAATTGGCTAATTATTTGACCAATCATGACAATACACACATGTACTTAAACAGACTCGTCAGGTTGAGGATGTCTATATTCCGCCATGTAAATAGCGAATCTGCTATGGTGCAAGCACAACTGGCTTTTAAAGGGAATGGGAGATGAGACTCTGATTGTTTTTTTGCAAGTTATGCCCAAAACACACCCATGACTCATTAAGAGACTAGGGACAACCCTTTTGGACATAGTGCCTGATGCGGCAACCACTTTTCCCATCATTAAACTAGCAAAAGTGGATTCGGATGTGCCCTAAGTGCACTTGCACTGTGCACTTTAGACCATGCGCTTAAGATCATTAAAATAGAGCCCTATGTGAGCGTTTGATGATGGCAATCTAAGGTAATCTAAATTTAAAATTGAGGAAATGAGCATGTGCAATTCAAGCGTTTACATGCTTAATTATTCCTATTGATTGGATTATTTGAGGTCTACTACACCACCCCTTTTAAAATCCGATCAAAGTTTAATTCGGATAGAACGAGTTGTTTACATAAAGTTTTTTTCAGTCCGATTGATTATGGATTATTTGTCTGCATGTAAACGTAGCTAGTATGTAACTATATAACTAATTTCTCATCAAATTCAAATAAGTAATTAAAAACAAATAAATAAGTAGTACAGTTTTCCTCTGCTATAATAGAAATGTACCACTATTCATGATTTTTATTTAGTGGGGAAAGTTTACAGGAAGCATCTCGGCCTGGGTTGAATGAGTTTTTGTTGAGTCAGAGGCCCCCTTTCTCTCGCATGGCTTTGTTTCCTAACAACCAGACAAAACACTCATGGTAAGGTGCGCTTCCACGGCTTAAATTACTTTCACTGACTGGTTGAGAGGTGGAGATAACAGTCGTTTCATTCTAGCATGGAACGCTCACTTCATTTTGTCTGCTTCGCTTTTTCTTACCTTTTAGTTTAAATCAATACATTATATCTGCCTAGCGAAGGTCATCCAATGCACAGGGTGAAGTGTGCAGACTATAGCTAAGGCACTTCTAAAGCACAATCAATGCAGTCCACAAATAACAGCTGTCCGTTATTCTGGAGTATTGAAGGACACCAAAGGTTTTCAAATAGGTATTTACTTCGATTTAGGTGGTTTATTTTGAGATAATGTTTTTGTAGCATGGCCAGATATAGCATAATTGTACTCCTCGGTGCAGACAACAGCAGTACATGCTGAATCCAAAATGACGGACTTAAAAAAACAAAACAAATTTTCCCTCCACAAACCTCTTGGTTGCATATCACAACAACAGGGTTAGACAAGTGGACGCCTTTGTTTTCTCTCAAAAATAGAATGAGGCAGCATGCAGATGTCAACTGATTTGGAGTATTCCAAATAGTCTCTGAAAACAAAGGAAAAATGAATGGGAAACTCCAAACTTTCTTTAACCCCAGAGTTAATGGGCTTAGTGTCAGTGAAAAAACGTGACAGATGCAATGGGTGCAGTACCTGTATTAACGGTAAATTTGTGTTGAAATTTTTAATTTTTTTTCATTTTCATTAAACCTTTGTTGCATAAGCAAAATATGATCGTATTGTACAATTATGATAGAATATATAATTAGACTATATACCTTCATAAATTGAATAAAAGCAATACAAGCAAAAACACACTGATGCACATTCTTTATTCATCATTTTGTAGAAAATTCAGACAGATTTTCTTTTGTAGAAAAGGACCAAAGTGACTTGAACGCACCTGACGTCGTAACTCATAAATACGGACTTCCCAGGAGGATAAAATTAATCCTAAATTTTATCCTAATCCTAAAATTAATAATTTTAAATGCTACAAGATTTAGGCACAACATTACAATATACAGTATGAAAAAAATGGAAATTCATTTTGAGATTACATTAAACAGTAAAAATTATATGACAAGCATTGTTATTTAATGGTATGGACAGGAACCAGGGTCGTCCGTGATTATAGGTTCATTAGTGTTTTTTTGTTTTGTTACACTCGTCCAGTGACGTCCTAAGTTCGCCCCATGACCACAGGCAGCTGTCCCACTCCATTAGCATAACAAAGTTGTCCACTTCTGCTCCCTGTGTTGGATGCCACTAGCTGTCAAGAAGGAACCATGTGGCATGTCCCAGCCCTGCTGTGGGCCATCTGTGGGCCTGTCCTCCTTTCCACTCCCTATTCCTCCTGACTCACTCGTACCAGTGTGGTGGAAATCTCCATAAAAATACTTGAGTCATCACAACATTTGGCTGCAGTTTTATAATAACTTAAAACCAGTTTTTGTGTTTATCCAATATATGCAGTTGAACGTGGTTGGAGGTCCTTCCATGCTGACATTTGTCTGTCACTTGCCTTTTTCGAGCTTTCCCAATTCCCACTGTGGTCTATTTATTTTCTGTCTCAAGTGTATCGTGAACTGTGCACCCAGCGGCATTTAATTAAACATTTTCAGGGAAATGTAGCCTTTGTGGAGAGAATTGAATAAAAGTGTTAGCATGTCAGTGAGCACTGTTGACATTAACATTAGATTGATAAAACAGGCTGTTTAATCGGGTGATATTTAGCCATTTTGAGATTATTAGGTAATAAATAAGCCTGCTTGGACATTTAACAGAAGTGCTAGCTCTGAATTCCATTTTGTTCCAAGATAAAATTACTGAGTAAGAAATGTAGTAACACATTATTTTAAGGTGATGTTGTGACATGTTGCTAAATGTACTTACTATAGGGGTAACAGTAAATTATGCATAAGTAACTACCCCTAAACCTAACCCTAACCGTAACTCTATAGTAAGTGCATGTAGTTAATCAATTAACCAATTGTTTTTACATTTCTTTTTACAGTGTTAAGATAGTTAAATGCAACAAATATATAAAGGTAATGACTTGCTCCTCCTCTGAGATGATATTTCTTTTTCACTGACATCACTTTGGCCACAATGGACTGTTGAATAATGTTAAAAAATTAAATAACTATTTAGGAACAGTTTTAGTAAATTTGCATTTATATTGACTCCATTCTTTTTGTAATTGCTACTTTTTTTTTGATCCAATCAATTACTGATGGATAAAGTTGTGCCATACATTTTTCACTTTGAAATATGTCACATTATGGAAGTAAATTGGGTTGCAAATGATAATTTAATATTGATTTTAAACAACCACATTTATTAAGTAACCAGAATAAAGAAAAAGAAGCACAGAAATTCCCATGCAAATGTTCTACATTTGAACATAAACATAAGTTTTCTAATTTTTTAATTTGCTATAATATTCATATACAGTGAGGAAAATAAGTATTTGAACACCCTGCTATTTTGCAAGTTCTTCCACTTGGAAATCATGGAGTGGTCTGAAATTGTCATCGTAGGTGCATGTCCACTGTGAGAGACATAATCTTAAAAAAAAAATCCAGAAATCACAATATATGATTTTTTAACTATTTATTTGTATGATACAGCTGCAAAAAAGGATTTGAACACCTGTCTATCAGCTAGAATTCTGACCCTCAAAGACCTGTTAGTCTGCCTTTAAAATGTCCACCTCCACTCCATTTATTATCCTAAATTATATGCACCTGTTTGAGTTCGTTAGCTGCATTAAGACACCTGTCCACCCCATACAATCAGTAAGAATCCAACTACTAACATGGCCAAGACCAAAGAGCTGTCCAAAGACACTAGAGACAAAATTGTACACCTCCACAAGGCTGGAAAGGGCTACGGGGAAATTGCCAAGCAGCTTGGTGAAAAAAGGTCCACTGTTGGAGCAATCATTAGAAAATGGAAGAAGCTAAACATGACTGTCACTCTCCCTCGGACTGGGGCTCCATGCAAGATCTCACCTCGTGGGGTCTCAATGATCCTAAGAAAGGTGAGAAATCAGCCCAGAACTACATGGGAGGAGCTGGTCAATGGAAGGTTCCCCTGCTTAAACCAGCACATTTCAAGTCCCGTCTTAAGTTTGCCAATGACAATTTGGATGATCCAGAGGAGTCATGGGAGAAAGTCATGTGGTCAGATGAGACCAAAATAGAACTTTTTGGTCATAATTCCACTAAACGTGTTTGGAGGAAGAAGAATGATGAGTACCATCCTAAGAACACCATCCCTACTGTGAAGCATGGGGGTGGTAGCATCATGCTTTGGGTGTGTTTTTCTGCACATATGACAGGGCGACTGCACTGTATTAAGGAGAGGATGACTGGGGCCATGTATTGCGAGATTTTGGGGAAACACCTCTTTCCCTCAGTTAGAGCATTGAAGATGGGTCGAGGCTGGGTCTTCCAACACGACAATGACCCGAAGCACACAGCCAGGATAACCAAGGAGTGGCTCTGTAAGAAGCATATCAAGGTTCTGGCGTGGCCTAGCTAGTCTCCAGACCTAAACCCAATAGAGAATCTTTGGAGGGAGTTCAAACTCCGTGTTTCTCAGCGACAGGCCAGAAACCTGACTGATCTAGTGAAGATCTGTGTGGAGGAGTGGGCCAAAATCCCTCCTGCAGTGTGTGCAAACCTGGTGAAAAACTACAGGAAACGTTTAACCTCTGTAATTGCAAACAAAGACTACTGTACCAAATATTAACATTGATTTTCTCAGGTGTTCAAATACTTATTTGCAGCTGTATCATACAAATAAATAGTTAAAATTCATACATTGTGATTTCTGGATTTTTTTTTAGATTATGTCTCTCACAGTGGACATACGGGCACCTACGATGACAATTTCAGACCCCTCCATGATTTCTAAGTGGGAGAACTTGCAAAATAGCAGGGTGTTCAAATACTTATTTTCCTCACTGTATAATGTAGTATCAGCCACCAGACACCCTGCTGCTAGCCAATGAAAACCACTGTATGCTATTTTTAAAAAAACACTCCCAGTAATTTGGCAAAGAGTTTCTTTGTATAAATATTAGCATTAGGCATGTTAAACTTTCTCCTGACACTTATACGTAGTTAAACTGAATTTTCCCCACCATGTGCCAGGAAGCAGTGTCAAGACAACAATTATTCTAAATGCGCTTCATTTCCATGCTTCATTTCTCTCATAGCCTCTTCCATCAGGCTTTGGTACTCACCCCATACACCCCTTGTAGGAGTGGTTGCCATGGGAGCTGGTTGCCATGCAGCCGAAGGAGGTGGTGATTGGGGGGTGTTGATGTAGATTGGAGTGAGGTATGACAAACAGTGAGGATTCTTAGCGTGACGGACCTCTGGGTGTGATTTGCGCTCTGGGTCCCTTGTCAGATCCAACAGGGACCACAATCATACCTGTAGTTAAAATAAGAACAAGGGAGGAGAACAGGCAGAGGGAGAAAGAGGAGAGGGCAGGGAGAAACCGCATTAGGGTTAAAGAGTTGTTTGAGATCAAGATTTAGTAATAATCGAATGCAGTGGAGTTAGAGAGAACGAACAAGGAAGTGGCATCGCTCAGTGTCTCTTTGGGCCTCGCTGGAGGCTCTCGCCTGCTTGATATCAGTGCTTCTGCGTCAGATGGACTGCTTTTTATGTCTTGAGGCTTTGAGGACATGCAGACAAGGCCAGTGTGTTCACATGAGCCTGGGGCTCCCCTCCATGGTGATGGGACTGAATACAGGGCAGCTGAAGGAAGTCATAACCCAGCCCTCTGTTGGGATTTTTGGAAGTAAACTGCTGGTTACATGCACTCATTTACCCAGAAATGAAATTGATGTCATCATTTACTCACCCTTCTTTCTTTCCAAACTCATAAAACCCAAGGTTTCTGAAGAGACAAGATCACTTAACCGATTTAATTTAGGCTTTTATTCACATAAGCACCATGGCTAGTGGTTTTTCCAAAGTTACTAGTCACTCAGCATTTTTACTGTCCACAGTTTTGACATCGATACCATGGGGAAAAACTGCCATATAGATATTTTTAAAGGGGTCATGAATTGGCTTTTTAATTTTATTTGTTATACTGTTGTCATTCACTTGGTCTTTACATTCAAAAACGTCATACACTCTAAAAAAAAAAGGTTCTATATGGCACCAAAAATGGTTCTTGGCTCGTAATCATAGGGGAACCTTTTTTAGTGCTATATAGCACCAATTTTGGTGCTTCAGTGGTTCTTCAGCGGTTCTTCAGAGGTGCTATATAGCACCTTAGTCAAAGAACCGATGAAGAACCTCTGAAGAACTATGATTGGATAACAGTTTTGCATATTATAATGAGCTTTGGCTCCCTTACACGTGAGGAATTGTTTTGAAAACTTCTAATGTGGAGAAATGGCAACCGGAATGATTCGCCCACAGGGCTCGCAAAATGTCTTTATCAAACTTGATTTCATCCATCCGCAATTAATTGTAATGTTATTTTTTACCATTTTATAAGTATTATTACCGATCGGTGGATATAACCGCAAACTGTGCATAACACACACACACAAGTGCGAGCCCTGGCCCATACATGTTCAAGTCTGATCACGAATCACAGGACAATGAACCAACTCAAATACAAAGCCTGTGACAGCATGGAAGTTATGTTTAGTTAGACACGTACATAATCAGTAGATATGATATTGTGTTGCATCATTCCTGTCAGATGCAGAAGCCACAGCATTGTTTTTTAATCGCATCCTGTCTGCAAATTCAGTCTCTTGTTTACAAACGAATTCAGTGAAATGCAGCGAACAAATACAATGTCTTCCCCATGTAAGCTGGATCTTCATTAAAAATAAAGTTCAACCATGCATTTTGGAATCCGAAGGAAGCTTGTTTGACATAAGCTTGCCATAAGCTTTATTGCTTGGAAGTTTGATTCGGTTTATCTCCACGTAGGCCTGTTATTTATCTAACATGCCAGGCACGAATCAGTGGGCGGGGCTACAGAATTAGGTGTTCGTCTTCTTCTGTTGAGGTGACATTTCACTGAACTTACTTTCGCAGATCAATTGTTTGCTGAGCCAGCTGTCAAAAATAGCTTTTCTTTGACTAACAAGGAAGTTTTCACCTCTGAAACGTACAGGATATTCTTATATTACCATGACCTTTTATATATCAAAAGCTCAAGGGAAAGTTGATTTCCTAATTCATGACCCCTTTAATATTATCTGACATGGGGCGAACTTAATACCTGACGCACAGATCCATTAAACTGTTACACATGCATTTTCTTTCTCAACGGTTTATGTTCACATAACTGAACATAACTGACTGTGTTTAGGCAAGGCAAGGCAAGTTTATTTATATAGCATGTTCCATACACCATAGTAATTCAAAGTGCTTTACACAGAAAAGGAGTTAAAATATTCATAACAAATATAAATATAACCTGAATAACCCTGGAGTGGAAGAAAATGGAGAGTCAGGTTCGCGATTTTACTACTTCTTAAGATATTTGTCAGGTAACCGTGCGTTTAAACAGTACCCTTGCAGACAAATCTTCCTAAAATCACCAGGGCTATACAGATCTATCCGTCAGAGCGGATCTAAATGGATCTTTCTCACACCAGAGGGAATTCTGTGTACAAATATTGGTCAGGTAACTGTATGTTTAAACGGTACCCTTGCAGACAAAACTCCAGGGCTAACTCTTAATATGTTTACGTGAATACTTTAAGTGCAATAAGCACACAACATCAGCGTCATCGTTCTCAGCCACTCCCTCTGTTCACTGATTGGACCAGTTAAAATTTGACCAGAGAAACCCAGAGAATATACCGCAATCCCAGACGGAGTACTGAAGGAAAATTAAAATTGAGCGGAAGTACGTAGGAGGGCGGAGCCAGGCTATGTGCACTTTGGGTGTTAGCACTAAATCTAGAAGGTCAAACATATTTGCTCGATGTACGAGAACCAGCGTCACACAAAAACGTTTGAGCTTTTGTTCTTGCGCACTAAGCAAGTACGTTTGAGCTTCTGTTTTCCATATTTGATGTACCTGTATTTGATGCACTATGTATGTGCATTAGCAAATTTTAAATATAAATATTTTTTTCATATGTATAAAGCGATCATGTCTCTTGCATTCATGTGGATTACTTTTAAGATCTCTTTAGGATTAGAAACATTTTAAAGCATGACATTTTTGGATGAATAGACTTTCAATGGAGTGACAGAAGTCTCAGGCTATCAAACATGTATTTGTATTTCGAAGTGATCAAAAGTCTTACAGCTTGGTCATGAGGTTGAGTAATTGATGACAGAATTTACATTTTTGGCTGAACTAACTCTTTAATGTTCAATGTAGTCTTGGCTAAGAGTTAGTCACATTTTATTAATAGAAATTAGCATATTATTTTTCATTCAGCCAAATGAATACATTTTGATGAAAGTTTACACACACAGATTTTTTTCTCTCTTCGGAATAGTGTGCAGAGATGATTTGTGTACAATATGACCAGGAATGTGTGTTACGGAAGAAAATAGGGTCAGTTTTGATTATAAAAATATTGTACGATTGCAGTATTGTAAGAAATAAAATTGATACATTGATAACGACATTCTCACATAAAATTACAAATTGCAATTAATTTACACTAACTGAGTGATTGGTTAATGATGTGGATCTCTTGTGCAGTGGTACATATGCAGCTGTACTGACCGATTAGTTTACATCATGTATACTCTGACAGCTTAATAAAGATATGCAAGCCTTTGTCATATTGCCACTCAGTGCAGGTAGAGGGCAATGTGCCACTGAATCATCGTGACTCTGTCATTCTCTAGTATGCGGCTTATACAGTCGAACTACATAAATCTGACCCCGCTTTCACTGACCCTCTAGAGAGAGGAGGACACATTGATTGACTCTTGTTTAACAGACTGGCAACGGAAAGCATGTTTGCCTTATAGGAACACTCCACTGTTTTTGACAATATAGGCTCATTCTCCAACTCCCCTAGAGTTAAACAGTTGAGTTTTGCCGTTTTCGAATCCATTCAGCCGATCTCCAGTTCTGGCGGTAGCACTCTTAGCATAGCTTAGCATAGATCATTGAATCTGATTGGACCGTTTTTGAGCATCTCGCTCAAAAAATGACCAGAGTTTTGATTATTTTTCCTATTTAAAACTTGACTCTTCTGTAGTTACATTGTGTACTAAGACGTACTAAAATGAGAAGTTGCGATTTTTGTAGGCTGATATGGCTAGGAACTATGCACTCATTCCTGCGTAATAATAATCAAGGAACTTGGGTGCAGCAGGTGCAATATTACGCAGGGGAGTTGGCAAATGAGCCTATTTTCAAAAATAGTGGAGTGTTCCTTTAACGGGAGGCCTGTTTATATTCATATGAGGTTCTCCTATATAGTATTTATAATTTCATATCAGAGAGGATTGGAAATACTGTACGTGCATCTCTACTAACAAATAGCATAGACATATGTCAATCCATCTAAATTGAAGAGTAACCCCAAGAGGTCCCATTTGGAGTATGAAGTGCTCTGAATTAAAGTGTGTGACAAAAGTATGAAAAGCTTTTGTAATTAATTAAGAATGGTTTTAGGACCAAGACTTTGTATGTGATTTTTCTTTCGAGCTCAAGACCCCTCTGTTTATTGCCTCTGCTGGGTAAAACAGCTGTATAAAATGCTAGACATGATTAGTCTGGTTAAATGTCCATGTGAATACATTGATCCAGCCCTGCTGGTGGACTCTCATTTGGGTCATGAGAATTTAGGACAAGTTAAATCAGCAGAGCGTGATCAATTCATCACCGGAGGGAAGCTCCACCAGTTGGACCGGCCAAGAGACTTCCCTGTTTCAGCTTAGAAAAGCTGCAGCGACATGACTTGAATGATGATAATATACAGTCAGCACAAGACAGCTGAAGTTGAAGGAAGTTTATACGTTGTAATGATGTGTGTTCAAGTGATTTTGGACATGCAATTTCATAATTCCCAGATAAAAAAGTTATCACATGTACAACAAAATGAAGACCAGACATTTTTAAAATACTTATTCCAGTTTTATTGTGCAGATACTTATACCTATCCCAGCTTAATGTGTAGAGACAACAAAATGTAAGGTTTGGAAAGTAAACACTATTGTGCTTTAAAAATGTTGATTGAGCATCATGGAAACACTGGCTCAACTTAGGATTGCAAAGTTTCTAGAAACTTTCCAGGATTTTTAGAAACTTTCCAGGCTTTTTGGAAACTTTGCAGAATTTGTTTTGGAAATTATCGAAATCTTTTGGAACGTTTCTGGAAATTTACCAGAAATGTTCAGGCCCTTTGCAACCTAGGCTCAACCAATGGTGTGAGTTTGATGTGGTGCTTACAGTATATCCAAACAATGTGACAGTGTTTCGGAAACCTGTTTGAAAACAATTTCCAGTTGTTCCACTAACGTTGCAGAATTTACTGCAATTTACTTTGCAGTTCTCCAGCTCGAGGCAAAGAAAAGTCCACTGGTAATTGCGATATTGTGGTGCCTTTTAATGTACACGTAAACAGAACAAATAATAAATAGATACATCCATATCGAACAGGGTTTCCCAAACTGGGGGTTTGTGAGGGACCTACAGGGAGTTTGTGAGTTGAAAAAAGCTAATAATTTATTAAATCATAAAAATGTCAAAATAAAACGTACTAAAAAAGGTTAAATATTTGCATTTGTTACCTGCTTTTCATGTGATCATTAACTGACATCAGAGAACAGTGAACATGAACATGCGTTTTTTACATAATTAACTACATTTCCAGCTTTCCCTGCACTGTAAAAAAAAAGTCTGTAAAAATAGGGCACATGTACTGTATAAATATGAAGGAATTTCGCATACTGGTTTTTACACATTGCATTAGTTTGTGTTTTAAGGGTTAACGTAAATTTCCTGAATAATGTCCTGGCAGAAAATCATTTTCCGTTTTTATTTTTTACAGTGTGTTTTCACTGTTATACGGTTGTGGCCGCTATTACTCATATTCTGAAACAGTATAGAATCTCTGGATCAAAACATGGGTGAAGAAGCAAAAACAAGTGATAGCATAAGCAGATGCATATGTAAAATAACGTGATCATCTACATTAAACAGCATATAAATCAAAACCTAACGTTACTGAATGAAATGTCGACCCAGGACGCTATAGGACTGTGCAAGAATTAGGGATGTTGATGGACTCAATCTAATCCATCAATGTTTTTATCATCGTTCTGAATCCTATCAGACATAGTCTGACAAAAACACAATTTCAAGCAATCTCAGCTTTTTGCTCAAAATGTTGCTTTTTTTAATGAGCCGTACCCACATTCAAGTGTTGATAAAAAAAGGAATGCATAAAGCTAGCAGAGGGTCTGTTCTTTCTTTTGATATATTGCATATTCAGATATTCATACCAAAAAGAACTTTTGTGAAAATGATCAAAAATGCCGGCGGTGGCCAGTTTTTCAAAAACACTAATGGGGAAAGAGTTATATATTAACTTAAAATCTCAGGCTGTACTTCAAGTAAATATTTTAGTTCAAAGGGGTTTGGCTGACAAAAAAATAATAAGTAATCCCTGTTAAATAATTAAACATATTTCGAAATGCTTATAAATGGGAAGGAAATGTGAAAAATAAAACAAAACAATAAAAAGCAATATATAAAAATAAAAAGGCAGCATGTCTTTAAATGTTGGAAGGCATTTTGTTACGCAAGTAGTGTCTTGAGCAGGATCCAGCGCACTGAGGTCATTCTTCATAACTATAGCATTAATAGGCTTATAGGCCTTATAGGCATGCTACGTGCATGTATGTGACACAAATGTCGTTTATCAGAATAATAATTCACATTAGCTATTGGAATTGATGCCTAGGAGAGAGTTGAGTATAGCTGAAGAACATAGCAAGAGTACAAACACAACGACACAGACAACTGGCACTGCAGATGGGCGACTGAAAGTGTGTCATCACCATCTCCAGTCTAATCACCTCCGCCCGCGCTCCTCCTCCGTTTCTCTCTCCCCTCCCCTCCCTGTCTCTCTATCTTTCGCTCTCCATCCTCCCCTCGCTGTCTGTGTTGTGGAAAGCCAAAAAGTTGATTTGTTCCTCAGAGGCTGCAGCTCAGCACATCCAGCCAAATTCGCATGTCTCTCCTGCGTTAGCGCACGTTTCTGTAGGCGAGGACACATATGGTGACGAGACTGAGCACATGTGTTATTGTCGCCTCCTCCAAGTTAATCTCTGAAGAGGAGGTGTGGTTGCCTCCTCCTTCTCTTGGATCCCAATACTGAATATCCAACAGCATTTTGCCTCAAGCATTACAGCGAACGTCAGTTTTGACTGTGGAACATCCTCTGGTGGTTCGATTTTGATACTTTACCTGGCTTTGGTCTCCTGCCATCTGTCTAAAATGAGTTTCAGCAGTGACATGGATGAGACGGAAGATGGGAGGTGAGTTTTTTTCTATTTAAAGATGAAGAATGCGCCTCACAGGAATAGGGTTAAGGATGTTTTGCTTTGTGCTGTGAAATTTGTATTTATTAAAATAAATATATATACATAGGCCTAAAACCAGTGCATCTTACAGATTAGTAACCAAGCTTATTCTGAAGGCTTGTGTTTGGCTAATACTCTTACAGGAAGTAACTGCATGAGTCTCCATATGGCTCAGATTAATAGATAAATTGATATACCAACTAAACAGATTAGCTGATATTTATCTGTCGGTTTATTATTCGATTTATTTGTTTTTGTTGCTCTTTGCGGATATCAAATGCAATGTAGCCTGGTTGAAAACAAATGAATGACTGATTATGTCTGGTGTTCCTCTCCTGGAAGGGCATCATTACAGAGAACGCAGTGGACTGTGGATTCTCATGTCTCTACCTATCAGTTTCTCTTACTGGTGGCCTTAAAGGGCCACAGTTACACACATGATTTGCAGAAGGCAAAATGGGTCACTACAGTTGTGTATGAGGAATCATCATTTTCACACACTAAAAATCCCTTTTCCCCTTAACCCATCAAACATATTTAAACCTAGTAAGCAAAAATTTCAGAAAACATGTCATGACTTTTCTTACCCATTAGCAAATTTCTAGAATTTTACATTATTTTCTGTGTCCTTGAAAAACATTAGTCAAAATTATGACACTTAAAATAAAAATGTACAATAAAAATATCTAAACATCCTTAAAACAGAATATAATTACCTCCTCACAAGCAAAATGGTTTACAGATAATATATCTTGGATTCAGTTTTTTATATAATATAATTTGTTTTTAATACAATTCTAAGAATATTTAAGAGATTTGTTAATGGGGTAAAATATATATTCTCTGAAAACAAGTTATTTTGCCTTATGGATGTATTTGACAACATTAGTAAAATGATATTTGTAGTGTATGTTTCTTTGACTAGAATTTCATTCCAGGACCAAAAAAAAAAAAGTTGATCCAGGATCATGTCCTGCTTTGTTGCGCACACATGATTTTGCCAATTAGGACATGTTCCCGGATCAACATCTTTTGTTGGTCCTAGAACAACATTCATGTCAACAAACATGATAGTCCTAACCCCAACTAATTAACCAACCCTTCAATTGTAAGGAAATAATAGGTTGATAAGCATGTTGTTCAAGTCCCAAGCCCCACCCTAAGCCTAACCCTACAATCTGATTGGTTGATGGGAATGTTGCTTCAGAACAACGATATTGACCCAGGGATAAATCCCAGTTGGCCAAATCACAGTAAGCGACTTGGTCTGTTGTGAAAAAACACTTAATTAATTGACGAGTCGACCATCATGACTAATCACTAGTCCAAGTTCATTTAGGTGACGGATCAGCTGCACTAAGCTAGTTTGAGATGATAACTAACCAAAGTTACATTACATTCATTTAATCATTTAGCAGACACTTTTATCCAAAGCGACTTCCAAATGAGGAGAGCAATAGAAGCAATCAAACTAACAATAGGGCAACAATATGCAAGTGCTGTGACCAATCTCAGTTAGCCTAGCGCAGTACAGGTAGCAAGTTGTGCTATTTTATCTCAAGGTTGAGTTATTCTTTGAGAGCATCACACATGCTTGTCTGAACAGGTCAAGCCTCAGCTCTTGAAACCTCCTGGATGTCAATCTACCCACTGTATGTTAGGTAGTCTATGAGACACTGTGTACTTGACTGCCATTTTGTTGAAAAAGGAACCTCAGAGCTATTTTCAATGTCCTGCCCTTCACCCAAAATCAATAATTCAAGTGAAGACACATGAAGACCTTTAGCCATTCTTTCTTTGCAGTCTGTCCTGTCTGCACATTCAATAAAAGCTTGTGTGTGTTGTTTATTTGGATTTCAAAGTGTTTTTTCTTATCGCATCTTAATGACAACGAATGCAGTCTATTTTTGCTGTGCTACACGTGCTGATTTAAAGTGACAGCGCATTGTTTGCATAAAAATAAACAGGGATTGACACAAAAGTGTAGATAAATGCATGTAATTAAACTCTAATGTGCTTCATAGTCAACATATGGCTTTTTGCCCTGGGTAAAGCAAGGAAAACTACACCTTACATCACATTTAGATAAACAAGGCGTGTAAGAGAAATTTTATTTTCATACGTGTTTTCAATCAATACCACTGATTATACGTGATTCATTTTGTTAATCTTACACGAGTTACATAAAGATTTCCTTACATAACTTTTAACCATGAAAGTGCATACATTTTGTTTTGGACATATACTGTACATATGTGTGTGTAAATCAATATTTTTATTGTATGTACTGAAAACAGACACTACCTTTATTGTTACTCAATATATGATTCTTTAGAGGAGGATGGCAAAGTAATTGCTTCCAGAGAATGGTAACTGTTTAAGAATGTAAGGGGATGAACTCAATTTTTCAAGGCTATGGCATAGGCCTACATGTAAGGGTTAGATTTTGACTGTTAAGTATAGAGATGTATTCAAAAGCAAGGCCTCAGATAACTACCGAGCCCAGACCCCCTCCTTCCATCTCACTCTTGGTGAAGGACTCCGATATATTGCCCATTTTTATCTCTTGTTTTGTCTTATATTTCAAGTATAATCTACAAATGCTGTTTAAAAATCAACTTGTGAATAATGCCTCTTTCTGCAGTCAAGGTCAGTAAGCCTGGGGAGAGTCTAGGGAGTCCGATAAAATGTTTCCATTTAAAAAATATTTACTTACATCAGGTGGGCATATTATGGGAAGACCAAGGTGGATGAAGATGAACCGGAAAGTGTACTTGTATGATGAAAGGAATTAGGAGGCCTTATTGTAATCTGTTCATTTGTTTAACCAATCTATTTTGAAAGTCTTTGTTCATTGAAAATTGAATGAATTGAATACTTCGAATGAATGAATTGAAAAAAAATTATCAAATTGTTTGTTGTTTAGTGGCATAACATGTAAACACTGTTGCTCTTTCACAGTGTTCCTCTTTGTTTGAGTTTTCTGACATGTCAACTTCTGGCTTAACCAATAGCATTACATTGGGGTTACATTGGCTAACAAATGGTTGTATCCTTGGGAAACTTTCTTTTTGCAATTCCTGCAAATCACACACTGCAACTTTTAATTTATTAGGAATGGTTTTAGATTTTTCACCCTGTGTATTTTCTAAATGCATGTTATTGGTCTTATTGTGAACGATTCAACAATGCATGTTTCGTTTGATTAAATTGGTTTTGACCTTGCAAAGTTTTGTCGCAACTCATATGACAGACATGTTTAACATTTTCTGCTCGATTTCTCTAATCATTTAAAAGTATACTTCAGTTTTGACGTGAACGCATAGGCATATAGCCGAAAGCATATCCTTTCAAAGTTAACTATTTAGTAGCATGCATGAACACAGTGGAGCCTATCATACAATGTGATGCAACGCCAATCACAAGTGTTTTTGTCTAGTTTCAGCTTGACTCAGTTATCATTTTCACGTCCAGCACCACGTTGTTTAAATAGCAAATGCACTCATGCCCATCTGTTCGCCTATCAAACGCTGGTTTGAAAACGAGGTGTGTTCAGGCGCATTGTTGGCGACTGCGCCATTGACCAACAAAAACCTGGTCTAAAGTCAATAGCGCCGTATTTTTTGTGTTATTTAAAGGGTGATTAGTAATATAGGCGTGCACAACAACACATGTACACACTCTGCTTATTACACACACAGGGACACGCAGCAGCACACAAACATTTTTAAATGTTAAAAATAAAAGGATTCCTCTCTGGAGAAGTGTTCTTTGTTTCTGCTCGCAAACTCCGCCATGTAAATAGCGAATCTGCCATGGTGCGCAACTGGCTTTTAAAGGGAATGGGAGATGACACTCTGATTGGTTTATTTTATGTTATGCCCAAAATACACCTATGACTCATTAAGAGACTAGGTACAACCCTTTTGGACTGTGTGCCGACCATTTTTTCCGTTGTTAAACTAGCAAATGTGGATTCGTACACACCCTAAGTGCACCTGCGCCATGCGCTTCAGACCATATGCTCAGATCGTTAAAATAGGGCCCAGTGGGTCATTCTGTCTCTTCAGTTTCTTTTTCGACTATGGGACAGTGCAAGAAAAAAAAAGGAAACAATGGTCTGGGACAGTGTTGTCACCTTATGGACCAACAAATGTGTAACCTAAGGGTACAGAGTATGTATTATGCTGCTGCTGATGAAATTTATGTTGGACACTGTACGCATAACATATTGTATGCTTGAAAACTAAAGTATGCTTTGTGCTTTATTCCGCTTATTCCCCACCCCAGCAAGCTTGCAATTTGTGAGAGCAATTCCCACATCTCAAAATCTAATCACCAACCGATGCTCCCCGCCCTACATTTTTTTTTCTTTTTCGATAATCTGCTACGCTTGGATGTGCTGAAGAATACAGGAGAGAGAAAAAAATCTGCAACTTTAAGTAAGGCTACTCATATGCAAAGGAGAGTTTGATGCCTTTTCTTAACCATGTACTGCTAATAAGGAAATATCCTTGCCAAATAATAATCATGCCTCTTAAGTTGAGCTTGATTTAGGCCTGTGGTGGATTGAGGGAAAGTTTGGTTTGGGAAAAGCCTCAGATGCCCTTGTTGGTTAGGCAGAGTGTCAGTCGAGTGCATAAGACTCATCATGGCTGATGTCTCTGATTCAGCTGTCTCACTGCATTAGAGCCCACGGCTGTCTAAATCTGCAACCTGCACACAGACATGCATTTGATAGGAGGATTGTTTTACTAGGACATTGGTTTAGTTTGCCTTTTGAGAACATTCAGCAGCTTATGCCAGTGAATTCTGATCGAAAACTCCTACGCGATTGAATCGACAGCTTGTGCTGCAAACCTGAATGACCCACATATTCACACTGGCTGTGAGTGTGAAATGGTCACTGTGTCAGTGTCTTTCGGTATTGATGATATTAGCACAGGCCAGTTCCTCTTAGGATAAACATTTGGTCTGACCCCTTTTCCCCTGTCATCTGCAAACATGATTACTCGCGTCTGGATCTGACGTATGTGGGTGTGTGTGAGTGTAAACTCAATTTGAGCAGGTGTGATATGGTGTGGCTTCTTTAGATGAGCTGTGACAGATGGCCAGAGAAACAAGTCGCCTTTGCTTCCTGGGTCAGATAATATTTGCAAACGTTGTTTATAAGGTCGAAAACTGGGTCACTTGTGTGCAGCTCTGTATCTGTCTTCCATAAATATGTGAACTCATTGGACTGGGGTCTTGTTTGATGAAATATGACACAATTTTAAGGTTGCGCTTACTTGACCAACAATACAGTAAATATTGTGAAATATTAATACAAAATAACAGTTTTCTATGCTTTTTTCCTGTGATGCAAAGCTGATTTTTTTCAGCATCATTGCCCCAGTCACATGATCCTTCAGAAATCATTCTTATTCTGATTTGCTGCTCAAGAAAACAGATACATTTTTTTTATCTATTCAAATTAATTAATTTCAATCTATTTTAGCTGAATAAAAAAAATCTTATTTCCTCTAATTTTACATTTGGATTACCTCTGCTGTCACCCTATTTAATAACTGGTTTATTTTCTAATAATTAAATATTCAGTAATGTAATATTACATGTTCATACATTATGTTATAATGTTGTGGCACCTAAATTCACATGCAAATTTTTTTTCAATGTATTATTGTTAATTTATTTAGAAGACTTTTAGAATTTAAGAAGACTCCAATTTAATATTGGTTATTTATCAGTTATCGGCCATAATAAAGAAAATAATTATAGATTGTATTGGTCCAAATATTTATATCGGGGCATCCATAATTGCTTTATCCTGCTTGTCTCGTGATAACAGAACTCAATTCACAGAAATTTCAGTCCAACGCATGACATTTTTTTTCCATTCATTGAACATAAAATAAGATATTTTGAGGAATATCTGAGTTTCTGTTTTCCATACAATGAAAGCATATAGTGAACTTTCAAACTGCAAAAAACATTTTATGGAGCTTGACGCCCCCATGATCACCATTCGTTTTCAATGAGCAGCATGAATATTTTTCCAAATTTCTTTTTGTGTTCCACAGATGTTTGAAACAATAAGAGGGTAAATAAATAATGAGGACAGAATACAAAAAAAAATACAGAAACCCTGCTGAAATAAATTGTGAGTGATTTTTTTTCCAACCTCCTCTCAATGTTAGTTAAAAGACCTGAGCACAGCCTACCTTAAGAGACTGGAGTGTCATGCTACAATTACTCCCTTTTTCAAAAGCATCCAAAAAGCCTCCATTACACTGTCCACCCACGGTGTCTCTGAAATAAGCGCAGGCAGCTGCTGCGGTTTGATTTCTTGCACTGAGAGCATTGATTTTAGCAATAATGAAACAAAAGCTATATCTGCTCCTCCGCCTCCATAATGTAGTGAGAGTCATACTGCAGCCTTCGCTTCATCAGTATCTCTACAGTCTTGAGAGAGCTTAAGATGGTCTTTTGTCGATTTTGAGCCTCTTGCTCTTTTTGATTGGTTAGTTACATGTGATGCTACAGCTCTAATGCTCGCTGAAGCGTCCTAATTCACTGCACTTTTTTTTCTCTTTCATTTCTTTCTCTCAACCCATTACCTTAAAATAATATAAAAAAACGGACACAAAATCAAATAAAAGTAGCATAACAGTGGTCCATTCAACTCACACAGTGTATTCCAAGACGTCTGAAGACAGTGCGGTTTTGCTATGAGTATGTTATGATTCTAAAACAAATCAGTTATAATATGCTTCACAAAGAAGCCAAAATATTCATACTATAAATGTATGTTTTTAATGTCTTGTTTAGTAAGATATTTGCTTGGATCTGATGTGGTATATGGTCGGTTCATCACACCGACACATGAAGAGAAGTGTTCTGCTAAAAGTCTCGAATGTGTTGTTTTGGTTTAGTCTTGGTTCACTCTACCCATGTTGCTCCAGCTGGTTTTCATTTGGTGATGAAATCATTTCCATGGAATGGCTCGGGTGGCTCTTATGGCTGTTGTGTGACTTTCACATGCATGTTTTGGAAATTTCCCTGGCGAGTTTCATAAGAACCGCTCAAGAACAAATTGTTTTCTTTGCCGTATGTGTTAACAAGGCTCTGGACACCAAAATTAGTAGGCGATTCCAAATCTTGTGGAATTTTACAATTACGAAAACCAATTTCGATAATAAGGTACTAACTAATAGACCAATTTGGAGTTGACGTCACGGTTATGTCATTTGCAGCTGCACGCGCATTATGGTGGCAGAAAAACAGTGGTGTAACAAGTGGAGGAAAACGGGCAAAATAGCCCACAAAAAACGGTATTATAGAGTACTGTGGTCGAAGATGCTCTGTGAAGCTAGACACACACATTTATGTTTGTCAAGCCAAACCTGAAACCTGTGATGACTATTAAAGCATGGATTTGATGTAAACAATAGTTCTACATAATATTCACATATGCAGTTCAGGGGCATAATATCTTTACAGTTGGAGCATGAAATAATATTTAAACCTACACTGATCAGGCATAACATTATGATGTGTTATTGTGTTGGTCCCCCTTTTGGTGCCAAAACAGCCCTGACCCGTCGAGGCATGGACTCCACTAGACCCCTGAAGGTGTGCTGTGGTATCTGGCACCAAGATGTTAGCAGCAGACCCTTTAGGTCCTGTAAATTGTGAGGTGTGGCCTCCATGGATCGCACTTGTTTGTTCAGCACATCCCACAGATGCCCGACTGGATTGAGATCTGGGGAATTTGGAGGCCGTGTCAACACCTCAAACTTGTTGTTGTGCTCCTCAAACCATTCCTGAACCATTTGTGCTTTGTGTCAGGGCGCATTATCCTGCTGGAAGAGTCACAGCCACCAGGGAATACCGTTTCCATGAAAGGGTGTATATGGTCTGCAACAATGCTTAGGTTCTTCAAACCAGGCCACCTTCTTCCATTGCTCCGTGGTCCAGTTCTGATACTCACATGCCACTGTTTACGCTTTCGGTGGTGGACAGGGGTCAGCATGGGCACCCTGACTGATCTGCAGCTATGCAGCCCCATAGGCAACAAACTGTGATGCACTGTGTATTCTATCAGAACCAGCATTAACTTCTTGAGAAATTTGAGCTACAGTAGCTCGTCTGTTTGATCAGACCACACGGGCCAGTATTCGCTCCCCACATGTATCAATGACCCTGTCGCCGGTTCACCACTGTTATATATACTGACCACTGCAGACTGGGAACACCCCACAAGAGCTGCCGTTTTGGAGATGCTCTGACCCAGTTGCCTAGCCATCACAATTTGGCCCTTGTCAGACTCGCTCAAATCCTTACGCTTGCCCATTGTCCTATTTTTAACACATCAACTTTAAGGACAATATGTCCACTTGCTGCGTAATACATCCCACCCACTAACCGATGTTATTCACTTTACCTGTCAGTGGTCATAATGTTATGCCTGATCAGTGTATAACGTTTTATATAGGTAACATTTAAACAAAATTTTAGGCCTATCTCACAATTCTGACTTTTTTCTTGCAATTGTGAATTGCTATCACAATTCTGAGGGGAAAAAGACAGAATAATGAGTTTATACCTTGCAATTCTGATATTTCTACTTCTTACAAACCTATTTGGTTGATGTATCACGGTTCATGCTGTTTTTCAATGGTCCAGCTCGGGACCCTGTTGCACTCCATCCTGCTGTTTTTGAACACCAATACATCTATTGTAAGCACCTCCTCCTAAGGAATGGGTCAGGTGAACCTCAAACCAGCCTAATATCAATTAGTCAACTAGTTGTCCAGGCAACTGATTCACAAAATGTTTAGTTTTTGGTGATGAATCAGTCAGGACGTTTGTGACTGGCACCACAGTGTGAGCGACACACATTAGAACTGTGACCTAAATAAGATTCAATGACTCCCTCCCCTTCTACATCTCAAGCTCCTTCTTTCTTCTCCTTATAAAGTGTTTTCTCTATCTTTCTCGTTGGCTTTTGGCCTGTTCTCCGAATGTCTTCTCCTCCCTCTCTGCTGTTCCGTAGCTTTGGCAGCCTTTCAGCCATTAGATCAGTCCTAAAATAAGAGCAGAATCTCAGAAGCTCCACCGTTTCCTATTCCTGCAAATGCTTTGACTGATCTTGATCAAGAACCCCCAAACATCCAGACCCTCCTGTTGGGAATGTACTGATGTTACTGTAATGTCCTGTAGCCTCATTAAAAATGACATGTGGTTTATTCAGCTGCCCTTTCCCACCTCACTACCCGGACAAGCGGCAGGTGCCAGTCCTGCGTATCCTGTCTGACCCCTATGGGATCTGTCAAGCTCAGAAACAGGCGCGTGCCAGAGCTGAGTAAAGCCTCCAGAGACTTCGACGCCAGGGCTATTAAAAAAAACACACTCATATAGAATCATGTTCTTTTGAATATGTGGGTGTGTTATGCGGCATTTGGGATTCAAGCCAGGCGTGCATAGTAGTACTTCCACCGCTCCATGTCTGCCACCTGTTACCCGTAACACTTCATGCTTCGGGGAATGAGCGATTTTGGTCTCTGACGTGAAGCTATAAAAGCGAAAGTGGTTTTGTGGTTCACATTGAAGAACGCAGTACAACAGTTTGTGTGAAGTTTACAGCTTTTCAAGAAGATATGCAAAGCCGTGTGAAAAGATGGTAATAATAATTCATTTTATAGTATGTCATTTTGGTTACACTTTATTTTAAGGTGTCATTGTTACAGTGTAATTATATATTTAAGTACTGAGTAATATTAATTAACAATATGTACTTATTATTGGGCTATTACTATTGTAAGTTTATGGTTTGGTTGAAGTTTAGTTGCATGTAATTATGTAAAATGTACCGTTATTACTATGGTAAGTACATGTAAAACATGTAACGACAGTGTTACTGTAATTTTAGTATGTAAAAGTTGATATAAAAAGAAAGCAAAAATGTAGTCACAATTTATTGAGCCTATAATGTCATTACAAACCCGTATGATTTATTTTCTTTTATGGAAAATAAAGAAGATATTTAGTAATTCATACCTATGTAACTATTAACTAATAACTATTTTATTCATTGAGGTAAGAATGAAATAAAATATAAATTGTAGATGAAAATCTTAAACTAAACAAAGATTGTTACCTTCGAAACTAACGGAAGATTAAAAGTGCATAACAAAGTTAGCTCAGTCCCCATTCATCTTTTTGTAAAAGAGCAGCTAGGGCATTTTTATAAATATCTTCTTCTTTTATTCTTGGTTTGGAATGACATGAGGGTGAGTAGGATGACTATCCATCTAAGGGCCAGATATACAAAAAGCTTGCACCAGTGCAAACCCTCTTTTGGCATTAAAAAACTACTGTCAGGACTAACTAAAGACACGCAGTGAAAAATTAGCGCTGAAAAGGTGTGGACGGTTATTTCTGCAGAGTTTCCCTTTCAGAAGCAAAATTTATGGGATTTACTAAGGTTTTCGCTAGTCAATTTACTGGTATTTGCTCCATTATTTACCGTCCAAAAAAAGCACGTCTTAAACCAGGTGCTAATTTGCGTTGCTCTTGGTAGATTGCATTGGTCATTATGCAAATGATCCGGCTGTGTTGTTTGTGTTCTTAATTGTGTTAGTTTGCACGCCCTCAGTAGATCATGCGCAGAACTTTTCACTCCCATCGGCGCCTTTATGAGATTGCGCTCTCACGCTAATTTGCCCTGTTTAGTAAATCTGGCCAAGTGTTTGATGTCTTAGTATGTGTACTACTGTACATTCGCCACAAACAATCTTTTATGATGTGCATGTGTAACTTGGACTAAACAGCTTCAAATATTTGCATTCTTCAGAGCGGCCTGGCTTTGTGGTGTTGTGCATCCGAATTTGAAATTACCAATGCAAATTAAGGGAGGAATGAATGACCTAATTATGTTGCATAAATAGGGCTCTTGAGAGCAAAGTAATTGTTGTTTAAAACAGAGGTGAATATATTCTCTGTAATTTCTGCTTAATCCAATATGCTGTGGTTATTTTCATTCAGTGAAAAATATAGAGAAATATGAAATGAATGTTGGTGGCATTTTTTGAAATCCAAATCAGAGTGATTACATCCAGCCTGACTGTCCAGCATGACCGGAAATATTGCTGTCTGTGTGATATGTCAACATTCAGTTGACACCCAGCTAGTGTGTGTCCTGACTTAACAGTTGGAAGCTGAGGTGAAGTAAAGTCTATTTTGTTCATGATATGTGTTCCTGCTAATGCGTCTTCTTTCTTGTCCTCAGCAACAGAGAGTTTGAGAGCGTGGAGATGAATAAGCTGCGTCAGAGCCTGCGCAGGAAGAAGCCCACCTACGTGCCTGAAGCCAGCCGGCCGCACCAATGGCAAGCAGATGAAGAGGCTGTACGAAAAGGCAAATGCAACTTTCCTGTCCGGGTAAGTTGACACGTCAATTAAAAGTATTTTAAATTAAGATGAGCAGTGTTCATCAAAATGTTGATGGCAGGGTTTCCAAATTCATCCAGATTGTTGTTAACTGACTTCTTGCTAAACAATGATCTAGTGCTGTCACACAAAGCTTTCAGAATTCAAATTTACGTCAGACTAATTTTGGTAAAAGGATATGACATTCTGATTAAAGATTACAAAAAAAAAAAAAACCCATTGAAATATGAGCACAGATGAATAATTCACACATATTCTATATAGAACCTTAAAGGGTTAGTTCACCCAAAATATGAAAATAATGAAGATATTTTTGATGAAATCCGAGAGCTTTCTGACCCCTCTATAGACAGCAATTTAATTAACACTTTCAAGGCCCAGAGAGGTAGGAAAAACATCATTAAAATCGTCCATGTGACTCCAGTGGTTCAACCTTAATTTTATGAAGCGACTAGAAAACACAAAAACATTAAACAATTTCTTCTAGTCTGTGTCAGACTCTTACGCTGTTGACATAAAAAAGTGCCTTGAAAGTAAATGTTTTTAGTTATTATTATTACATTTGATGAATAAAGCTGTCATGATAAATGATAATCTGTCAAACATGAAAGTTTTATACAATAATTTCTCCTTATATAAAAACCGTTTTGTTCTTTAAAATTGAACTCTAAGGTTCTATATTGAACCCCATTGAAGCTTTTTCCTAAGGGTGCACAATAAGACTAGGAATGTTTATAAAGAAAGTAAATAGTGTCGGTTTCATTTTAATTCAAACTAACTCAGGCTCTGCCAACGTAAATGTCTGTAGTGTAGTTTATTTAAGTATTAATACTCATATAATTGCTTGAGACTTCAAATGGGGGGAAAAGTCACCGTGGGACTGTTATTCAAAAGAAAACGGGTATAATGGGAATGTCCAGCTATAGATTGACTTCTTAAATGTTTGAAAGTCGGTAACACCCTCACAGTGTCTGGCCGAGGGCCAAAGGCTTTAGAGCTTTGAACAAAAACAGACTTGAATTTAAAGGGTGACCAATCAAACCCCCACACAATAATAACACCAAGCTCATGGCTGGAATAGGATGTTAAGGAGTAGAGTATATACCATTCATTCTGGTAAAATCCATTAAATGGGTAATTATGTGAATATTTTAATGACTTTAAATCAACATTAAAGTCAGTACATTCACAACACTATTTCAGTTTGAAAATCTATTGCGAAATATAACAGAATTAATCATGTCCCTCTATATTAATTCCAGAATGTGGCTAGTCTTGATAGTAAATCCATTTTTCAAAATTCCTATGTGGCTTTTCTCACTAAATACTGATATATGCGATTTAATAATTGCGAGTAATTAATTCATCAGCATATTATGCAATTATTTTGATTTAAAAACATTTGACAATCCTATTTTGAAATGAAAAGATGCTCTTTGAAGACTAAAGAAGGTCTGTATCATTAAGTAAAGTGGAGGATATATTGCAGTGGATCTTGCATAATTAAATTCAGCCTAATTTTACTCTCCAGCCTGAGGCATCAGGAATCACTGTGAGACTGAGATGTAATCCTGTAATGGCCTCTGTCCTCGTGGCCACCATAATCACATAACCCTGGCTAGATGACTTTTAATTGTGTCTGTGTGAGGACATTTTGATTAGTTTAGGCTGGACAAAATGTCTCACTTCAGAGTTCCCACAAATATATCCTCTTCTGTGTTTTCAACGGGTTCCTCATTTAAATCTACACTAGCCCTGTTTGGACAGGACTAGTTTTCCCCAAAGTAAATGTGTGTTCCTCTCTGTTTTTCTCACATAACCTCAGCAAAAACGACAGAGCAGTGATTTTACTTTCACAATGCACACATCATGTCATTTAGAGAACTAATGGTGTTGTGGAAGAAAAATAGAAAATGTGTATTTCATCATATTGATCTCTCTCTCTCTCTCTCTCTCTCTCTCTCTCTCTCTCTCTCTCTCTCTCTCTCTCTCTCTCTCTCTCTCTCTCTCTCTCTCTCTCTCTCTCTCTCTCTCTCTCTCTCTCTCTCTCTCTCTCTCTCTCTCTCTCTCTCTCTCTCTCTCTCTCTCTCTCTCTCTCTCTCTCTCTCTCTCTCTCTCTCTGTATTTTTTTCTCTTTCTGCAGTACCTCGGTCTGGTGGAGGTAGATGAGTCCAGAGGGATGCATGTGTGTGAAGAAGCAGTGAAAAAACTGAAAGTGGTGAGTACAGTAATGCTTTCCATTCACACACAATAAAACATACGCTTGCTATAAAAAACAAATTGGCAGCCAAAGAAGCTCATATATATACAGAGTGATTTTTTTAGAGGAAAAAATGTGATGCATGATGCAATGTTGTGGTTATTTCATCAAGAGGTGCGTCAATGTTTGGTCAAAATCTTGTATTGACAATGCAAGAGTCCAGCACTCTGTAAAGTCTCCTCCAGAACATCCCAAAGTTTTTTTTCAATTAATTTAAGGTCTGGACCCAGAGGTGCCAATTCATGTGTGAAAATGATTCTTCATGCTCACTCCCAACCATTCTTTCACAATTTGAGCCTGATGAATCTTGACATTGTCATCCTGGAATATGGCCATGAAAAGCTGAACACTCCATCAGTTAGGGTTAGAAGAAATGTTGCCAAACAGGGTTAGGTTAGGGTTAGGGTTAGGGTTAGGGTTAGAAACCGAATCTCATTCTGGCGTAATAATCAAGGAACTTTGCCGCAGCACCGTGACAACCTGCTTGCACAGGGAGCGTGCAGGGGACTATTTTCAGGCCCTGTGTATTATCATTGCGCCTGCTGCACCCATGGTACGGCAGCAAAGTTCCTTGATTATTACACAGGAATGAGAGTATAGTCCCTAACCATATCAGCCTAGAAAATCGCAACTTTTCATTTTCCGCCAGTCTTATTACACGATGTAACTACTGAAGAGTCAAGTTTTAAATAGGAAAAATATTGAAATTTTTCCATTTTGGTCATTTGGTCATTGGTCCACTTTTGGTCTTTGGTCATTTTTTGAGCGAGATGCTAACGGTCTAATCAGATTCAATGATCTATGCTAAGCTATGCTAAAAGTGCTACCGTCAGACCCGGAGATCGGCTGAATGGATTTGAAAACGGTAAAACTCAACTGTTTAACTCTAGGGGAGTTTTTTATTTTCAAAAAAAGTGGTGTGTTCCTTTAAGTATTTGCCTTTTTATATCCAAGCAGCAATGTTTTTAGCCAGGCAATGTATTATGTTATTGAGTTAAGGTGAAAATATCAGGAAATTACAAATTTATGAAATGTATGGAAAATGTGTAAATTATTTTTTCTTTGGTGAATATACACTCACCTAAAGGATTATTAGGAACACCTGTTCAATTTCTCATTAATGCAATTATCTAATCAACCAATCACATGGCAGTTGCTTCAATGCATTTAGGGGTGTGGTCCTGGTCAAGACAATCTCCTGAACTCCAAACTGAATGTCAGAATGGGAAAGAAAGGTGATTTAAGCAATTTTGAGCGTGGCATGGTTGTTGGTGCCAGACGGGCCGGTCTGAGTATTTCACAATCTGCTCAGTTACTGGGATTTTCACACACAACCATTTCTAGGGTTTACAAAGAATGGTGTGAAAAGGGAAAAACATCCAGTATGTGGCAGTCCTGTGGGCGAAAATGCCTTGTTGATGCTAGAGGTCAGAGGAGAATGGGCCGACTGATTCAAGCTGATAGAAGAGCAACTTTGACTGAAATAACAACTTGTTACAACCGAGGTATGCAGCAAAGCATTTGTGAAGCCACAACACGCACAAACTTGAGGCGGATGGGCTACAACAGCAGAAGACCCCACCGGGTACCACTCATCTCCACTACAAATAGGAAAAAGAGGCTACAATTTGCACAAGCTTACCAAAATTGGACAGTTGAAGACTGGAAAAATGTTGCCTGGTCTGATGAGTCTCGATTTCTGTTGAGACATTCAGATGGTAGAGTCAGAATTTGGCATAAACAGAATGAGAACATGGATCCATCATGACTTGCTACCACTGTGCAGGCTGGTGGTAGTGGTGTAATGGTGTGGGGGATGTTTTCTTGGCACACTTTAGGCCCCTTAGTGCCAATTGGGCATTGTTTAAATGCCACGGCCTACCTGAGGATTGTTTCTGACCATGTCCATCCCTTTAAGACCACCATGTACCCATCCTCTGATGCACCATGTCACAAAGCTCGAATCATTTCAAATTGGTTTCTTGAACATGACAATGAGTTCACTGTACTAAAATGGCCCCCACAGTCACCAGATCTCAACCCAATAGAGCATCTTTGGGATGTGGTGGAACGGGAGCTTCGTGCCCTGGATGTGCATCCCACAAATCTCCATCAACTGCAAGATGCAATCCTATCAATATGGGCCAACATTTCTAAAGAATGCTTTCAGCACCTTGTTGAATCAATGCCACGTAGAATCAATGCGGTTCTGAAGGCGAAAGGGGGTCAAACACAGTATTAGTATGGTGTTCCTAATAATTCTTTAGGTGGGTGTATATCAGTAGAAACCCGGTAGTATATTCCAATTATGGTACTTTTCCCCCTCATATCCCCCTGAGACGAGAGAATTATGCATTTTATTTCTGGAAAAAATCCTCCGATGACGCAAATATTGTCATTTTGCGTCATCGGAGGATTTTTTGGCCAGAGGCTAAAGACTACAGCCAGTAGCAGGTGCTAGTTCCGCATGTTTTCAACCCGTCCACAGGGGAGGGATCTCACTCACAGAATGTAAATGCGCACGCCCGCTGCCACTCGGCTCGGGCATTCAACGGAGCGGGATGGAGCAAAGTGAGTGTTTCAACGTTTCAGTGAATTCCTATGAAAGTTTAGCTTCCACATGCGATCTGAAAATGTGCCAGACTGGACACGCGCTGAGAATGACAGCCGCGCTTACCTCAGCTCTGCTCAGCTCTTACTTCCCTCTCGTGATGAATGAAATCTGACTCCTGCTGCGTCTGTGACGTGACTTTCGTTTGGCTCACTCACATAAATGACACAGTTTAAATACACATTCATCTTCCCAGTGCTGAAGTGCTCCTTTAATAAAAAAGTAATCGAAATTAACTGATCGAAAAGTGTGGAAATTCGGTATTAAGAGACCAGTAGGTCAAATCGAAAAATGCATACCAGCACAAAACAAATAATAGATATGTTTATTATTATTATTATTATTTTCCCCACCTGTTGGAACAGTTTTTGTTACATCATGCCTTAAATGCAGTCTAGGCCAGTTACTTACTAAGTAAAAAGCTTATGTCAATTAATTTTGAAAAGTAATTGAAATTTTTATTGTGATTTAAATATTTATATATAATATAAATTATCGTCAGCTCCAAAGTATTTAATTGCTAAGAAATTGCTCTGTTTGAGTGCCATCACTATAAGATAAAAAAAAATAATAATCTATTAATAAGAAATTGCTGTAATTTAAATTCATTTAAATCAAAAAGTGTGGAAAATGTGTATGTAGGAACCAGTCTTTGTGTAGGCCAAATTAAATCAGGCATAAACAGCACAAAACAAACCAGACATAAAACTAGTGCCTTTGGCACATGGATTCATATCCATTTGTAAAATCCTGCTTTTCTTCATTGTGTCCAAAAGGCTTTTTATAGACTCTCAGTACATTAAATCCTCAGTCCTCACAGTATCAGTCTCATTTATTTTAAAAATCAAATCAATCTTTATAGAGCGTAGCTGCCCTGTCAATGGCTATTGTCTTAGTAGTCGTATCCTGACACTGCAAATCGCATTACTGAATTGTCAGAGCAGAACTGTAATTGATGTATTTATAATGTTTTTTTGTTTGTAAAAGAATTGTTCCATATTTATGCACAGACCTTTTCACTCACAAGTGCAGTTTGTATGGCACTGACTGTGTGTGGCCCTTGTCTTTGGGGCCACTCCATCTGTTCATATACGCTCTGCTCTTTCATCCCCATATTGGTAGTTCCCGCTGTGTCTATCTACACAGTCACTTCATTTATTTTCTCTTCTTCCCCAAACCCCCCGAAGCCTTTATCTCATTCTTCACTGTGCTTGTGCCTGTTCCTTATTTCTCCAGTCTCTTCTCTCTACCTCCTCCAACCAGTGTAATTCCCTCAGTGTTCTGCTGTCTTGGCAAATTTGGACAGTGACTTTTGGTCTGCTCGTAACATCAGCTGGATTCCCTCAGTTCTTTTTGATTTAGCTGCATCCTTCACTTTTACTTATTCCTACAGTTTTTCCAGATTAAATGCGTTTCCTAACCTTCACTCTCAGACAGACATGCACTCGCAACAGATTCAATGAAAGATTTAAACCCTGTTTCAAAACCTAGAGAGCTGCCTTGCAGTCTACAGAACCTGTCCTAAATCAGCACTCGATGTGTACTTTCAGTCTAAATGCGATGATTGCCCTGCTCCCCGAGTTTGGCCTAAAGAACGTACCTCAGGACCCCCCAAATATTAAGATCCCATTGCGAGTAACTAATATAAACACACACACACACACACACACACACACACACACACACACACACAACAGGGTCATGGGCGGCCAAGGCTCATTGATGCACGTGGGGAGTGGAGGCTGGCCCGTGTGGTCCCATCAAATATATCTATATCTATATAAATATACAGGTGCTGGTCATATAATTAGAATATAATCAAAAAGTTGATTTATTTCACTAATTCTATTCAAAAAGTGAAACTTGTATATTATATTCATTCATTACACACAGACTGATATATTTCAAATGTTTATTTATTTTAATTTTGATGATTATAACTGACAACTAAGGAAAATCCCAAATTCAGTATCTCAGAAAATTAGAATACTACTTAAGACCAATACAAAGAAAGGATTTTTAGAAATCTTGGCCAACTGAAAAGTATGAACATGAAACGTATGAGCATGTCCAGCACTCAATACTTAGTTGGGGCTCCTTTTGCCTGAATTACTGCAGCAATGCGGCGTGGCATGGAGTCGATCAGTCTGTGGCACTGCTCAGGTGTATTGAGAGCCCAGGTTGCTCTGATAGTGGCCTTCAGCTCTTCTGCATTGTTGGGTCTGGCATATCGCATCTTCCTCTTCACAATACCCCATAGATCTTCTATGGAGTTAAAGGGTTAGTTCACCCAAAAATGAAAATTATGTCATTAATTACTCACCCTCATGTCGTCCGACACCCGTAAGACATTCGTTCATCTTCGGAACACAAATTAAGATATTTTTGTTGAAAGCTGATGGCTGAGACAGGCCTCCATTGACACTCAGTACATTTACACTCACAAGACCCATAAAAGGCACTAAAAACGTCGTTACAAAGTCCATCTCACTACAGTGGCTCTACAATAATTTTACGAAGCGACGATAATAGTTTTTGAGCGAAAAAAAAATCAAAATAACGACTTTATTCCACAAGTTCTTGTCTTCCTTGATATCCTCTACCGTGAACTCACGAAGCGCCACGACGCATGCGCGAGAATATGACGTAGAACCGGCGTTCGGGAATCCATGAAATACACACTTTAGTCCAATTTTGAGCTCTGCGCCGAGACCTAAAGCACGATCAATGTAGAATTCAACAGCTTAGATACGGCGTGTCTTCCTCTGCTCGTTGTAAACAAATCTCCTCGCTTCTGGGTCACGTGTCCGAACGCTGGTTCTGCGTCATATTCTCGCGCATGCGTCATGGCGCTTCGTGAGTTCACGGTAGAGGATTTCAAGGAAGACAAGAACTTGTGGAATAAAGTCGTTAATTAGATTTTTTTTTTTCCGCTCAAAAACTATTATCGTCGCTTCGTAAAATTATTGTAGAGCCACTGTAGTGAGATGGACTTTGTAACGACGTTTAGTGCCTTTTATGGGTCTTGTGAGTGTAAATGTACTGAGTGTCAATGGAGGCCTTTCTCAGCCATCAGCTTTCAACAAAAATATCTTAATTTGTGTTCTGAAGATGAACGAATGTCTTACGGGTGTCGAACGACATGAGGGAGAGTAATTAATGACATCATTTTTATTTTTGGGTGAACTAACCCTTTAAGGTCAGGCGAGTTTGCTGGCCAATTGGTATCAACAGGGATACCATGGTCCTTAAACCAGGTACTGGTTGCTTTGGCACTGTGTGCAGGTGCCAAGTCCTGTTGGAAAATTAAATCTGCATCTCCATTAAGTTGGTCAGCAGCAGGAAGCATGAAGTGCTCTAAAACTTCCTGGTATACGGCTGCGTTGACCTTGGACCTCAGAAAACACAGTGGACCAATACCAGCAGATGACATGGCACCCCAAACCATCACTGACTGTGGAAACTTGACACTGGACCTCAAGCAACGTGGATTGTGTGCCTCTCCTCTCTTCCTCCAGACTCTGGGACCCTGATTTCCAAAGGAAATGCAAAATTTACTTTCATCAGAGAACATAACTTTGGATAACTCAGCAGCAGTCCAGTCCTTTTTGTCTTTAGCACAATCAAGACGCTTCTGACGCTGTCTGTTGTTCAAGAGTGGCTCGACACAAGGAATGCGACAGCTGAAACCCATGTCTTGCATACGTCTGTGCGTAGTGGTTCTTGAAGCACTGACTCCAGCTGCAGTCCACTCTTTGTGAATCTCCCCCACATTTTTTAATGGGTTTTGTTTTACAATCCTCTCCAGGGTGCGGTTATCCCTATTGCTTGTACACTTTTTTCTACCACATCTTTTCCTTCCCTTCGCCTCTCTATTAATGTGCTTGGACACAGATCTCTGTGAACAGCCAGCCTCTTTTGCAATGACCTTTTGTGTCTTGCCCTCCTTGTGCAAGGTGTCAATGGTCTTCTTTTGTCAGCAGTCTTCCGCATGATTGTGTAGCGTACAGAACTACACTGAGAGACCATTTAAAGGCCTTTGCAGGTGTTTTGAGTTCATTAGCTGATTAGAGTGTGGCACCAGGTGTCTTCAAAATTGAACCTTTTCCCAATATTTTTCTGAGATACTGAATTTGGGATTTTCCTTAGTTGTCAGTTATAATCATCAAAATTAAAAGAAATAAAAGCATGAAATATAGCAGTCTGTGTGTAATGAATGAATATAACATACAAGTTTCACTTTTTGAATGGAATTAGTGAAATAAATCAACTTTTTGATGATATTCTAATTATATGACCAGCACCTGTATATAAATATATATATATATATATATTGCAGTAGTGATATATATATATATATATATATATATATATATATATATATATATATATATATATATATATATATATATATATATATATATATATATATATATATATACTACTGTTAAAAGGTTTGGGGTTGGTATAATGGAAAAAATAAACATGAATTTAAGTAGAAAGACTGAAATAGAATTTTCTTGTAAAACGTAAAAACGTACTCCAATAATCTTAATATACAAATTCTAAAAAAATATTTTTACAATGTAAGGTTTTTTAAAATGTTTTAAAAGAAGTCTCTTACACACAGGGTTGCATTTATTTGATCAAAAATAGTAAAAATGGTTATAAAGTGAAAAATTATTCTAGTTTAAAATATCTGTTTTCTATTTTAATATATTTTTAATTATAATTTATTCCTTGGCTCATTCTAATATGCTAATTTTGGTGCTGAAGTGCTATTATCATTGTTGAAAATGGTTGAGCTGCTTAATAGTTTTGCTTAATAGTTTCAGGATTCTTGATAAGAATTGTAAAGCCTTTAATTTGAGTTGTATTATTATTATTATTATTGCTTTTGCTCTTATGTAAATGTTCTTATTTGGCAAATCTGATGTTATCTGGCCTTAATGGGTCTTGTTCCTGGAACTCACATGTATCACATGTCAGCATGTTGTCAGGCAGCTCTATAATACACTGTAGGAAAAAATTGAGCTGACAAAGGCTAAAACTGTCATTGAAATATGGCATGGAAAAAAAATCTTGATGCAGAGCAAATCAAAACCTCTGCAGTAGTGCTAATGCAGTGCAAATATCCAGTTGTGTCAAAAGGCTGATGTTGTTTCAATATTTCTTCTCAGAGTGGGAAAAAAACTGTCAAGGCTGTGCTTTGGGTGTCTGCTGATGGCCTGAGAGTAGTGGACGACAAAACCAAGGTATGTGTGCATAGACATTTTGTTGTGCATCCATTGAAAGCCATTAATCAAGGGTAAAAAAAAAAAAGTCTTTGATGCTCCGAAAAGCTCCCAAGCCATCAATTAGCCGAGTCCATCAGCGAGAGAGTAGGTCTGTAGGAAACACAAAATATGCAGCAAGAGGAAGCTGGCAGACCTCCAAAAGACCTGTCACATGACCATCCCGCTTCATGAGACATCACTTAGACTGTCTCAGACACAAGACGACTTTTGAGGCCAAGGGTTCCCGTGTCTCTCACGGTTGGGTTTTTCTTTTGAAAGTCGGAGGATTAATGTAACATCCTTCCCTCACACAAAACCCGGAAAGTTAACCAGAAAAGGTCAAAGGCCTCACATAATGAGTTTTCAGCTCACAGTAGAAGGCGGAAGGCCACAAAGCTTTCTTTTTCGTTTCTCGTAAGGGCCTCAGACTCAAACATCCATTCACTATGCCCTTCTGGTAATCCTCCCATATGCATATGAGTCAGCAATGCCACCTAATCCTTCCTGCCGCTCTCACACGCCACCTGTGTGTCCTGTCCCTCTATTCCTGGGGACTTTAGTGGGGACACTAAATATTCAACTATATTACTGATCAGCTCATGTTATAAAGTTATAATTAAGAGATAAAATGTTGAAAATATGATTTTAAATGTCCTCATTATTAGAAAGAAAGTCAAAAATATGATTTTAAAAGTCATAATAGTGAGATAAACGTCATAATTCTAAGATAAAATATTGAAAATATGATTTTAAATGTCCTCATTATTAGATAGAAAATCAAAAATATTATTTTAAAAGTCATAATAGTGAGATAAAAAGTCATCATTATAAGATCAAATGTTAAAAATATGATTTTAAATGTCCTCATTATTAGATAAAAAATCTAAAATATGATTTTAAAAGTCATAATAGTGAGATAAACGTCATAATTCTAAGATAAAATATTGAAAATATGATTTTAAATGTCCTCATTATTAGATAAAAAATCTAAAATATGATTTTAAAAGTCATAATAGTGAGATAAACGTCATAATTATAAGATCAAATGTTGAAAATATGATTTTAAATGTCCGCATTATTAGATAGAAAATCAAAAATATGACACGCTATGTCAATATGAGATTAGGTTAAAATAAATTTTGGATTTAAAGTCAAAATTATGACTTAAAAAACTAAATTATGATTAAAAGTCCTAATTATGAGATAAAAAGCTGAAATTAGATTTTTAAAAAAGTCTAAATTATGACCAAAATATACACTAAGACATTTAAGAGATGAAATCATGCTTGTTTTTTTTATTAGTTTTTTTATTTAAATGCTTTTTGATTCACACTTATAATAATATTTACATTATTGTTTTCATTTTGTGCAATATATATACATTTTGAAATCAGTTTTTACAACAGAAATTAATCAATCAAAAACTTACTTTATATTTAATCTAAACCAAAATGCATTTCCTATCATTACTGTAAAGTTGCATTGAAGCAATCTGTGTTGTGAAAACACTATCGAAATAAAGGTGACTTGACTTGACTCGTCATTCGTGTTAAACTTCACTTTAGGGGTGCGCGATTTAATACAATTTTTGTTTCGATTTTGCCTTCTAACAGTTATAATCGAGATATTCAATTCAATTAAATTCCAATTTATTTGTATAGAGCTTTTCACAATACACATTGTTTCAAAGCAGCTTTACAGAAAGTGCATTTCATAAATGTACAGTAAAAATAAAACGTAAAGATAAAACGTATTCGCTCCTTTACATCACCCAAACGTAATGTCCAAATCAGTCTAATCATTGTGACAGTCTTAAAATGCAGTCTACTGCAGGACATGAGTTATTAAAAGCATATTAAAAGCCCACACCAAGAACGACATCTATAACAATAACACTAAAGATATGGTTTCAAAAATAATTCTGAATTTAAGAGAATAGCAGAGTCCACAACACAACAATAACGTTAATGGCACAGAGGAACGATATCGTTGAATCACTTTCAAAATGATTTTTTCCAGCTGATGGATCAGAATACAGTGACAAAACTGCAGCACATGCTTATAATAAACAGAACTTTATTGTGCATAGTTGTGGATGCTAATATAGTTAACGATATGGTTATCTTCATAGTTGTCGTTCTTGGTGTGAACGGGCCTTAAGCTGCGAAAGAACACTCAAACCCTTCCCCAGGTGAGTTTCTGTGCGCTCGCTTCGAGGCGGAGCGAAACACGAACAAGCAAAGTATACCTTGGACTTCAGGTGTGTGCCTAAAAGGTCAGATGTATGTCAGTATATCGGAACCATGTATTAGGTCTTAAAGTGACAGCAGCCTAATATACCTACTGCCATCCGTCATTAATGTTAATCGAACAAAAGACAAAGAAAAAATCACTCATGACTGGATAACTTTCGTAGCTTTAATAAGAATCTTTAAGAATCATTGTTTTATTGCATTTGTCCTGTTGTTTGTTTTTTTATTGTATTACCTACTTGTCTTCAATAAATGTTTGAGGATTTTTTTTTACTTCTAAAATTGTGATATCAATACAACCCTATTTCCAGCTAAATATACTTGATATATACACTCACCTAAAGGATTATTAGGAACACCTGTTCAATTTCTCATTAATGCAATAATCTAATCAACCAATCACATGGCAGTTGCTTCAATGCATTTAGGGGTGTGGTCCTGGTCAAGACAATCTCCTGAACTCCAAACTGAATGTCAGAATGGGAAAGAAAGGTGATTTAAGCAATTTTGAGCGTGGCATGGTTGTTGGTGCCAGACGGGCCAGTCTGAGTATTTCACAATCTGCTCAGTTACTGGGATTTTCACACACAACCATTTCTAGGGTTTACAAAGAATGGTGTGAAAAGGGAAAAACATCCAGTATGCGGCAGTTCTGTGGACGAAAATGCCTTGTTGATGCTAGAGGTCAGAGGAGAATGGGCCGACTGATTCAAGCTGATAGAAGAGCAATTTTGACTGAAATAACCACTCGTTACAACCGAGGTATGCAGCAAAGCATTTGTGAAGCCACAACACGCACAACCTTGAGGCGGATGGGCTACAACAGCAGAAGACCCCACCGGGTACCACTCATCTCCACTACAAATAGGAAAAAGAGGCTACAATTTGCACAAGCTCACCAAAATTGGACAGTTGAAGAAAAATTTTGCCTCGTCTGATGAGTCTCGATTTCTGTTGAGACATTCAGATGGTAGAGTCAGAATTTGGCGTAAACAGAATGAGAACATGGATCCATCATGCCTTGTTATCACTGTGCAGGCTGGTGGTGGTGGTGTAATGGTGTGGGGGATGTTTTCTTGGCACACTTTAGGCCCCTTAGTGCCAATTGGGCATCGTTTAAATGCCACGGCCTACCTGAGCATTGTTTCTGACCATGTCCATCCCTTTATGACCACCATGTACCCATCCTCTGATGGCTACTTCCAGCAGGATAATGCACCATGTCACAAAGCTCGAATCATTTCAAATTGGTTTCTTGAACATGACAATGAGTTCACTGTACTAAAATGGCCCCACAGTCACCAGATCTCAACCCAATAGAGCATCTTTGGGATGTGGTGGAACGGGAGCTTCGTGCCCTGGATGTGCATCCCACAAATCTCCATCAACTGCAAGATGCTATCCTATCAATATGGGCCAACATTTCTAAAGAATGCTTTCAGCACCTTGTTGAATCAATGTCACGTAGAATTAAGGCAGTTCTGAAGGCGAAAGGGGGTCAAACACAGTATTAGTATGGTGTTCCTAATAATCCTTTAGGTGAGTGTATATTGCTATTGTGAAAAAAATACTCCCATATATTCCACTCCTGATCATTAAAAAAAACGTGATTACAATATTGACCAAAATAATCGTGATTAGCTCCCCTACTTGACTTGTGAATTTTCATTATAGTGAAAGGGTTATTGATTACAAAACCAGACGCTCTTATTCCTGACAACTGAGATGAGTCAGCAGCAGTCATGGACCCATAAAGTTCTTCCCGTCCACTGTAAACCCCCGTTATTCCCCCCTGGACAAATGCATTCATCCATGACGAAGCTTTTAGAGCTCTGACCGGGGTCCCTTCAGTCAGTAATTGGCTGACAATGAATGGGCGCCTCACCTCTACCCAGTCCTCCGCTACTTCACTGACCCCTCACCTACCACTTCTACACTGTTCAGTTCATGCATTATGTATTTAATGTGGCCCCCTAACAAGGAAACACTAGCCACTATTACAGTGGGAGGTCCAGGCTACACAAAAAGCTTTATTCATGTTAGAACAATCAAAAGGATACAAACGGTACAGTGTGGTCGGGTCAAGGACAAATAAGAATAAATAAGGAAGACAAATCTTTTGGATACATTAATACAAATAATATTTTTAAACTAATACCACTTTATCACAATTTCAGTACAGTTATACCACTTTTTGCATTAAGGCACGCAAAAAAAATACTTAAAGGGATAGTGCACCCAAAAATGAAAATTCTGTCATCATTTACTCACCCTCATGTCGTTTCAAACCTGTATGAGTATCTTCTGTTGAACACAAAATAAAATATTTTAAAGAATGTTGGTAACCAGACCCATTGACTTCCCTAGTATTTTTTTTTCCTACTATGGAAGTCAATGGGTGCCGTCAACTGTCTGGTTACCAACATTCTTTAAAATATCTTCTTTTGTGTTCAATGGAAGAAACTCATACCGTTTTGGAACAACATGAGGGGGAGTAAGTAAAGACACAATATACATTTTTGGGTGAATTATCCCTTTAAAGTATGCCCACCAAAGCATTTTTAGGCAGATGAAAATGCCAGACGATTTTCCAGCTGTTTTGGTTGCTATGATAGACTTGGTCGGCGTCGTGTCATAGTTGGGGGCATGACGTGGGGGCGGAGTCAGCGTGGGGGAAAACAGTCCATTCCCCCACAATGTAAATGGATGGGGTTAACCCAGTATAGCCTGTGTAGAATCACTTTTGCCGCTCAACAGAGCAAGATGTATAGAAAAACTGAGCCATATTTGGTCAGATTGTCGGTACAGTATCTGTGACTGATAAACGACCCAACGGAATCAATGGCCAGAGGTGTTATTAATTTTCTCATCATAATACATGCTGCTCCGCCGACCCCCATATAGGTATGACATGCCTACTTCATAACTCATCGTCTTTCGATGAAGACGTTAATTCAGTGTTCCTCAATTTAATGGATTAAAAGTATGTATTACATACATTTAACGTTTTAAAATGATCATAAAACGTGTCTTGTGCTATGAAATTGATATTTGGAGTTGACAATATGTTGTCAGTGTCACAATATATTATTAGAATTACTGACAATAGCAAAAAAAAATTATTTACTTTTTTGTATCAAACGTCTTCATCAAAAGACCGGGTGATTTATGAAGTAGCCTAGCAATTATGTTGTGTAATATTTGTGGGAGCAGCTGCATTTTGACGAGAAAATGTACACGTGTCGTACATATAATCATCAGCTTGTAGCACAATGAGCTCAGCCCTTCCCATCATGAAATAAAGAAGACTTTTGAAAGTTTTGTACATCAATAACCTCACGCATTATGTGGCTATGTGATCGCACATCGTGGAACAACTGCTTTAACGAGTCCCGTACATGACAACTATGACTTTATTGGTGTTTTGTTCAACAAACTTTTGCCATTGCAATTAATGAAATCTCTTTTTTTAATCTTTACAATAATATCAGCACAATGTAGTGCAAATGTTTCATTGTAATGGACGTATTTCACAGGCTTTCGGAATTGACGAATGGCTCTGTCTGTTTATTTGGCGGTATAAAACTTCAGATCAGGGTTTTTTAACTTACTAGAGGTGCAGAACCACACATGGCAACTTTTCGGGACTGCACCAATCAAAAATAAATGGTAATCATTACAAAGAGTAAAGATAAAGCATCTAACAAGGTCTACGTGCATTCATTCTAATGGCTTGTTTTCCCCCACGGCATATGGCGGATATGACGTTTTGTGGGCGTTCCCAGTAATGCCGACCAAGTCTATATGGAATGTCTGACAGAGTTATGTGTTAGTATCTGATTTTGCAGATTGTTTGATTGATCAACAATTACTAAACATAAAATGCATTAAAGGTCCCGTTCTTCGTGTTTTTTTGAAGCTTTGATTGTGTTTACAGTGTGCAATATAACGTGTTCATGTTTCGCGTGTAAAAAAAAACAGTATTTTTAACACAATTTGCACTGTCCTAAAAACGGCTGATGACTTCCTTTATTCTATGAAGTCCCTCCTTCAGAAATACGTAACGAGTTCTGATTGTGCCAGCGCTTCCCGTGTTGTTATTTGACCGCAGCTTAGCGAACGTGTCACGGTTCCTGTGTTGTGATTCGACAGCAGCTTAGCGCACCTGGAAAGGTCACGCCTCTTAACGGGAGATATATGCGCTTAATGATCTCTACAGCGTCCCTGGGAAAGCCAAACAAAGGTGATTTGACTCTGGGATGAAAATAACAGCGTCTCGACGACATGGCGACAAACACACTCAAACGCAGCACTTCCTTTTCTCCACGCGACCGTCCTCTTCTCCACGTGGGACAGCAACAAGACCACGCCCCCTTTTTCCGCTTATTCTTGTGGGCGGAGGTTAGTCTGTTCTACTGTTCTACTGACGTCATTTATGAAGGAAGTACCAGGATGTAGTCCAAGCCAGCCGTTCGCTGTAGGCTTTGAAAGGGAACTTCTGTTAAATAAAATATCTCGCTTGGCATTGAACTTTGAGCTTTATAATTTTACAGGTATTATTTATGCTCTAACAGCAACATTACACACTAACTAAAGTTTGAACAATGGGATCACGAAGAACGGGACCTTTAATACCAACAATACCAACAATATTAAAGTCCTCATGAAATCAAAATCGATTTTATTTACTTTGTTAGCCCACATTACAGGTCTTAGGGTGAACAATTAATCCTTGCAAGTTAATACACATTAAAAAATTGTTTGCCGTGGTAATCTTTAATAAAAATATGAAAAGTAACTTCTGGTCTTGAATGGCGTTCCCTTTCCGATGACGACTATGTGACTGCTTGGGTTTGAATATCCTTAACCACTCCCCTCCAACCATAAGTCTGCTATGAGCGTGAGATGGAGAAGAGGAGCGCTGGAGTGAAACCCTGCCCTCTATTCAATATTCCGTTTCGCTTGGAAATACGTCACAGCACTGAAATAAAATCAGTTGCAACTTCCGGTTCACTGGGACTTTTAAGTTCTCCTTCATTGTTGTTCAGTCGTACAAGTATGTGACGGTTGGTTGTTGTGGTTTTTGTCCCACCCATCCTCCACTGTGATTGGACAGCTGGGTAAAAAGTGAAGTGACAAGCACTGTGTTTAACCCAAAGTTTAAACATTTTCAACCATTGGTGACCAAGCACCCTTCCAAAACTATCTTCCATGCACTAGTAGTCCCCTAGTAGTTGCTTCAATGAGCCCTTCCACTGTGGACAGCAACCCAAATACGTATAACCTCAATAGTTAAAGATTACCTATAAAGGAAAATGAACACATGAAAAATTAAAATGTTCATCACTTTGCCTAAAAGAACACAACATGTTTGTAGGTTTTACGCACCATTTACACGTGGTAGGGAGCAGGTGTAAGAAAAAAATTACACCAACTAACATTTTGAAAACATGATCACTTTCATAAATCTGAAAAGTTACATCAGAATGGCCTTACAAAAGATTTACACACACACACAAAAAATAGTTCTGCTTGTGTTTCGTGAATAAGGCCCATTGTCTGTATAATTATAATATGTACAATAATAATATAAAACCCAATACAAAAATAAAATTTTGATTTAAATATTGATGAACTAGAACCGGGCATTGACACACAGCCCTTTTCCAAATACTTAATTTTAATTTGCATTTTACAACTCTTTACATTTATTTAAAATGCCACAAACCACAACCAATCGGTCCCTTTCTTATTTTCTCTGTAGGACCTCATTGTTGACCAGACCATTGAGAAAGTGTCTTTCTGCGCACCTGACCGTAATTACGATAAGGCATTCTCCTACATCTGCCGGGATGGAACGACTCGCCGCTGGATGTGCCACTGCTTCATGGCCTTGAAGGACTCGGTGAGGAGAACCCAGCGGGGATTAATTCTTCAGCCTCTGTTCCCCTGCGAAGTGGGATTAAGATAGGGATTATGGCAGTGTTATCTCAAGCGGAATAACCGCTTAGAGACTGTTATCTGCACTTGGGGCACAGAGAAAAACACATTAAGGTCTAGAATTGAGTGGAATTTTGAGTAGGATCCCAATACTGTTCTAGACAAAAAAAAAATGTTGTGACCATATGATGTTTTTGTCCACCCCATTAAAAACAATAACAAAACTAGAAATGGAACACACAGTTGTGCTACTCTGTAAAATATAATTTTCCCAAAATATATAAACAACCTTTAAAACATGATACATAAATTACGTACTTAAAAGCATATCTTCATATCTTGAATTAAGTTTATTTAAAGTATAAATCCACAAAAGTGGGGGAAAATAAGATTAATTTAAGTTGTCATAATGTCAGACATCTTATATACTGTCAGAAGTATTAAATATATATTTGTATTGTTTTTTAATAATAAAAACATGATATATAATGTATTTTTATCTTAAATTTGTCTTAGCTTTAAACAGTAAAACAAGACAAAAAAAAAAAGCTTATTTAAGTGTACAGTGTTGCCGGTCACACTTTAAATTAGGGTCCAATTCTCACTATTACTAACTATTAACTATAACTTTTGCCCCAATAAAAACCCAATTACTGTTTATTAATAGTTAGTTAATTAATAATAGTAGTTAATTATTAGTTAATTAAGGAAGTTGTTACGTTTAGGTATTGGTAGGATATGGGATTTAGAATATGGTCATACAGAATAAGGAATTAATATCTGCTTTATAATTTTAATAGTGAGAATTCGACCCTTAACTAAAGTGTTACCCCGTGATACTAATGTATCATCATCCACAACATTATCATTATAATTATTATAATAAATCATACAGGAAAAAATACAATATACTGTCAGAAGTTTTATGTATTTGTATGTTTTATTAAACATCATTTTAATATTTTATATATACAGTATACATATATACACAGTGTTGGGGAAAGCTACTTTGAAAAGTAATGCATTACAATATTGCGTTACTCCCTTAAAAAGTAACTAATTGAGTTACTTAGTTACTTTTTAAGAAAAGTAATGTGTTACGTTACTTTTGCGTTACTTTTTCTCACCTTAGTTGGGCTTGTTTTTTTGTTTCTTTATTTTTATAACAAAAAAGTTATATTATTGTGCAAATGTAAGGTCCTCTTCATAATAAAATGTAAATAATAAGCCTTAGGCTGAGGTAAAAATGCAAATTCACGCATGAACAGTAGAGGGCTACCAATAAAAACAAAAAATCCAGTAATTTTTGCTCATGGTTTAGCCAAATCATCAAAGGTCAGCAGCAAGACATTGGTCAATAAAGGTCGATTTTATCTAACATTTAATTATTGGAGGTTTGCATAGTACTCTGATTTTGCATTTGACTGATTTTATTAATTTTGAGGAGTACTGAATCTTTATTGTGCAAGTGAGATGAATAAATGCTCACATTTAGTCTAGAACTACAATAACCATCATGTTTACACACAACGCCTCTGCACTTACTCTCGATTTGTCTCAACATGGGGACAGGAGAGCTGTCAGTCAAATAAATATGGAAAAGTAACTCAGATATTGTGTTGTACATTTGAAAAGTAATGTGTTACTTTACTAGTTACTTGAAAAGGTAATCTGATTACATAACTCAAGTTACTTGTAATGCGTTACCCCCAACACTGTATAGATATAATTTTTATATTGGATTATCAAGATTTTTTTTTAACAGCAAAACAAAAAAGCTAATTAACAAATATATTTTTGGTGCTAATGCAACTTTAGGGTGAACGTTTGAGTCATGCGGTTGGATGCGCCTTTGCTGCTTGCCTTGAACGGAAGCAACGCAGAGAGAAGGAGTGCGGGGTCACGGCTTCCTTTGATGCAAGCCGCACCTCGTTCGTGAGGGAAGGCTCCTTCCGCGTCTCCTCTGCTGGACAGCAAAATGACCGGGAGGACATCATGAAACACCTGCAGGACAAAAAGAAAGGTCAGTCTTGTTTCCATTACTCTCAAACACCAAAGGCTCCCTTTGTACAAATGAGTCTGATTAGTGAATCTGCCTCTCTGTAGAAGCATGTGGCATTTCTGCAATGCCGCCTGGAAATGCTTCTCCTCCAGAGGGAGCGGCTTCACCGGGGGAGAGGGCGGAGCCAGGTGGGCCTCACGCCATCCCGCGCCGACACGCCCCGATCGAGCAGCTGGTGCGGCAGGGCTCTTTCCGAGGCTTCCCTCAACTCAGCCAGAAGAACTCACCTTTCAAACGCCAGCTCTCCCTACGCTTGAATGATCTCCCATCAACCCTGCAGCGCAAGACGGACTTCCAGACCAAGAACCCAGGTGAGTTCTTTTTGTCTACTCAAGCTGTGTAAGTGTAATAGAACCGTAATGTTAACCCAGTACTGTTTACCCAGTTGATAGCAGTGACCGTCTTAACTTGTATGTGCACTCTGCATCATCTACTAGAGGACTTTGGCATTTCAAATGTATCTCATGCTGAGCCTGCATACAAATATGTACAAAAGCACATCTCAGAAAACTATATTTCCATTGATTGTTCCCATGAATTCATTTGAGCGTGTATTCTAGGCCAGAAACTGCTGCATTTACCTGTAGATCTGTTGTTTATACGAGGGACCCTTCCATTGATTCTTTTTCATGCAGTGCTCTATTAGAGAACATGTTTTGCACAGAATTATGCTGCTTTTTCTGATCTCTAGCCTAATCCCCTTGTCTAAATTCTAAAGGGGAAATTGTGGGTCATGTTTTTAACAATCCATGAATCATGTAAATGAATAAATATGTAGTACAATTGTTTTTCTTCGTAGTTGTGCAAGTACATTGATATGAGGAATGTAATACAAAACAGACCATTAAAAAGTTTTTTTAACTGCATTGTTGTTTCTGAATTTTGTTTTTATTAGAGATCCTATTTTAAAAATGATATGTGATCCTGTAAATCTGATAATTATTGTCATGCTATGGCTGATAAACGATATTTGGTTGATTTTAAAATTCTATACTATACTGTATTAAAAATAGCATTGTACACACTACAAATGACATATGCCATAAATGAATTTATTCATTCAGATATTATATTTGAGATCTGGTAATGATTGCATGCAACAGTGTTATTAAAACATTAGTGTTATTAAATATTAACTTTGATAGCAATGGCAATCTAAATGTAAAAAGAGGGGAAATTAGTATGCAATAGTATTAAACACCCAGTATCTTCCAATTTCAATATCACAAATTTTGAACCTATACAATAAATAAAAGTTTGGAGTTGGTAACATTTTTTTAAATGTTTATTTGATTAAAATACAGTAAACAATTGTTTTATTATATATTATATATTAGTATATTATTATATACTATTTTAATATATTTTAAAATTACATTATTGATGTTAAAGCTGTCTCGCATGATCCTTCAGAAATCATTCTAATATGATGATTTGCTGCTCAAGAAACATTTTTTATTATTCTTATCATCATCAATGTTGAAAACGTGGAAATCGTGACACATTTTTAAGGATTTTTTTTGATGACTCTAAAGTTCAAAAGCAGAACAGCATTTATTTGAAACTTTACTGTCACTTTTGATCAGTATAATGCATCCTTGCTGAATAAAAGTATTCATTTCATTCCAAACTTTATCTTCCAAACTTTATATCACACATCCTGGTTATTGTAGCAAGCAAAATCCCATAAACTGCATGCATGGCCCACCAAAATGAGCCACACAGGTGTGATTGAGCTTCCCTATTGGTCTGTGTCAGTTCCAGAGATGGATCTGTCGGTGGCAGGAGAGGCAGACAGCATAAACGCTCTGTGCAGCCAAATCAACAACTCTTTCACCAAACCATCTGAGGAACTGTGTGCCAAAGCCACCAGCAACTGCTTGCCAGTTTGCAGCGCCCCACCTGCCATTCCCCCTCCACCTGCTCCACTGCAAGGTAACACAGACTGCACAATCCAACACAAACATATAGATATATTGTGAACAGGGGTTTAAAAGACACTTGATATTCAGTAATATAATCGATATGACTACACTGACACTATCAGATGACAACAAAACTTGAACTTAATTGAGCCGGATGATGACTATTGTCTTCAGTAGAGCTGCTTTACAGATTAATCGAATTTATTTCATCATTTCATAATTGAAAAATTTTGCAACATCGACACATATGGAACTTAATTGAATCAACATTGAACTGAGTTGAGTTGAATAACGGACACTATTGTCTTCTGTAGAGCTGCTTATAGCTGATTTGAATTTGTTTCAGAACTGATGAACTTTACACTTTCTGTGCTTCTGCTATTTTCCTGTTAATTACTGTGAAGCTGCTTAACTGTCAGTGTCCTGGTAACGGGACACTAGGGGCCAGATTTACTAACAGCTTGCACCAACGCAAACCCTCTTTTGGTGTTAAAAAACTACTGTCTGGATTTACTAAAGACACCCAGCGAAAAATTAGCACTGAAAAGGTGTGGACGGGTTATTTTTGCAGCTGACCTTATTGTAGGAGTATCTCTTTCAGACACAAAACTTATGGGAGGAGAGTATTTAAATGAATCATGCAAGGTTTGGTACTAAGGTTTGTGCTTATCAATTTACTGGTAATTTCCGCATTATTTACCGCCCAAAAAAAGCACGTCTTAAACCAGACGCTAATTTGGCTGCTTTTGGTAGATTACGTTGGTCATTTTGGCAATGATCCGGCTGTGTCTGTGTTCTTTAATTTGCGTGTCCTCAGTAGATCACGCACAGAGCTTTCCACTCCCAATTGGTGCTTTTTTGGAATTGCGCTCACCCTAATTTGCCATTTAATAAATCTGGCCCTAAGTGAGCTCTATATTTATTTCCTTTTATCCTTATCACATATTTTAGTAATCATCAAAAATTAGGTATCATTCAAAAGCTTAAAGGGATAGTTCACCCAAAAATGAAAATTAGCCCATGATTTACTCACCCTCAAGACATCCTAAGTGTATATGACATTCTTCTTTCAGACAAATAAAATCGGAGTTATATTAAAAAAGTCCTGGCTAATCCAAGCATTATAATGGCAGTAATTGTTGCTCTTTTTTTGAAGTCCATAAAAAATGCACCTGTCCATCAAATAATGTGCTCCACACGGCTCTGGGGTGTTAATAAAGGCCACAAACGCAGATTCGCTTCAGAAAGCCTTTATTAACCCCGGAGCCGTGTGGAGCACTTTGATGGACAGATGCATTTTTATGGACTTCAAAAACAGAGCATCTGCTATTATAAAGCTTGGATTAGCCTGGACTTTTTTAATATAACGAAAGAAGAATGTCACATACACCTAGGATGACTTGAGGGCGAGTAAATCAGGGGCTATTTTTTATTTTTGGGTGAACTAACCCTTTAAATACTCAAAATGAATGGAAACTCTGTGGAAACCTTTTTAAAACTGGACATTGTGTTACCGTGAAAGCAGTACTTTAATTCCTTTTAGCGGGCTCCTTCCCCTAGTGGGCGGTCTCATGTTTTAAATTTTACCAAATCAAATCTTTTTTCTAATCTTGACAAAATGCATATCATTGGAACTCAAGGTTTCATATTTGGCCACTGTTTTGCGATAGAAGTGATATTGTTAAATGTACTAATGACAAGAGAATTCATCAAAAACTTCAATGGAGTGTGGGTGCCACTCGTTGGCTATTTTTGGTGCAGCGCCTAAACAAAATCTCACAGGATCCTCAATTTTTGTGATATCAACTTCAAATTTGGAACACAACTTGGTTAGACATATGGCGTTGGTTTAACACACTGATTCGACAAAACCCGATAAAGTATCTATTGCTGTCCATCTGTGAGATGTGAATTGGCCTTTTTGGATAGTACGTTTTCACGTCTATGCTCAGGGGACTTGCAGTTAACAGGTTATCTATATTGAATAAAATGCTATATAATTAAAGCTGACTTGACTTGGATAGAACAGGCATATTTTAATTTTCTTACCCCTCTTGTTGTTCCTCAGCTACAAACTCATGGGTTCAAACAGAGTCTGCTGTCCAGTCTCCTCCCATGCCTCATGGCAGCCACAAACGAACCCCATCTGAAGCAGAGCGCTGGCTGGAGGAGGTGGCTAAAGCAGTAAAAGCCCAGCAACAGACTCCACCTACTCTACCGCCACCACCCACTCAGCAACCTCCACCCGTGCCCACCATTCCCATCGCCCCTGGTTCCCTCCCCACCTCAATGCAACCATTCCCAATGGCCTTTGACGTCACTCCTGCACCTGTTGGCATGTTCGCCCAACAGCCTCTTCAACCAGCTTTTGTACCTATGCAGTCATACATGCCCACTCTGGCCAACAGCATGACCTATCCCAATGCCAGCGTACCTGTGGTGGGCATCACACCGTCGCAAATGGTGGCTAATGTATTCTGCACTGCAGCCAGTACAGGGGGCGGAGCAGCGATGGGAATCGGAACGGGGCCTAAGACAGGTACGCTTGGCGGTGGCCAACATTCGGCTTTCCCCACCCTGCCCGGAGGTTTCCCAACCACCACGTTCGCCTCTCCTCCAACCGCCAACGGCCACCCGCACAACTCCTTTCCATCAACGACCGCGACCACCAGTGTTACTCAAAACGGTAGTACCATAAAAATCGGTACCAGTTGGCCGATGGAGAGTCTGAATCCGAATCCCACATGTAGTTCCAAGGAAGCAGAGCATTTTGAGGCGAAGTGGGCTGCTCTGGAATCCAAATCGCAACCGAAGGCGCAAAACCCTTTTTCGAATGACTTACAAAAGACTTTTGAGATTGAACTATAATTGTAAGGAGACTCTGAAAGTCTGGAACTGTTTCATAACCCATTCCCCTTCCCCCCTTTTTTGGTCTCCTAACGGGTTTTCTTATGCTCCTGGTCTGGTTCTTGTAAAAGATCATCCGGTTGCATTTTGTGTCATTTTAAGACTCAAGATTTGGAGAACGTAAAGACAGTCACAATGGTTCGGCACTTACAGGACAGCTTAAAAGAGAAACCTGCACATTACTTTCACCAGTAATGACCCTTTTACCTAAAGGAAATACTGAAATTAGGGGATGTTCAGAATCTATTTATTGCTTTTATTTGATTATAATGTTTATTTTTAATCAGATTTTAATTATTCTTGGGTTTCCCTTATTTATTTTTATTGAACAGGGTGAAAAATGACAAGTGGAATAAATTGGCTACTTGAAACCACAATCACCAAATGGTAGATTTGAAAAGAATTTGAGCTACAGTATCTTGTAGAACAACAAGTTTACTTTGTGATGTAAATAGCATGCTTTCAGTTTACTTTTATTTATTGCCCTTTCTGTGGCTGTTTAGTTTCATTCATTTCAAATGAATCAGTCGTGACCATTGAAGCATCCGCTCCGAACCAAGTGGGAACCAAAAGTTCCACCAACAGGCACATTCCAACCCTGATTATACTATTAACGCCCATAATTCCATGAAAGCTAGACCGAAATGCCAGTATAGTGACCTTGACCTTTGTCAGTTGACATGAAACCTTTTGTGGGACATCTGGATCAACATTTCTAAGGGTTATAGTTTTATTTTTATAATATGTTTAGCCAGACATGTTCAAATATGTGAATTTAGTCGACAATAACATTACCTTCAATGGGTTCTCAGCTATTAAGAATGTATTTCAAAAACTTTGTGACCATTCTAGGGCATTAAAATGACAAAATGAGTGGTTGTGAAGAGCAACTGTATTAGAAAATACTAGAAAAGGGTTGAAGATGAAGGTTAAAGTGTTTGTTTATGCAAGCAATGGAACGACTACGGACTCTTAAAGGGACTGAGTCATATGGTCCCGTTCATGCATGCTTAAAATATCCCATATTACAGTATGTTAAAACATTGAATATGCATATTAGTCTTGGCTTTCGTTTCTTATCACCACTGTTTCACTCTCGCTGATCTAAGAAAGGGAATAATTGTCTTTAATTGCAGGTGAATAATGTCACGCACTCTACACAATAGGATCTCATGCAGTTATTCTAAAATCAAATCCTTCTCATTCATGAGGTTCCAACGTTGTGCATTTAGGCACATTTATAATTTAAAGTGGTCATATGATGCTATTTCAGATTTTGTTTATTGGGTGTAATGGAATAGCTCAACATGCCTGAATGATCTGAAATGGTCTACAAAGACCCTCCTTCCGAAAAGCCCAGAGTGATCTGATTGTCAGCTGACACAGTGCGTTGTGATTGGCCAAATACCTCCAGCGTGTGTCAGAAATGTAACGCTCTTTAGCATAACCGCGAGCTTTAGCTTCCAAGACTTCTAAAGCAGTTGTAAACACACAGTTATTCATGTCATCGGTATTACAGTGTCAGTTTGAGCCCAAGTAAGACTCTTACCTTGCAACAACTTCACTGTAACAATTGTATGCCTTGAAGTGAGAACATAAAAAACAGTTTAAAAAAAACATACTGAAGTGTATAGGCCGACTTCTAATTTATTTTGTGCATAGTCGGCGTTGAACTCTCCCAGGTTCAGGAAGCTGTCCTCCGTAAAATGCGCTGTACACAAGCTAGCTTTTGGGTTGTATTTTATTTATAATGCTGAACAGCATTATAAATAAATCGTAACCTCTGATTCCTAATTTCCTACGTTTTCTGCAGGCCAAACAAAGGGAATTTGTTTTCGCATCCAAACACACTGCGTCTCCATGACGTGGTAACAACTATCTAATTCACTGAAGCCTTGCTGCCTTTCTTTGCGTATGTCTTTGCCGTTATGGTAATATGTCACATCGTGACATCGACATTCCCAGAAGTAATATCTTCGACTTCAATAGAGCTGGATTCGATAAATCCCTTTGTGGGAGACTTTGTAACTTTGCAGATCTTATAAATGCACAAACCAACACATTACACAGTAAAGGAAAAGGAAAACATTAAAAAGCATCATATGACCCCTTTAATAATGCTCAATGTTTGTATTTTTATTTTCATCAGAGTGTACGAATAAGATGTTGAATGATCTCTCTGCAGTGTGTTGAGCCTGCAAGGTTCAAAGCTAGATGATCAAAGTCAGACTGCACACTGTGCTCGGTGAGGTGAACTCCAGACACTCTTCCCGTGGAGACTTAATAGCAGTGGACATTCAAGGCAGGCACAATGTTTTTAACTCTGTTTCAAAAAGACCATTTGGACCGTGATGCGTTATAAATTGACCTCCCGGATTTCTTATCAATTGTTTATTACAGGGTCAAGCAGGTCTATTGTGGCACAATGAATCTTAAAATAGTCCTTTTTCCAAAGACAATGCATTTGTAATTTGGCCAAGCGATATGCTCTATGGCGTTGAATGGATGAATTCATTCTTCTCAATTGCCCTGGTCTTTTTGTCCACTCTATCCCCTTGACAAAATCTAGGTTTTTCAAAACCAGGGAACTAAATTACCTCATAAAGTTGATTGTAAACTTTAGTGTAGTGATAACAAACCAGTGGAGTTTATTTTTATTCTTTATTTACAGAATTTTGTATTTAAACCTACATATTTCTATTGTAATTACATTGTATAAAAGATAAATAAATAATATAATATAAACAATGGTACTTTTGTTGGTGGTTTGATTATATATAATTGAATGTATATATGTGTGTATATGTACACTATATTGCCAAAGGTTTTGGGACGTCTGCCTTTACATGCGCATGAACTTTAATGACATCCCATTCTTAATCTGCAGGGTTTAATATGGAGTTTGCAGCTACAACAGCTTCAACTCTTCTGGGAAGGCTTTCCTCAAGGTTTATGAGTGTGTTTATGGGAACTTTTGTCCATTCTTCTAGAAGCGCGTTTGTGAGGTCAGGCACTGAAGTTGGATGAGAAGGCCTGGGTCGCAGTCTCCGCTCTAATTCATCCCAAAGGTGTTCTATCGGGTTGAGATCAGGACTCAGGACTTGACAGTGTGCAGGCCAGTCAAGTTCCTCCACACCAAACTCGCTCATCCATGTCTTTATGGACCTTGCTTTGTGAACTGGTGCGCAGTCGTGTTGGAACAGATGCACAAATAATACAAATGAACAAGAGGAACATATGCAAATTAGCTATTTAGCTAACTCTGGCACAACATTTGTGTTGTGTGTGGTCCCTGTTAAATAGATTAAATAAACAGGAAGGGGCCATCCCCAAACTGTTCCCACAAAGTTGGGTGCATGAAATTGTCAAAAATGTCTTGGTATGCTGAAGCATTAAGAGTTCCTTTCACTGGAACTAAGGGGCCAAGCCCAACCCCTGAAAAACAATCCCACACTATAATCCCCCCTCAACCAAACTTTACACTTGACACAATGCAGTCAGTATCGTTCTCCTGGCAACCGCCAAACCCAGACTCATCCATCTGATTGCCAGACAGAGAAGCGTGATTTGTCACTCCAGAGAACACATCTCCACTGCTCTAGAGTCCAGTGGCAGCGTGCTTTAGGGTGCTTTCACACCTACCTTGTTTGGTCCGGATTTTCTGACTTTTCAGTTTGATCCGAATCAAAATTACAGGTGTGAAACCTCCCCCGAACCACTGTCTGGACCAAACAGACGAAATTTGGTCTGACGAAAAGAGGTAGTCTCGGTCCGGATCAAACTGAACAAAGGTTTGGTTCGTTTCTAGTGTGAAAGCATTTTCTGTATGGTTCGTACTTTCAGACCATTTACAGGAAGTTCCTGTTTATGTTTAAATCTTATAATGTTATTTTTAAATTTCATATAGGCTTCATTGATTATGAAAAGTGAAAATATGCGAAATATGTCAGAAGACAGAAGGTCATAAATGATTTTGAAATAAATTTTGTATGATTTTGCTTAGAAAGCCTTTCTTTAATGTGAATTTTGTTTTGTATAAATTGTATTTTAATTTTAATCAACGTTTAATCAGATAATAGCCTGGATTTAATAAATAAGAAGCAAGTCTATAGCAGACAACAATCACGGGAGCGATCACATGCTTTGCACATGAACTGGAGCGTGTCTCAAAGAAACTCAGCAGGCTACTTGTCTCACAAACATGGGAAATATGTGTATATAAAGCTTGAAATGTCCACTTTTAAACGAAACGAAAAGAAAATAGTCAAGCAATTCGCATTGTTCAATAGTGGCAATGATATGCGTCTGTTCATTCATTCTTGTCAAAGACGCTGACGTCAGACGCACGTTCGTTTACAAACCAATCAATGTCCAGATGCAGCCCACATAGATGATGACGAGTGGACGCAAGTGTCTCATGTGAAATTCTTTAGTGTGCTCGCATAATTGCAATGTGAAACCAAACCAAAACTAACAAAATGCATAAAATGTAGCCTATCAAAACATGAACTTCGGTTCGGACCTTGGTGCGGATTTGGTGTGAAAACGCCCTTACACCACTGCATCGAACGCTTTCCGGTGCACTGTGCGCCTCAGCATGCACTGACCCCGCTCTGTGATTTTACGTGGCCTACAACTTTGTGGCTGAGTTACTGTTGTTCCCAATTGCTTCCACTTTATTATAATAGCCTACCACTAACAGTTGAGTGGAATATTTGGTAGTGAGGAAATTTCACGAATGGACTTATTGCACAGGTGGCAAACTATCACGGTCCCACGTTTGAATTCACTGAGCTCCTGAGAGTGACCCATTCTTTCACAAATGTTTGTAGAAGCGTCTGCATGCCTAGGTGCTTGATTTTATGCACCTGTGGCCATGGGAGGGATTGGAACACCTGAAATCAATGATTTGGAGGGGTGTCCCAATACTTTTAGCAATATAAGGTATATGTATACACACACACCTGGTTTCCATGTCTTATGGGGACTTCCAATAGACATAATGCTTATACTGTCTGCATTTTTATATATAAAAAACATCACTTAGTATGATTTATAAGCGGTTTTCCTCATGGGGACCAAAAATTGTCCCCACAAAGACAAATTGTCCAAATATTTGTGGGGACATTTGGTCCCCATAATGTAGGGTTTACCAGGACACACACACACACATACACATATATCATATAGAATACACACACAGATACTACCATGATGTATAAAACACACACATATACTGTATATGAATACACACACACATACAACCATGATATATAAAACATATTTATAACCATGATGTAAAAATACTTACATTAATGATGTTTTTTAAATAATTATCATATCAATATAATTTGAGTTAGCTTTATGCTAATTAGTAATTATTTTATTTTCAGTGTAATGTCTTTACTTATATAGAAATATGTCAAATTAACCTCCATCACCACATTGATTTATTGGGTACGATCTGGGGCTATAAAACAAAATGGAAAATGTTGATATGCTGCTCCATTATTTCACTATACTGTATGGTCCCTCTTGTTCACAACAATCTAATAGAGCCCCTTGAAAAGATTTATGAATGGACTTTTTGAAAATAAAAAGTCACAGACCATCAACCACACAGACTGGCAGAACTGGCTATTAGTGCCTCTTTGTGTCTCAGTTAGAAGCTGAGGATCTGAATTGTTAAATGGACCCAAGCAAGGCGCCATATCTTCCCCGGGGAAGCGTGAGAAAATGAGAGAATGCTTTCCGCGGTGGCGACTCTCCTCTTATTGTCCTGCGCCCACAGAGTGACTGTGTGGATGAGGGGGAAAACGGGACAGTGCAGGATAAGTTACCATGGATACGAAAGCAAAACAGCCATTAATAATCATCCAAAAAGAGCCACAGTAAGCAGAAAAACACTGGGCCCCAGATATAAATTAAACTAGAAAAGGCTTCAGTGTGAGAGAGGACACTGGTGAGTATACAATATTCTACACTGAAGCATCCACAGCAGTTTTTTTTTGTTGGCAATGTGTTAATTATTTGTGAATTCAAATAAAACAATGGCCCAGATTAAGCTTCAAACTAAAAAATAAAACAGCCTATCAGGGCAGTTCCAGTTGAAATAATGAGGTGTGAACTGGGGATTAAGGAATTACAATAATTCTTTCTGCTGAACTGGCACGTGGTGCTCATTTTTGTGACGGGCTGGAGCTCACGGTCCAGGCATGTGCATCTGCAGGAGGAGATAAACACAAAGTGTTTTACAGTGTCCTGTAGTGGACTATAATCTGTCCATGCAAATGATGGTATGCGTTTTAAGAGACTGATAAACAAGCTTATAGTGAAATATGTCTTCCTGAAATATTCCTGAATAGTCTATATACATTTTTTTTTTTACTAAACACCCCCCCCCCCCCCCCCCCAAAAAAAATCACTGAAATACCCTAACTATATAGTCCATGTTTCCACTATTATATTTAAAAAGCAAGTGTAAAAAGAAAAACGAAAAACAGAGAATTTTTTTTTTTTAAAACATTAAAAAATCTTACCCAAATAGTCAAGTCAAGTCAACTTTATTTATATAGCGCTTTTAACAATGCTGATTGTTTCAAAGCAGCTTTATAGTGTTAAACAGGAAAATAATGCAGCATAATTTTATTCAGCCGTCTAGCCATTCTGGAGAAAACGGTTATGTCATCAGTTCATTTCAATTATCATACAGTGACGGCTTTAGATCAGTAATTAGATCAGTAATTTAGTTTATATGGTTAATTTAGTTTAATAATTAGATTTATTTGGATATTTAGTTGAAAATTTAGAAAAATTTAGTGTCCCCAACTGAGCACGCCAAGCTAGAGGCAACAGTGGCAAGGAAACCAAAACCCCATCAGGTGACCTAATGGAGAAAAATAAACCTTGGGAGAAATCAGGCTCAGTCGGGGTGCCAGTTCTCCTCTGGCCAATTAACAAACAGCGTATGATTATTATTCTGGAAACTTTACAGGTCAAAGGTCATAATAGATCTGAATATTCGAAGGATCGGAGGCAACACGCCGGAGACGGGTTTATTGAGGATGATGTTGATTAAATAATTATTAAAGTGCAATATTCGAATGATCGGAGGCAACACGCTGGAGATGGGTTTATTGAGGATGACATATCGATTTAAGTATTATTAAATTGTAATATTCACGGGTTTATTGAGGATGCCGTGTCGACGATGCAATTTCAGGGGAGTCTAATTGACATGGTCTCTGCAGACACTTCAGGGTCATGCGTTGGTCTTCTCTGGGCGTAGGTCCACCATCTGAACTGGATACGGCCCGGATCCGGCTGACTGCAGTAAACCTCGGGATAAAACAGAGAGACTATCATTAGCGTAGATGCCATTCTTCTGATGATGTATCGAGTACATCAGGTGTTATGGGAAGTGTTCCCGGTTCCGGCTGACCTAGTTAATGCAGCCTAACAATCATTTAATTGAAAAAGTGTTTTATGTGTATGCCACAGTAAAGAGATGTGTTTTTAGTCTAGATTTAAACTGACAGAGTGTGTCTGCTTCCCGTACAATGTTAGGAAGACTGTTCCAGAGTTTAGGAGCTAAATAGGAAAAGGATCGACCGCCTGCAGTTGATTTCGATATTCTCGGTATTATCAACTGGCCAGAGTTTAGAGAGCGCAGTAGATGTGATGGAGTATAATGTGTTAAGAGCTCGCTCAAGTATTGGGGAGCTAAACCATTTAGTGCTTCATAATTAATAAGCAAGATTTTAAAATGTATGTAATGTTTAATAGGCAGCCAGTGCAGTGTTGACAGAACTGGGCTAATATGGTTATACTTCCTGGTTCTAGTAAGAACTCGAGCTGATGCATTTTGGACCAGCTGGAGTTTATTTAATAAGCGAGCAGGGCAACCACCCAGTAGAGCATTACAATAATCTAACCTTGAGGTCATGAACGCATGAACTAACTGTTCAGCATTTTGCATTGAGAGCATGTGCCGTAATTTAGATATATTTTTAAGATGGTAGAATGCAGTTTTACAGATGCTAGAAACGTGGCTTTCAAACGAAAGATTGGTATCAAAGAGCACACCCAGGTTCCTCACTGACGACGAGGACTTGACAGAGCAGCCATCAAGTGTTAGACAGTATTCTAGGATACTACTTGTGGAGCTTTTTTATCTAATAATTAAATTTTTTTTTACAGTTTTTTCTGAATTGAGTTGCAGGAAATTATCTCCATTTACTGCTACAAACTGATAACGGTCACATAGGTATGATTTAAACCATAACAAAGCAATTCCACTAATAGCTACATAATTTTCGAGTCTATTCAAAAGAATGTTGTGGTCGATAGTATCGAATGCAGCGCTAAGATCGAGTAACACTAATAGAGAGATACAGCCATGATCGGATGATAAGAGTAAATCATTTGTAACTCTGATGAGAGCAGTCTCAGTACTATGATACGGTTTAAATCCTGACTGGAAATCCTCACAGATACCATTTCTTTCTAAAAAGGAACATAATTGTGAAGACACTGCCTTTTCAAGTATTTTTGACAGGAAGGGTAGATTTGAGATTGGTATATAATTGACTAATTCTGTAGGATCAAGTTGCGTTTTTTTAATAAGTGGTTTAATAATAGCCAACTTAAAAGTTTTCGGTACATATCCTAATGACAAAGATGAATTAATGATATTAAGAAGAGGATTTATGACCTCTGGTAGCATCTCTTTTAATAGCCTAGTCGGTACAGGGTCAAGCATACATGTTGTTGATTTTGATGTTTTAACGAGTTTAGCCAATTCTTCATCTCCCATAGCAGTGAATGAGTGTAATTTTTCCTCAGTTACACTACAATGCTCTGTCTGATGTGATACTGTAGTAGAAGGCTGCATGGTTAAAATGTTCTTCGTAATATTATCAATCTTACATGTAAAGAAGTTCATAAATTCATTACAGCTGTGCTGTTTAATTTTGATCAGAAGTTGAAGCTTTATTTTTGGTTAATTTAGCCACTGTATCGAATAAATACCTTGGGTTGTGTTTGTTTTCTTCCAAGAGAGTTGAGAAATAAGCAGATCTAGCAGTTTTTACGGCCTTTCTGTATGCGATCATGTGCTCTTTCCACGAATTACGAAAGACCTCTAGTTTTGTTTTCTTCCAGCTGCGCTCCATTTTTCTGGCTGCTGTTTTAAGGGCCCGGGTGTGCTCGTTGTACCACGGCGTTGGACTATTTTCTTTAATCTTCTTTAAGTGCAGGGGTGCAACTGTGTCTAAAGTACTGGAAAAGAGAGAGTCAATAGTTTCTGTTGCAACATTGAGTTCTTCTAAGCTATCTGGGATGCTGAGGAGATGATACTGATGAGGAAGATTATTTAAAAAGCAATCTTTAGTGGTGGCAGTGATTGTCCTGCCATTTTTGAAGTGAGGGGGTGGCTTTGCAACCTTAGCTAAATTAAGTATACATGATACTAAGTAATGATCTGAGATGTCATCGCTCTGCTGCTGAATTTCAAAGGTATCAACATTTATTCCATGTGACAATATTAGGTCTAAAGTATGATTATGGCGATGAGTGGGTCCTGACACGTGTTGCCTAATAGAGTTTACTATGTCTTTAAATGCTAATCCCAATACGTCTTTTTCGTAGCACCAAAACTTCGAAGGAATTATATTTGAAACTAGACTTCTGAGTAATACTGAAGATATTATTATAAATTAAAGCAACCCCTCCCCCTTTACCTTTCAGACGCGGCTCATGTTTATAACAATAATATTGGGGGGTGGACTCATTTAAAGTAATGTAGTCGTCAGGTTTTAGCCAGCTTTCTGTCAGACACAGCACATTTAGATTATTATCTGTAATAATATCATTAACAATAAGCGCTTTTGGGGAAAGGGATCGAATATTCAGCAACCCAAGCTTTATCAATTGTTCATATGTATTATATCTGTTGTTTATTTGTTGGACATCAATTACATTTTTACTGTTGAATGTTTTGATGTTTTTTTTGTATTTACTAATTCGGGGAACAGACACAGTCTCTATATGATAATATCTAGGTGAAAGAGTCTCTATGTGCTGGGATTTATCTGACTCCGGTGACGTGAGACAGCTAGCAGACAGTCGGTTTAGCCAGTTTGTCTGCTTCCTGACCTGGGCCCTAGTGAGTCAAGGTTTAGCTCTAAGACTATGTGCAAAATTACTAGAGAGAAGAGCGGAATCACCCCAGGAGGGATGGATGCCATCCTTCTTCAACAGGTCAGGTCTGCCCCAAAAACTTTTCCAATTGTCTATGAACCCTATGCTATTTTGCGGACACCACTTAGACAACCAGCCATTGAGTGATGATAGTCTGCTAACTATCTCATCACTCCTTTTAACAGGGAGCGGTCCAGAACAATAAACAGCCTCTGACACCGTACTAGCGAGTTCACACACCTCTTTAATGTTAATTTTGGTGATCTCCGACTGGCGAAGTCGAACATCTTTAGTGCCGACGTGAATAATAATCTTAGAAAATTTACGATTAGCTTTAGCCAGCACTTTTAAATTTGTTTTGATGTCAGGCGCTCTGGCTCCCGGTAAACATGTGACTATGGTGGCTGGTGTCTCTATTTTCACGTTCCGTGTAATAGAATCACCAATGACTAGGGCACTTTCAACAGGATACTCAGTGGGTGCTTCACTGAGAGGGGAGAACCTGTTTGATGTTCTAACCGGAACAGAAAAGTAGTTTTTTGATCCGCGACTATGCCGTCTCACCGTTACCCAGTTTCCCTGCTGCGGGGGCCCTGCAGCTGGAACCGAAGAATGGACAGAGTATACTAAGCTATTCGCATCCAAATCAGTATCTAAAGCTGTTACATCCTCACTACTCTCAGATAAAGTATGGATGCGTGTTTCTAATTCTGAAATCTTCTCCGACAGCCTAACTATCTCCTTACATTTATCACAAGTGAAGCCCTGTTCACCAGCGGAGAAGCCTATACTGAACATGCAGCATGCATGTGAGTGACAATGACAGGAGATGACATGACTTACCATGTTTGTTGATTAATCCAATTTACCACTATTGTTTGCTGGACACTATTTACTAATCCAACTAATGAACTCAGAAAACAGGAGACCCGTGTGCAGAGATGACAAGCTAACAGGCTAGCGAAATGCTAACGTGTGATGGTGATTTAGATTAAAAGCTAGCGATGTCAAATTTAACGTGATAGGCAATATTTAAACAATGTATGGTGATGAGTAAGTATATTTAGCAGTAGAACAAAGAGGAAATATCAAAATAGAGATTCAAACGTAAGCAAAGCTGTACAGAGCTACAAGACAAGGCAGGAGGCAAACAGGAGACAGGAGCAATCAATCAGGCAAATACATTTTAATAGTAGTGTATATTGGCCACAAGCATCAGATGGACTACAATTATGCCATCAGTGAAGATCAAATCTAAAATAAAAATCTATCAATATTGAATTTTCCAAAAATGTTGGTTATACCACTATATTGCCAAAAGTTTTGGGACAGCTGCCTTTACATGCTCATGAACTTTAATGACATCTCATTCTTAATCCGTAAGGTTTAATATGGAGTTGGCCCACCCTTTGCAGCTACAACAACTTCAACTCTTCTGGAAAGGTTTGCCACAAGGTTTAGGAGTGCGTTTATGGGATCTTTTGACCATTCTTCTAGAATTTGTGAGGTCAGGCACTGATGTTGGACGAGAAGGCCTGGCTCGCATAATAATCATTTCAAAGGTGTTCTATCAGGTTGAGGTCAGGACTCTGAGCAGGACAGTCAAGTTTCTCCACACGAAACTCATCCATGTCTTTATGGACCTTGCTTTGTGCACTGGTGCGCAGTCATGTTGGAACAGGAAGAGGCCATCCCCAAACTGTTCCCACAAAGCTGAGAGCATGAAATTGTCCAAAATGTCTTGGTATGCTGAAGCATTTTGAGTTCCTTTCACTGGAACTAATGGGCCAAGTCCAACCCCGAAAAAAAACCCCCCACACCATAACCCATGTAAAATTCTGTTTATAGTAATAGCCATCTGTATATTTATTCAATGTACATATTCACCTGTAAATTCAGTTCTGTTTATAGTAATAACCGTCTCTCTATGTATACATATTTATATATATTCAGTACATTTCCATGTCCTGCACTTACGCAACCACTGTATATCCTGCACTTGCTGCTATTGCACTTCTGGTTAGACCTAAACTGCATTTCGTTGCCTTGTACTTGTACTTGTGTAATGACAATAAAGTTGAATCTAATCTAATCTAATAATCCCCCCTTCACCAAACTTTACACTTGGCACAATGCAGTCAGGCAAGTACCGTTCTCCTGGCAACCGCCAAACCCAGACTCGTCCATTAGAATGCCAGCCAGACTCGTGATTCGTCACTCCAGAGAACACGTCTCCACTGCTCTAGAGTTCAGTAGCGGCGTGCTTTACACCATTGCATCCGGCGCTTTGCATTGCATTTGGTGATGTAAGGCTTGGATGCAGCTGCTCGGCTATAGAAACCCATTCCACGAAGCTCTCTACACACTGTTCTTGAGCTAATCTGAAGGCCACACAAAGTTTGGAGGTCTGTAGCTATTAAATGGGCTATTCTGTGCACTGTGCTCTGTGATTTTTACGTGGCCTATCACTTCATGGCTGACTTGCTGTTGTTCTCAATTGCTTCCACTTTGTTATAATACCACTAACATTTGAACGTAGAATATTTAGTAGTGAGGAAATTTCATGAATGGACTAATTGCACAGGTGGTAACCTATCGTGGTACCCCGCTTGAATTCACTGAGTTCCTGAGAGCGACCCATTCTTTCACAAATGTGTACTTTTGGCAATATAGTGTGTGTGTATATATGAAGACTTCAGATGCAAAAGCCTCTAAGTTCGTCTGACGTTTTTCTTTAAAATAAGCATTTTTGTCAGGCTTCTATGTATAGGTTTCTACCTAAGTACCGTTACTTCTGAATAGGTTGAGGCTGGGATTTAGTGGGTTTGAAGTGAAAGTATTTTATGAACATATACTATATGCAGAGAGCATTCACTGAGTATCGTTATCTCATTTTTTACCGAATTTGTGGCTCTTAGAGGCTTTTGCATCTGAACTCTTCATATATATATATATACACTTTTTATGGACTTCAAAAACAGAGCAACTATGAATCAAATTCTAATGCTTGGATTAGCCTGGACTTTTATATAACTCAGATTTTATTCGCCTGAAAGAAGAATGTCATATACATCTAGGATGACTTGAGGGTGAGTAAATTATGGGCTAATTTTCATTTTTGGGTGAACTATCCCTTTAAGACTTTCATAAAATAATTTGATGAAGTATTTATGATAGATCTTTGTGCATAATCTTTTATCTTTCCATACAAGAACAATATCAATTATAAAAGATTCATGTTGGAGTCAGGTAACATAGGGCTATTTTGATCCGTTCGTCCTTAAATGAACCAGAGCTAGAAATTGCAGTTTGTTTGTTTTTTTTGGCAATGTGCTTAATTGAGGTCTGTCATGTTCAGTTCTTTTTTATTTAGCAGACTTTCGATACCCCTTCTGTTTTTTGTACATGAAGTATAGATCAACATTACAAATATGATAAAAATGTACACAATGCAAGATCCTAGAAAGAGTGAAATCCTAAAATCAGAATGGGTGTCTCAGTGTGTCTCTTGTTGGGAGTGGCGTTGCCTCCCTCTGCTGGTTACAGTGTGGCAATGCATAAAAAAACAGGACCATGGTGTTCATTCAGTATTATTTATATAATACTACAACATTTATTGATATTTTGAATTAGCTTTTATTTTTATATTTTCAGTTTTCATTTTAGTTATGTTTTAGTAATTGTTATGTGCTTGCTTTTATCATTGTAATTATTTTTTCTTTATCATCTTTATTTTTATTTCAGTTTTAGTAATATTAGTACTTAAACTAAATAAAAAATAAATGAAAAATAAATAAAATAAAAATGTTAGAAATAACACATAAATTATTTTATAAATACATTTTAGTATATTTCATAGTTTTACAATAGTTTGCATAATATGGATTTAATAAAATGTTTAACTTGGTGTAGGAATTGTCGCAATTAAATTAATTATGTAATATGGAATTAGGTAATATGGTGAATGAAGTTCTGGACAATAATTGTTGTTGGATTGTATATATATATATATATGTTTTCTTAATATTATCAAATATTAATATTTTTTGAAGAAACACTGACATTTAAAAATGTTACAAAAGATTTCTATTAAACTTTATTAAGAGTTTAACTTCCAAAATATCAATGAATCCTGAAGTTTATATTTTAGCATTTTATCAGCCCTGCTCCAGCAACCGAAAAGCCCATATTATTGATCACTAAAAGGAATGACATGAGAGAATTGGCCTAGTCATTTGTTAATACCATGTTCCCAATAGTTACCTTTTCACACATTTGATACCCAACCCCTTCAGTAACCCTGCTTTTACACAATACACTGTATGTGATGTTCATAATGACACACACACAAGTGCTGACATAATCAGCAAACCCATCAAGACAGTTTCCTGTAGATGTGATGAGGCGGGCTGAGTTTGCTGGACGGTAATGTTATAAATGGAGGAAATGTGAGTACAACCTCCATGATTTAAATCAGATTTTGAGTCCGTTTCATCTATTTAAGGCCCATGAGCAGGAAATCTAGACCTCTACCTCCAGATGACCTTGCGTTTGTGCGCTTACAAGAGCTATAGTTTGTTATTTTCCATAGATGTCTGTTATCTTGGGAATCAAGAAGCCAGGCTGTTTTCAAATCGCTTTATTGTTCCGAGTAGAAGCCTGAAAAACAGTACCGGCCAATCAAAACAAAGATTGCAGGATTGTCAAATGCAGGTGGAATTCTATGCAAATAAAACCCTTGCATTGGTTAAACCCCTTCATAGAAGACTACAATGTTCTATTCCAGATAAAAAATAAAGAGTAGAAGCAGAACAGTTAAAAAAAAATCCACATGGATTCTCTCAACTCAAATATGAATAATAAAGTGCCTTATACAAGCCATTTATGAGCTGTACACATGTTAGGAAGTCAGAGTAATCCTGCTGTGCCACTCAACGTTCAGTCATCAGCATTCAGTTTAGTGTAAGTCTGCATTGAATGTCATACACAGCAGCCCATCCTGTTATATGCTACTACTGTTTATATGCAAGATAGTTGTTGAGATCCATCAGGCACTGCAAATGCTTCTGCATAATTCCACTTTCATTATATATGTACAGTTTGTATCTTACGTATTAAGATTATATGGCTCTCAACTAAGCTAATTTGATAGTAAAAATTAGATAAAGTGCAGTTGTTATTTCAGAAAAACGAATAGTAAAGAACTATACAAGAGTACAAGAGATATGAGCTCACAGGATTCATCGCATGATAAACTGTCCTAACTGGAATGTGAATTCTAGGCTTGACTTGTCTACTGTTGCTCTTTTCCTGGTATAAAATAGGAAATAATAAAACTCTACTAATAAAAGGCTGCTATCTCATATTCAAACGCTTCTTTATTAATGTGAAACATCTACGCAAGCATTGGATGTTAATATTTACTGCTCTTGCTCTGTTATCTTATCTTTGGGATAGAAATGTTGAGATGTTTAACAAATTATTTACAGAAATGCACTTTTAGAAGGCGTTTCATTTTCAGTGCCAGCACTATAGTCAATAGCTAGAATCTATCAAAAATCCATTCAAATTCTTATTTTCTATTCCTTTTCATTACTGCAGCAAATAATGTGTAGACATTTTAGGGTTGTTTATTCACCCCACAGTCAAAAAAACAAACAAACAAACACCCCCCCCCCCCCCTCATTTTAAGATAATTAACTATTTTATGACCACCATTTTTTTTGCATTGTAAAATATATATATTTAGCATTTATATGACCATCAAGCACATCTCATTACTGTGATACAAAATGTCATTAAATAAAAAATCCTGTTCTCTATACTGAAATACAATAGTAAAAATAATCCTGGACAAATATATATTTATATACAATTTAAAATATATAATATATACTTGGCCAGGATGATTTCCACTATTGTATTTCAGTATAGAGAACTGGATTTTTTGGGATTTACAGTAATGAGAATTTGTGGATAAAATATGCTTAATTGTCATATAATGAACCTTGATATTTTTACAAATTATTTTCACTATGCAACCATTTCTTTTAAGATTAAATTGAACCCAGATATCCTCACTCTCTAATTCTGCAGCTAATGCTTAATAGAGCCTGAGTGGTTGTCTATGCAACTGCAGTGAGTTTCATATTTCCTCCATCCATGAAGGCTTGAAAACTGCCTACCACCTGGTTCTGAGCACCAAGAGAGCTGTATTAGAGCGGCACTACTGAGGCACAGCGAGGTCACAGGGAATCCCTGCGGTCAGCGCAGTGGTCACACACTCGCACTGGGTGGTCCCAGCCACGAGAGGGCACCGGCCTGGTCTTATTGGAGCAGTTCCCGCACACTCCCTGCCCGCACGCCCTGCAGTGGTGCTTGGACATGCTGGGGATGAAGGGTTTGGCACAGCAGTGGCACTGGGTGATCTCATGGTCCGGGATCCAATAGTCTGGTCTAGCAACTCCCTTTACGAAACCTGTATTAAAAGAACAAGATGTGCAAAAATGTGTCATTTGTCACTTAGGGGTGTGCAATAGTGCCAAAAAATTACATCTTGATATTTTCTAGGATTTTATTGATAACGATCGGATAATTAGACAATATTTTTGCTGAATGTGTTTATTGTGCTGGCACCGTGGCAAGTTTAGGACTGCCATGGACAGCTGACTCCTAAAGTTTGTGATATTTTTCATATTCTGTGTAGTGGTCAGTTCGCAGCAGTGACAGAAATGTCCTTTTCCAAAAAGTTTAAAATGGATTTGTACTTTTTATAGCCTTTTTTTTTAACCTAATTAAACGTTTGCATCATCTTTTGTCAAATTCTTACATTTTATCAATTTCAATTAGAATAATAAGACACAATAATCAAATTAAATCATTATCAACAAAATTCATCTTTGCAATGCAGAGGAAACACAGACTCTGCATCTGAAGTGGCAATTTAGATGCCTTCTGTTTATTGCCGCTCAGAGGTAATATAAATGCATTTAACCTGCGGTTACAAATGCATAAATAATGCTTTGATGTTTTAAACATAAAACGTTGAATATTGATATTTGAAAGAGATACTTTAAATGTGAAATTAAAACTGAAAATCACTGTTAATAAGTGAATCTATGGCTGATTCCCTACATTAGTCCACTAATACAGTTCACTTGAAGGAGTGAATGAAAACAAGTGAGCGAATTCGGAAAGCCGTAGTGTGTACTTCAGTTGTACACTCATTGCGGTGCAATGTGGATAAAATGAGTGCACTCGATAACGTCCACTATGGTTTCAGACAGCACTACAACTGGCTGTCCCCTCAAATAATGCCCTATTTGAGGGTATAGGGGGCGATTTTGGATTCAGCCATTGAGTTTTAAACGATTCATTCAAACAGCTGATTCATGAAGCATTTGACTGTCAATAATAAATGAAAATGAGTGAATCATTGAATCATTCATGCAAACGATTTGTTCATTCAGTAATGAAACACTGGCGTGTTGCTCAAGAGATGCAAAACAGTCCTGTGGCTTTGTTTGAAACATTTTCTGTTGGCAAAATGGAGCAAAAACAGGCAATATTGTGTCTAAAATCAATGTAAGTCACATAATATGAACTGTTGTATTAAATTAATATCACATTTGTAATCATGCTGATATTTGGAGACAAAAGAAATACGCTCTTCGTGTGATAATGATTAACTACATTACATTTCATAAATATAAAAGACATACAGAAGTATTTTTGTCCCCTTATCTTATAATTCTAAATGCATTTTAATCGACTAAATCAAACAGTGAAAGCGTACACTGTAAATGCGCAAGTGCACTTGTCTAACCTACTAAAACTATCACATAGTGTATGCGTGCACTCCACTCTCTAGGTGTGTTTTTGTAAAGTGAGGGACTCGATAATGTCAGATAGCACATCGTTAAAACAACGATCACACTTTCTCTTGTGTAATTTCAGACACAGTGTGTACAGGTAACACTCACAGAGAGGGTAGTCCACTGCGGTGGAGACCATATCGAGAGTGGACTGAGCTACTTCTGTCACTCTGCGGGCAACTAGTGTCCGGGGTTCCATACTGGCCACTGCAAGGGAGAGAATGTATGGTCTCAGCTCAGCAAAGCAGTCAACATCCAACACTGAGGCCATTAAAAACTGTTTTGGAAAATGCAACACTCAGTCAACCGAACTCAATAACCCTTGGAGAATATTCAATATTCTTTTGACAAGGCAAAATATTCTCTGCAGACTTTGCATTACATAAAAGAAGCACACAGAATCGGTCAAGATGAGAAAATACAAACAAAAACTCAAACAATAGCATATTTTTTGTAATAAATAAAAGTACCAAATCCCATATTTAAAGTGTGTCGAATAATACAGATATTTTTAGGCCACTGACATTACTAAAGTCTTGGATAAATGGATGAATACCTAACTGTTCAAAAGTTATTTTTATTTTAAACTACTTTTATTCAGCAAGGTCACATTAAATTGATCAAGTGTGACAGTTAAGACATTTCTAATGTTACAAAAGATTTCTATTTCGAATAAATGCTGTTCTTATGAACTTTCGATTCATCAAAGAATCCTGAAAGAAATGTATCACGGTTTTCAAAAAATATTATTAATCAGCACAACTGTTTTCAACATTGAAATGAATAATAATGAAAAATAATAAGCTTTTCTTGAGCAGCAAATCAGCATATTAGAACAGGGTTTTTCCTGGCTCAAAATGAGGTGGAGGTGGTCAAATCCTGTTTGGCCCAGCCGACCCGCGGCTTGTGATTTTGCCAATTAATTGTCAGTTTTAGGGCTTTGTTATAAATTTTTTGTGTGCTTCGATCATTAAATAATTATGAATTTAATCCCTTTTAAATTTTAGATTACAGCTAACACCTTAAAATATTTAAATATATATTCAATTCAGTAAATAACTGAAACAAACTGGCAAAATAAAAGAGTTATAAATGTATGATTAATATATTTCTACATCACTATAGAATATCTATACGTCTGTGTTTGTGGAACTAATGGTCACTCTTTTATTTGTTAAACACAATCCAGAATCCACTAAGTACACACTCATTATAGAAAAAACAATAAATGAATAAAAATATATAATCATAAGCTATGACAAAAATATATACTAAATTAGGTTAATGGATAGTTAAAAAAATTGCAATTACAAAAAGTAATTCTTGAAAAAAAAAATCTTTGGACTCATTTTATCAAATCAAAACATGTTAATGAAAAGGTATAGCCTGGATGCCAGACGAAATTAGGCCCGCCCACAATTTTTTTTGCACGGGCAGTTCGGTCTGGACTTGATCCATAGAGAAGTAATTATGCCCGAACAGAAACTGTTCGGACCAATGAAATTGTCAGAGCGGGCTTTAGACGATGATGGAAAGATACGTAATCATCCACGTCATCAAAGGCGCTTGGGTTGAATTTGTTCTAATCCTAAACGGAGAACTTGTTCGTATATGCATTCACCTTTACTATTTCTCTCAGAAATGATGATCGTGTTGGTAAGTACTCTGTGTATCCTTCAATTCTTTTTTTACAACACCGGCAAAGATCGTTTACACTCATCTTCTTCTTCTAACGTGACTTATTCTTGCGTGCGTGCAGACAGGGTTGCCAAGTTTTTACAGCAAAACCCGCCCAATTGCTACTCAAAACTAGCCAAAAACAAGCCCAATAGCTCTCCGGGAAAAATGGCATTTTGGGGGTAAAATATGTGTTATTTTGGCTGGACTGCCTGTTATATTTCGCATTCCTGGGTCTGTATATCACATAATTGGGGTCGCTTCAACTCGCGGACTTGGCAACACAGTGCAGTTGAGTTCTGTTGACATTTGACAACTAACGTTATGCGTCGCTCCGTTGCTCTGATTGGTTGTAGGTCTATCCAATTGAGGTCTTTCCTGGTTCGGTTTAAACACGCCCCATAATCACAGCCCAACGGAGCAGTATCAGACTCAAATTCTGACGACGTCAGGCTAGAAAAGGTACAAATTACTTTGTTCTTAATAAATAAATTTATGAAAAACAATTTATATTTAATTTTTAATTTATATTTATATATGAATGTAAATAATTATATGGGCCTACACAAAAAATATAAAATTACAAGATTTATAGTTTATTGTAAACGTAATGTGCAGCTCTGTAAAGGGGCAACAAAGATACCGGTATGATAGATACGTGAGAACAAGATATTTTTTAAATAATCTTTAAGTGCACAAAACTGAAAATATATGAAACGCTTTCAAAACAGAGCAGCAACAAAGCGCATCCGAGGTGCAGAATGATACGCTTAAAGCAACATGGAATCAGAGTGCGCAGTGCACATTGAAAAGTTCACGGCATAAAGAGAAGATGAGCGTTGAGCGCACAAATCCTAGTCTACTATGTATATCGGTCCAAAAGTTCACTGATTATTTGTTTCTTCGCAGTTTTAAATTCTGGTTATTGTGCGTGTGATGCTAATTAATAGTCCTTGTGTTGTCACCCGGGTAGCGAGCAAAACATTGTTCAGAAACCGCTAGATGAACTCCAGGAAGATAAATTATTGTATCTACATATCAAGTATTATAACGGGAATTTATCATCTTGGAGTGAGCTTTACCGTGCTGCTGACTGTAACCGAACGCGACACGCAGTTTGAATGCTGAACGGAGAATGATTGACAGCTACAGCGGAGGAAAGACATTCAGCTATGGAATGGCTTTAGATGACTTTGTACTAGCAAATCATAATATACTAATAATGATTGCTGAAAGATCATGTGACAATATATATTTCTGATGAATATTTAATTATCACGACATGCCTAATCTGAGCAAGTGACTGCCTGTCTTGAGTTTTGTCGACAGACGGAGGCGGCACGAAATTTGCCAGAGGCGGCCGTCTCGAAATTCTCGATGCAGGAAAAACCCTGTTAAGAATGATTTCTGAAGGATCAAGTGACACTGAAAACTGGAGTAATGATGCTGAAAATTCAGCTTTTACATCACACATTCAATTTGATTTTAAATTCATAAAAAATAATAAATTTATAATATATTTAAATGTATAATAATATTTCACAATATTACTATCTTGAAAGTATTTTTGATTCAATAAATGCAACCTTTGTGAGCATAAGAGACTTGTTTCAAAAAATTATATTTCCAAAAAACTTCAAACTTTAGTGTAAACTTTTTAAGTGCTGCACATTTAAAGTGTGCTTTTAAAAGAGAACGAGTCCCTCACCCTGTCCAGTGTGCTGGGGTCCTCCTTGCCTATAACAGGCATCACACACTCGTACAGGGGTGCCACCCCAGCCTCTCTCAGGAACTGGCATGCTGTGAGTTGAGCAGGCTTGACAGAAACCCTCCCCACAGGCCCGACAGTGGTGTTTCCTCTCCGCCTCCTCAAACGCTCTCTTACAACCGTGACATTCCTGAACAGACAAACATGATGGTTATTTGGTTTTACATGATAAAACAATTGATGTGTTTGTTATTTTCTTTCACATGCTGTAAGTGTCTTTTGATATTCTTTTTCATGTATTCCTACAGGGCTTATCAACTTACAATGATTTCATTGTTGGGTTTCCAGTAGGGCGGAGCCACCTGGTCTGTGAGCCAGGCAGTGACAGCTTTGGTTGGGCCTGAGCTATATTCTGACACTGACTGAATTATGTAAGTCATTCCATCCAAAACCCGCTGAGCTGCATTCTGATGGTCTGTTTGGAAGGCATCGGTCTACAAGCGTAAAAACAACATTAACCGCTGTGAGCATCAATGGAGTCAGCACATGATTGGGAACGCAGAGTAAAGACTCACCCCTTGCCAGACATGCTTGACCTCTGGCCGCACCACACCGCTCTCTGGATCCTGGTTGCCCATCCAAAACTGTCTACTCCGGTAGATGATGCCACAGCTGGCACACTCTAAAACATAGCTGTAGAACGAGACCAGGGTTCAGAGCGTGGACGAGGACCAGCTTCGGAGGTTAGTGTCAGTAGAAAAAGAACATCTCACTCACCCTGACCATGCATACTTGGCCAGACCAAGCCATTGGTTGTCTGTAGAGGCAGATGTTTTGGGTACAACAATCACTTCCCTTCCGCTCTCATAGCACCTCTGTAAAAGAAATGGTTTATCATGGTTCTCTCATCATCTTTTTGTTTCAAAATGAGTACTCTAATCCATATTGGACAGTTTTTTCCTGAAGCCTCAATTAAATAAGTGGCGAATCCCCGTAAATCTTTGGACTAGTCTTGACCCCTTAAAAGGTCTACGGAGGCGTCGGCGCGATCACTTGCATTTTTTCCTGGTAACGACAAAAAGAACTTAAAATACAACATTTTTTGTCATACAGAAACAACCCTCTAGAATGCGAGTAAATCACTCGCATATGCAAGTAAATCTTCACTCTGGGCGAGTAAATATCTATCATTAGCCATTGGCTAATAAATTCTTAGATTTTTCTCTTCAGTGTTAGAGGCTAAGTAGGCTATAAGTTTAGCAAAGATATATTTTCACTCGCTGAACACTGAGTGCTTGAGAGTTTCACTCTCCGTCAAGAGATCTGTACTGTTTCAATTCGGCTCAATGGATGCAAGCGTACCAGTATTTGACGTACCGTAAACTCTAGAGTCTCTCTCTCTCTGCGTGTGTGTGTGAGAAACACAGTTAGCTCTCAGCAATGAGAGCAGCGAAATAAGAGGGGTGTGTGGGACATACAGTAAAGTAAAAGTGGAGTGCTGCAGGTCACGTCACATGTAGAAATGAAAGTGGGAGAGTTAAGGAAGGCTGCCCGGAGTTGGAGGATGCACTACCATCGTATAGCGGGGCAGATGCAGTGCGGAGAGCAGGAGCCGCGCCGCGCGTGCTAGTTGCGGATATACACACTGGCAGTGTTTGTCTCGCGAGTCGCGCAGCTGAACCACGTCTCGTGTATTGCAAATGCAGGCAAATATTAGTCCATTCTGTCACATTTTCCGGTGTTCTCCTCCGACCCCTGTCTGTCTCGTGCTTTGATTTATTATGGGCAACATATATGCAAATGCGACCGTGTTCCCCATGTCTCATACACACATTCATATGTTGTATATAAGTAGTTCACATGATAAATGTAACATTTAAAAGTTAAGATGCTTCTAGTTCTAATAATTTAAACATGCCTTTGAAGTTTGGGCAAAAACTTCTGCCAGTGTTGTGTTTTCGTGTATTTGATGTTATTTTTTCACAGCGCTGGATGTCATATGGTGATTGTGACACTTCATGGTGAAATGTGTTAATCAGGTCAGCTGAATTATAGCCACAGTGCATTGTTCTGATCAAAATTGATATGATTAACATGAAAAATGTTACACCAATGTGTCGGACTCGGTAGACAGCCAGTTAGGAAACAACTTGATATAACAATTTTTAATACTGTATCCTAAATCGTGGATGATTAAGCCATATATACCATATGCTGAAGTAAATTTCTGGAGTGTTAATGATTATAAAAAAAACAACAACAAGAACCGTACAGAACCGAAAACCGTGACCCTAAAACCGTGATACGAACCGAACCGTGGGTTTTGTGAACCGTGCCACCCCTAATATATATATATATATATATATATATATATATATATATATATATATATATATACAGTGAGGAAAATAAGTATTTGAACACCCTGCTATTTTTGCAAGTTCTCCCACTTAGAAATCATGGAGGGGTCTGAAATTGTCATCGTAGGTGCATGTCCACTGTGAGAGACATAATCTAAAAAAAAAAATCCAGAAATCACAATGTATGATTTTTTTTAACTATTTATTTGTATGATACAGCTGCAAATAAGTATTTGAACTGAGAAAATCAATATTAATATTTGGTACAGTAGCCTTTGTTTGCAATTACAGAGGTCAAACTGTAGTTTCTTACAGAGCCACTCCTTGGTTATCCTGGCTGTGTGCTTCGGGTCATTGTCATGTTGGAAGACCCAGCCTCGACCCATCTTCAATGCTCTAACTGAGGGAAGGAGGTTGTTCCCCAAAATCTCGCAATACATGGCCCCGGTCATCCTCTCCTTAATACAGTGCAGTCGCCCTGTCCCATGTGCAGAAAAACACCCCCAAAGCATGATGCTACCACCCCCATGCTTCACAGTAGGGATGGTGTTCTTGGGATGGTACTCATCATTCTTCTTCCTCCAAACACGTTTAGTGGAATTATGACCAAAAAGTTATATTTTGGTCTCATCTGACCACATGACTTTCTCCCATGACTCCTCTGGATCATCCAAATGGTCATTGGCAAACTTAAGATGGGCCTTGACATGTGCTGGTTTAAGCAGGGGAACCTTCTGTGCCATGCATGATTTCAAACCATGACGTCTTAGTGTATTACCAACAGTAACCTGGAAACGGTGGTCCCAGCTCTTTTCAGGTCATTGACCAGCTCCTCCCGTGTAGTTCTGGGCTGATTTCTCACCTTTCTTAGGATCATTGAGACCCCATGAGGTGATATCTTGCATGGAGCCCCAGTCTGAGGGAGATTGACAGTCATGTTTAGCTTCTTCCATTTTCTAATAATTGCTCCAACAGTGGACCTTTTTTCACCAAGCTGCTTGGCAATTTCCCCGTAGCCCTTTCCAGCCTTGTGGAGGTTTTGTCTCTAGTGTCTTTGGACAGCTCTTTGGTCTTGGCCATGTTAGTAGTTGGATTCTTACTGATTGTATGGGGTGGACAGGTGTCTTTATGCAGCTAACGACCTCAAACAGGTGCATATAATTTAGGAAAATAAATGGAGTGGAGGTGGACATTTTAAAGGCAGACTAACAGGTCTTTGAGGGTCAGAATTCTAGCTGATAGACAGGTGTTCAAATACTTATTTGCAGCTGTATCATACAAATAAATAGTTACAAAATCATAAATTGTGATTTCTGGATTTTTTTTTGTTGATTATGTCTCTCACAGTGGACTTGCACCTACGATGACAATTTCAGACCCCTCCATGATTTCCAAGTGGGAGAACTTGCAAAATAGCAGGGTGTTCAAATAATTATTTCCCTCACTCTGTGTATATATATATATATATATATATATATATATATATATATATATATATATATATATATATATAAATATAATAGTATATCAGTCTGGATAGTAAACAAAAAAATGTACTAGCCAATGCTGATTCTATTGCCAAAGTGTGCGTAGAGGGTTGACAAAACGAGTAATACATCATTCGAAACACTGCACAGTCATGCAGATTTAAATTTAATTTCAATTCAATTTAGTGTGATATTAGTTATTACATGGAAATCACTGTGTGGTGCAAAAAAAACCTAAATAAAGTAGTGCAAATGGATAATTTATTTTAATATTAATAAATAAAATATCAATTGTACAAAAACAAAAAAAATCTAAATAATAAACACAAAAATAAAGCACACACCCCCCCCCCCAAACTAAAAAAACTAAACTAAAAAAATAAATAAAAAAACTTAAATAAAAAAAAAATTTAAACAAAAAAATACAATAAAATGAAACAAAACAAAATTAAAAAAACAACAACAAAACATCAGCAATCTTAACCTATAGATTACCTTACAGATGAGAACTTTATTGTTGTATTGGTGGGCATACTGACACAATCCATCAGCCACGTGTGGGACCGCGTCTTTCTGGTGGTTCATGCCGTTTTTACACCGAACGCTAAAGCCGTGGGATTTTGGAGAGGTTAGATATGTTATGCTAGCTCTTAAGTGCTCTTGAACACACACACACACACACACACACACACACACACACACACACACACACACACACACACACACACACACACACACACACACACACACACACACACACACACACACACACACACACACACACACACACACACACACACACACACACACTCTAATTACATTCAAGTGCATTGACAACTTTTTGTGTTTTCTGTGCAAATCATTTCCATACATTAATTTTGCATGCTGAATAACACACACAAGATCCTATGTGAATCATCAAATTACGGAGTGACTCAGTGTTGATGCATTGAAATTAGAGTCTGGTGTGTGACAATGCAGAAATGTACTTGATTTACTATGCATCGAACACATAGCATCTGTGTGGTGCATTAAAGGGATAAACAATTCTGTCATTTACTCACCCTCAAGTTGTTCCAAACCTGTATGAAATTGATTTCTTCTGCTGAACACAACAGATGTGATGTGAAATGTCAGATAGTGAAATGATGGGCCTTCATTGACTTCCATGGCATGTTTTTAGCATTGTTTGCTGACCAACATTCTTCAAAATATCTTCTTTTGTGTTCATACAGAAATTCATACAGGTTTGGAAGAACTTGAAGGCGAGTAAATTACAGAATTTTCATTTTTGGGTGAACTATCTCTTTAAACAGCCTGCAAAAAAAAAAAAAAAAACATCCATTCGATCTATCGCTCAGAGCATTAAGCCTGTGTGGACTTACTTGCAGCTGAGACAGACTGATGGGCAAGTGAAATATTCATCAGGAAAGAAGGAGCATATGCTGATTTTGTCATCTGAGATCTCGCCACAGAATCTGTCGCTTAGGGCCTGAGAGAGAGCAGAGCAGTGAGGTCCAGTGAAGCGCAGTTTCAGAAACATGCTCAGTGGACAAAGGTGAACACATACAGTACATGCATACACTAACCCCAAAAAGTACTTTAGGACACTTACGCCACACTTAATGCAAGTACACTACCATTCAAAAGTTTGGGGTCGTCAAGATGTTTTTGAAAGAAGTCTCTTATTCTCCCTTTTATTGTGGCCAGCCTAAGGCACACCTGTGCAATAATCATGCTGTCTAATCAGATACTTGATATGCCAGACCTGTGATGTGGATGGATTATCTCGGCAAAGGAGAAGTGCTCACTAACACAGATTTAGACAGATTTGTGAACAATATTTGACAGAAATAGGCCTTTTGTGTACATAGAAAAAGTCTTAGATCTTTGAGTTCAGCTCATGAAAAATGGGAGCAAAAACAAAAGTGTTACGTTTATAATTTTGTTCAGTGTATTTTCCATTGTAATGAGTGCTGTCAAACCGATTTATCGCGATTAATCGCATCCAAAATAAAAAGTTTGTGTTTACATATGTGTGTGTACAGTGTTTAATTATGATGTATATAAATACACACATTCATGTAGGTCTATATATTTAAGAAATATTTGCATGTATATACTGTATATATATTTATATTATATATAAATATGAATATTTTATATATAAATAAAAAAATCTTAAATATATACATGCATGTGTGTGTATTTATATATACACATGATATTTATCATATTATACACAGCACACACACATATTATGTAAACATGAACTTTTATTTTGGATGCGATTAATCGATCTGACAGCACTCATTGTAATACATTTTTAAATGTATACAATTTATTTTGTGATGCAAAGCTGAATTTAGCATCATTACTCATTCACATGATCCTTCAGAAATCATTCTAATATGCTCAAGAAACATTTCTGATAATCAATGCTAAAAGAAATTCTACTTAATATTTTTGTGGAAACCCTAGTACATTTTTTCCTCAGGATTCTTTGATGAATGGAAAGTTCAAAAGAACAGCATTTATTTAAAAATAGATATTGTAATCTTGTAACATTATAAATGTCTTCCCTGTCAATTTTTATCAATTTAACGCATCATTGCTGAATAAACATTAATTAACAAAACAAAAAAAACAAATGTGTACTGACCCCAAACTTTTTGAACATGAGTGTATGTATATTTAAAGGGACAGTCAAACAGCCCAATTTTATGGTGCATTTTTGTAACTTGGCCACCCTTCACTTTCATTGTATGGAAAAGAGCAGCGTAAACATTCTGCTAAACTTGTCCTTTTGTGTTTCATGGAAAAAATAAAGTCATAGAGCTGACATGACATGAGTGTGAATAAACAATGGTGACATTTTCATTTTTGGGTGAACTATTCCTTTAAATGCATGAATTGAATTGCATTAGATACTAAATTTATCAAACTAAATATCAAAGCTTAAAGGGATAGTTCACCCAAAAATGAAAATTCTGTTCATTTATTCACCCTTAAGTTGTTTCAAACCTGTATGACCTGCATGTTCTGTTGAACATAAAAGAAGGTATTTTGAAGAATGATGGGTGAGTTTATGATGACAGAATTTTTATTTTTAGGTGAATTATCCCATTCCCTTTAAGTGTCTAAATTCTTTTTTGGGGCCACACACATACACAAAGAAAGGCGTGAGGAGCTACCTGCAATGCACTGAACACAATAGCGGGCTGGCGCGGGGCTCGCTGGGATGTGTTGTTCACTTGGTGATTGACTATCTGCAGTAACTGTGAGTAGTCTGTGGGGGGAGTGATGGTTTGGGTGCCCACATACTGAACAGAGCTGAAGGCGTCTGTGCTCTGGCTCAAGTCATGGAAGCGTTTTTGCAGCAGTGTGTCTGCTTGCCCCAGGACAGAGACATCTGGAAAATAAAACAAACCCATATTTCTCTAGCCTGACACATTTCATCGGATGACAATAATTCAATAGTTTCAAAATAAAAAGATGAACAGTTTTTACAGGCATTTACAGCTTTTTAAAAATGCATTTTATACAATATTTTTCATGAACCATGCGTGTTGAAAACATGTTTACCCAAGGGCATAACTGTAATTGAGCAGTATTGTGATCTTTGTAACAGTCCACACCTGAGCCACCCTGCCTTGGGATTTACCTGCAGTCTGTTAATTACACTAGTAAAGTTAACCATTAAGGGTGGGTTGCACCAACAAGGATTAATCTTAAATCTAGATTAAATCAAGGTTTATCTAATAATTCTGTTGCACCAAACTTTAAACCTCATTTAAAAATAAGCAGGCTTACATTTAAACCATGACTTTAATCCTGGATTTATTTTCACAATAAACCTGGATTAACTTTAATTCTGTGGCTCCATCACTTTAAACTCAGATTTAAATCTCAATTATGGATTAATTTTAAACTTGCATGTGAGGAGTTTTAAATAAAGTAAAGTGCAATTAAACTATGCGGATGATTGAACAGAGATTGAAACAGTGGGTGTGTCGTCAGATCTCAGAGAGGTGTTTATTACAAATAAAAATGAAAAATAAAGCAAATTGAGCCATTAGAGTGTGAATGTCGTGGCGGCCCGTGAGTTTACGCCAGCTATCGAGTCCGGGATGCGGATCCGTCACTCACCTCGGTGTCGTCGGACAAACAAAAGAAGAGAGGAGTATATTTAGCATTAATGGCAGCGGTGACCGTGAAGATGAGGTGAGCGCCAGTGATCGCGGCCGTGTCTCGCGTTTCTCATGCCCGCTCCACGTGTGGCTGCTGCACGGTGATCGAACGGGATGGGCGGCGCTGTCAAGAGCAGAGATAGTCACTCCGCCAATCATGACAGTTGTTTTGTCATAAATTACACTGCCACAATATACTCCATCATTAAAGGGTTAGTTCACCCAAAAATGAAAATTATGTCATTAATTACTCACCCTCCTGTCGTTCGACACCCGTAAGACATTCGTTCATCTTCGAAACACAAATGAAGATATTTTTGTTGAAAGCTGATGGCTGAGAAAGGCCTCAGATAGGCCTCCATAGGGACTCAGTACATTTACACTCACAAGACCCATAAAAGGCACTAAAAACGTCGTTACAAAGTCCATCTCACTACAGTGGCTCTACAATAATGTTATGAAGCGATGACAATAGTTTTTGAGCGAAAAAAAAAATCTAAATAACGACTTTATTCCACAAGTTCTTGTCTTCCTTGTCTGTCTCTGCCGTGAACTCACGAAGCACCATAAAGAATGTGAATATGACGTAGAACCGGCGTTCGGGAGTCCATGAAATACACACTTTAGTCCAATTTTGAGCTCTGCGCCGAGACCTAAAGCACGATCAATGTAGAATTCAACAGCTTAGATACGGCACGTCTTCCTCTGCTCGTTGTAAACAAATCTCCTCCTCGCTTCTGGGTCTCGTGTCCGAACGCCGGTTCTGCGTCATATTCTCGCGCATGCGTCGTGGTGCTTCGTGAGTTCACGGTAGAGGATTTCAAGGAAGACAAGAACTTGTGGAATAAAGTCGTTATTTAGATTTTTTTTCCGCACAAAAACTATTGCCGTCACTTCGTAAAATTATTGTAGAGCCACTGTAGTGAGATGGACTTTGTAACAACGTTTTTAGTGCCTTTTATGGGTCTTGTGAGTGTAAATGTACTGAATGTCAATGGAGGCCTTTCTCAGCCATCAGCTTTCAACAAAAATATCTTCATTTGTGTTCCGAAGATGAACAGATGTCTTACGGGTGTCGAACGACATGAGGGTGAGTAATTAATGACATAATTTTCATTTTTGGGTGAACTAACCCTTTAATACTATAAATATATATTTACGCACACGCTGTTTTCATTGCCTCCTTGATCTGTAACGGTCTCTCTATGTAGAGCTTTATAAAGACATACATAATAAATCTTTATAAAGAAGTTTATTTATTTTACTGGCAAGAGATACTTATGTCAGAGAGAGTTTATGGTGGTCAATAAAGAAGGAAATTGAATATTAGTATTGTTGCTGTCAATGGCGAATCCATCATGGCGGTGAAAATTAATCGTAAATGGAGGTTTTAATCGCAGGTTAAATTCTAATCCCCGATTTGTTAATCTGGGTTTAAAATTAAGTGGTGCAACACAACTCGATTTAAAATAAGGCCTAGATCAACAAATCCTAGATTAGCTCTAAACTGAGTTTAATTTAATCCTTGTTGGTGCAACCCACCCTAAGTCACTTAAAATCACCTTCCTATTCCATTCTAATGCTCCAGTTTTGATTTTCTTTTGGACAAATGTGTCCCTTGAAAATGTGACCTAATAATTTTTTTTATTATGCAGTAATCTTTTATAGAAACGATAAGGCACCTGAAGATGCAATATTATATTTTATTTTATTTAATATCTTAATCTCTTTGTATTCTTGTTGGTATCATTTTAAAAACATTTATACCATATTTAAGAAAAGTTTAAATGTAATGACTACATTTAAAAAATGTCATGTCTAACAGCAAGTAAAAAGTAAAAACATTTTCCTTACACTTTGAATACATATGCACATATTATTTGTTTAAGTTTTAAAATATACTTAAGCTCTGGGACCATTTTTGGAGATTTCCGCTTGGATTTGACCTACCCAAATTGAAAAGCTTCCCATACCCACATACAGTAGTCTAAATACACAAATTTGGTTGGATTTCAGCAGAAATTACATATAAAAGGTCATATTCCTCCATTCAGATTCATTTGAGTAAATATTGCATACATGATCCAGACAAAAATCTTTTTTCCAGTATTTTCTGGAATCTAGTGGAAACAGCCCAAACTGTCTGCAGGGTGCTAGAGCACACAGGGCCTGAGTTACACACTTTCAAAAATGAATTTATAACCAAAAAAAATCTAAAAGCGCCTCTTTTTTGGGGGGGTTATTACAGCTCAGACAACATATACTTACGTGCTTATCACTTTTAGCAGTGGTTTATTTAACTTCAAAGGGTTTCCTGTAAAATGACACCAACATTTTGTATTTAGACCACTGTATGTGGGTATGGGAAGCTTTTCAATTTGGGTAGGCCAAATCCTGGCGGAAATGGTCCCAGAGTAATTTAGTGTAAATAAGTTACTTTGTGTAAAACAAATGTGACTCTAAGCTTTCAAATGGTACCACATACGAGGTCAGAGCTCCTCCACAGACATTTCAAATTGAAAGTATATACTTGATGATGTCATTCCTGTACAGGGTCCATAGAGTTTAAGAGGTTAAATTAAGTATATAAATTAATTAATGTTTTTTATTATTATTTTTAACTTTATTAACGTTATGTTGATTTCCCCACATGACTTCGTTTCAACGTTATTTTTAATAAACAGTGAATTGTTTTATAAAAATAATAGAAATAAAATAATTATTTTAATTAGGATTTTTTTCTTCTTCAATATGATATCAGGACAGTTCAAAATTAATTTTAAATCACTAATTTAAAACATTCTCATTGTGCATTTAAGTCTTTGTCTGTATGCATTGCATTTTTAGTGCAATTTTGATTAAAACAATAGATACAAATTTGCGACTTTGTTATTGGCCTAGTGTATTACTGGCTAAAATCTCTCTAAAGATTTATAATTTGACTACAGAGACAAAAAAAATTGAAATTCTCATCACTAAGCAGAGAGAGAAAAAAAGTGGGAACGATGAAACAATTCGGTTTGACTGACAACTTGTGTTTTTCCAGTGGGAATCTCCACCAGCCTTAAATTCAGGACTTTTTCAAAGACCCCCCTGGCTATGTGTTTAGGCCCCATGAGGGTGTGCAGACCCAAGTTGAAGCAACAATCCCTTTGCCCCAGGCTAGTCGTACAACAGCCTTTGGCAACCACATGTATCAGAAAAATGCTGTATTCATATTGATAAACACTTCAGGTCTTGTAAACGTTTAAGTCTGCTTGCTCTGACTTACCCTGGCCTAGCAGCTGAGTGCGAGAAGTCTCCTGGAAAACTATAACGGCAGGTCCCAGGCTGGATAGAGGCACGTCCAGCCCGCAGCGGTTAGACAGAGCGCGGAGCTCAGGTGTAAAGTGCTTGAGGTAAGCGGCCGATGCGCTGCCGAGGAACTGAAACATGTCGTTATGCAGCCTCTCGGCCCGTGTGCGGTAAATGACCATGTCTGATACGGCCAGGACCTTCAGTAGCAGACGCATCCGGCGGTTCTGCTGACTGGCGGCACCAAGCAGGCCCTCTGTATCCAGCACGATCAAGCTCAGGCGCGGATCGTAAGCCGCCCATACACCCACCGTGCATGAGGATGGAGAAGGAGATGTGGCAAATACTTCCTCGCCATCAAAAAGCACATGATTAAGAGTGTGGGACTTGCCGTCGCCCGTGTTGCCAAAGATGGAAAGCACTTTGACTCCTTGAGCAGCACTGCAGCCCAACTTCTGCAAAAAATGCCCTTCGTTCTTTACCTGGGAGAGAGAAAGAATATGAGACATCAAGTTTAGAGCATGCATCCATGCATCCATCCATCCATCCATCCTCACTGATCACTGTTCAACTGCTCTACTCGATCATCTACTCTACTTGATGCATTAAGGCATGTAGACTAAGGATGAATCTGAAATCGCCCCCCTATACCCTCAAATAGGGCATTATTTGAGGGGACAGCCATTTGTAGAGGTGTCCGAAACCACATTGGACGTTATTGAGTGCACTCATTCAATCCCACATTGCAACGCAATAACGGGTGTACAGCTGATGTGCACACAGCGGCTGTCACTAGGGCGATTTCGGATTCAGCCATGGTCAAGACCAGCTGCTGAAGTTCAAACTGAACATCAGAATAGGGAAGAAAGGTGATTTAAGTGACTTTGAACGTGGCATGGTTGTTGGTGCCAGACAGGCTGGTCTAAGTATTTCAGAAACGGCTGATCTGGTGCAGTGGCGCAAAAAGTGGGTATAGGGAAGAAAGGTGATTTAACCCCTTAACCCCTAGCCAGCACCTTGGGGGCGCCAAAGCGATGGTATAAAAAAAAAAAAAAAAAATATATATACATATATATATATATTCTAAATCATTTATGTATTTCCTCAATATTATATAACATTTTAGAGGACTAACAGGCTAGAGTAGGCGCCCTCATAAGATTCCATAATAGAATTTTGGATAATAATGGAATATCGCGAGTGGGCGCGCCTGGCGGGGGCACCTGCGATTTGACAGCAAAACGCGCGTCCTTGACGCGTGGTTTATCACAAAAACTTGCTTTCGTGCGCTTTGGGGTCAAGGAAAACGTGCGTTTCCAACGTTAAGAACGCACGCTTATATGGTAAATCACGAGTCAAGGACCCGCGCTATGTGTCGGACAAAAACGCATGTTACTAACGTGTAGGCTAAACAGGTAAACCAAACAGTCAGTGCAAACTTGTGTTTGAAGTATCCAAACAGACGAAAAGAACGTGCTCTTTCCTTGGTGTTCTCAAAATTGCATGCTCACTTTTTATGGCACACCTCTTATAAAGTAAAGTTACATATTGTTGACCATCTTTTTAAGTAATTACACTATTTACCACGATACATGGCAGTTCTAAGAATGAAATGAAATCAATATCAACAAAATCCATCTTACCATTTATCAAAATCCACTTACACTGTAATTACAATTGCCTAAATAATGTAATGAGATTTTTAGATTTATGTTCTAATATTTTAATTATAGAAATATGAAATGTTAGGAAAATTTTAATTATTCCAGGCCTATGAAACTATAAAAATGCCAGTATATTTGGCGGCGTAATGGATTCTAGAATCATTCAACTAAAATGATGAACTGAAATTCATTCAAAAAAATGACAACTTATTGTTTATTGAACTGTTGTATAAAATTAATATCGCATTTTGCAATCGTGCTGATATTCGCTACTCTGGAAAATAGCACTCTTGCTCGTATAATATTGCTTAACTCATAATTTCCTCTTTAATTACTTTCAAACAAATGTTTATATATATTTTTTTTGTGTTATTAGCCTATTTTTAATGAAAGTACAACAACAAATATATATATATATATATAATTTTGGGGGCGCCAAAATTGTTGCTGCATACCCCTCTGGCACTGGCTAGTTGCGCCCCTGATCTGCTGGCTGATCACGCACAACCATCTCTAGCGTTTACTGAGAATGGTTCGAGCAGCAGTTCAGTGAAAATGCCTTGTGGATGCCAGAGGTCAAAGGAGAATGGCCAGACTGGTTCGAGCTGATAGAAAGGCAGTGGTGGAGGAGGAAGTACTGAATCTCAGTACTTAAGTAAAAGTACAAATACCCAGAGATATATTTACTTTAGTAAAAGTAGAAGTACCACAATGACAACCCTACTTAAGTAAAAAGTACCTAAATGTACTTCAAGTATTAAAAGTAAAAGTACTTACTAATTTATTCTCTTCATGTCTATATTCTAATAATAATAAAAATAAACGTATGGGCGGTGGCATTTTAAAGGTCCCGTTCTTCGCGATCCCACTGTTCAAACTTTAGTTAGTGTGTAATGTTGCTGTTAGAGCATAAATAATACCTGTAAAATTATAAAGCTTAAAGTTCAATGCCAAGCGAGATATTTTATTTAACAGAAGTTCCCTTTCAAAGCCTACAGCGAACGGCCGGCTTGGACTACATCCTGGTACTTCCTACATAAATGACGTCAGTAGAACAGTAGAACAGTAGAACAGACTAACCTCCGCCCACAAGAATACGCAAAAAAGAGGGCGTGGTCTTGTTGCTGTCCCACGTGGAGAAGAGGAAGTGTTGCGTTTCAGTGTGTTTGTCGCCATGTCGTCGAGACGCTGTTATTTTCATCCCGGAGTCAAATCACCTTTGTTTGGCTTTCCCAGGGACGCTGTAGAAATCATTGAGCGCATATATCTCCCGTTAAGAGGCGTGACCTTTCCGTGCAAGTTACGTGCGCTAAGCTGCTGTCGAATCACAACACAGGAACCGTGCCACGTGCGCTAAGCTGCGGTCAAATTACAACACGGGAACCGCTGATGTGCGAGGCCCGGGGTATAGCCTATTAATGTTTATGTGGATATTTAAGAAAAAAAAAAAATTCATATATTCAGTTTAACAGCAGGTTCAAGTTGTTAAACTGTGTAACTGAACTGGGCAGTACGCACATTTTGACGCTAAAATTGTGTTCTAAATTATGAATGGGTCAAACGCGTTTGCAAAATGGCCTGAATCCACTTGAATTATTTTGGACTGCTCTCTCACTGAATCATCTGAAGAGATTTCTCAGTCTTTATTTTAAAATAAACAGACAGTATTGAGAGGACCAGCGCTGTTTTTCAGTTATTCCTCTGTGAACATAAACAAAATGGATGTCTGACAATTTCGTTGCTTTTTGCAGTTTTTTAGATTTAAAATTTTTAAAAACGTCTAGAGATAGAGTAGGCTTTACTCGTTCTGTGGTACCGTTACTCACTGATGCTCCGAAAGGGGAGTAATAGTTAGGTTATGCTTATTTAACTTTAATAGTGTTTAATAAAAAACCTTTTGTGAATGCAGTCAGATGAAATGCAGGCATCCGCGCTTTCTCCGTCCATGCAATAAATGCACATCCTTGAATGTGCATCACGATAAACATTTTTAGCTATGTTTTTTTTAAACTATTATAGTATTTTGAAGGACAAAAACATGAACTTTAACTATGGCTTTACATCATCAAGTCAGCTGTCGTCTTTACTTTTGCGCGAGGCCCTGTGCGACAGTACTGAATATAGGCTATGCTTCAGCTTTCCTTTTATATTCTTAAATTTGATTAATACATTAAATTAGAATAAGATACTATAGGGCTGTTACCAATCAAATTAAATAATTTACACTGAAAAATTACAACTGCATTAAATAATGTTATGAGATTGTTTTAAATATATATTTTTTAATACAAATAAGAAATGTTGGAAATAATGTTTAAATATGAAACTAAACTGCCAGTAGGTGGCGGCAGGTCTTAATGAGTGAGTCATTGAGTCGATTCGTTCAAACGGCTGATTCGTTCAGGAATGAGGCAGTCGTTTACGAACAGGTTATTGAATCTTTGATTCAACCGATTCATTCAAAACGCTGAATCATTCAGTAACGCTCTGTTGCGTTATCAGCTTAAGTCAAGTCGTGACATAAGGAACGCTGTTTCTGGGTCCAAGCCTCAACTCGTTTACATGACATTGACGGCCGTTTATGAGTGCTATTTATTCATATTAAACATTTAAAAAACTTAAAGATTTTAAATACTTACAGTCTACACAACAGTCTCTGTGCTCACAGCGTCACAGACATTAATATTTTAACGATTTATAAACGATGAATCACTGTCTGGCCAACTGGAATTTTGGTATGGAGATAAAGGTTATGATTATATATTTTTTGTAGTATTACACCACATTGTGTGTGTATATTAGCACCGTTTGTTGTTTTTCTTGTGGTATGTGGAAAGAGCGTTTGGACCTGGAAGCGCTGCGGCGTGACGTCAGACTTAACAACCGGATGGTTCTGCTTTGATTTTTGTTTGGAACTATTTTCGCTGCTGAAATAGAACATCTTGCATCTAAAATGTAAGTGACTTTGTTAATTGTTTATGGAACTGTCAGTGTCATATGAAATCAGTGTCACATTTTCAGTCGTGATGGTATTCAGGAAAACAACACTCTTGGTTGTTTGATGTTTTTAACTGTATTATATGTTATAAATATAAAAACTCCACATTTTGAATTGTTACTGCAGTATGTGACTGAGTTTCTCTGTGTGAGCGGCGTTCATTTGTTTCCATTTCTCCTCACGAGGCTGCGCGAGCATCAACAGCACTACCGTCAGTTCATTACATTATATATTATTCTGGACAAGAGGACAAGCGTTAATGTCGAGCCCTGAAACTGATCAGAAAATGTAACGGAACGTTGTAGAAATGTAGTAGAACAGACAGTATAATAATTGCTGCAAAATATAACAAAGTAAAAGTCGAAAGTATGCACTATTGATTCAAATTAAGTAAAGTACAGATACGTGAAAAATGTACTTAAGTAAAGTAACAAAGTATTTGTACTTGTATTTGTACCACCACTGTAGAAAGGCAACAGTAAGTCAAATACACACTTGTTACAACTGGGGTCTGCAGAAGAGATTCTCTGAACACACAACAAGTCGAACCTTGATGCAGATGGGCTACAGCAGAAGAATGATATTCAGATGGTAGGGTCAGAATTTGGAATAAACAACATGAAAGCATGGATCCACCCTGGTGTAATGGCATTGTGACATTTGAGTGTGCCAAGAAAATATCGGCTGTCACCAGATCTCAATCCAGTAGAGCACCTTTAGGATGTGGTGGAATGGGAGATTCTAGGGCTGGGTAAAAAATATTGATTTCTTGATTTTAATCAATTCTCATTTTTACGAACCGATATAACTTCTTAAATCCCAAGAATTGATTAGTCATCCTGGTTTCTGTTGATGAATGAACAGAACGTTGTAGTGCGCCTCCGATCCAATAAATCGCAATAATCATTGTTACTATTGATATGAAACAAAGTATCAGATTTCAAATGATGTCCATTTTTTATTCCGAAATTAAAAAACATAACATTTTGGCGCTGTGGCATGAGATCTCTTTGGCACAGCTTAGCTCAAGAGAAGCGTCAGTGGGGAGCTCACGTAAACTCATCCGCTTTAATACCAGTTACTGCGCAAAATAAACATGAATGAGCATCTGAAAGTGTGCTAAAAGATAGAGTACAACTTACTGAAATCTGTATCATTTCATGGAATCGCACAATCAGTATTTCAACCATAGAAAGACGTCAATAAAACAGCTGTAACAATGTCACGTAACGTCACATTTACCTCAGAAAAAACCATATCCAGTGTCCATAAACACGTTAGTCAGTTAGAAAAATGTACTCTAGAGAGGAGCATTTTGCTAAATATATGCAGCACCATATTACATATTCATTATAATGTTTTATGTTCTTCAATATTTAATGCATGTATGAATAAATCTGACAAGTTTTTAAGACAGCCACATTTTAAATGTTTATATTTCAAAAAAACGATTTGGAGTAGAAATATGATTATGTAATTAATATTGTAACTTTATTATCATAAAAAATATCATTGAGTGTAATTTAAATATTTGTATACAAATGAGTTAATTTTACGTTTTCAACTGACTCCCATAGTTTACAGCATTAGTTAAGAGATTTGTTTTCCTTGAAAATTTGCCATGCAGGCCTATTGTACCTGATATATATCCAAAATAATCGATGTTGAATCGAATCGAATAGCAAGCTTGTGAATCGAAATCGAATAGAATTCAGAAATTTGTGTCAATACCCAGTCCTAGGTATGAATCTATGCCATGAAGAATTAAGGCAGTTCTGAAGGCAAAAGAGGGTCCAACCCGGTGTCCTGACATTTCATCCTACCCGTCAGATTGTCCTACCAGGGCTTACTGCGCATGCCCACATCAATATTTATATTTACATCAACCATTTTATATTTACATTTTGGGTAGGTTTAGGGGTAGGTATGGATGTAGGTATGGATATTAATGAATATTAATAAAGCAAATCACATTAATATGATTCTGGTAGCACAATCTGATAGTTAGCATTTTACATCCATATTTAATATTTGTTTATTTAAAATATTTACATAGTTTTAAGGGTAGGTTCAGGGAAGGGGTAGGTATGGATATTAATAAAGCCTCAAATCAGATGAATATGATGCTGGTAGGACAATCTGACAGGCAGCATTTTTGCTGTCGAATTGTGCTACCTACTGTTTTAATGGGAGGTAGCAAAATCTGACACGGTAGGACAAATCGACAGAACACCGGTACTAGCAAGGTGTACCTAATAAAGTGGCTGTATTTTTTGTCTATCTATCTATCTTAAAGGGAAAGTTCATGTCTGATGAATGAGTCATCTTGCCTTTTGTGTTCCACTGAAGAAAGAAAGTCACATTGGGTTTGAAACAACAAAAGAATAAGCACAGAACAAATGTAGTTTCATTTTGGGTCTCTATACTAATATACATGTCACTGTCACCTCTTAAGGGATAGCCAATATATTGATTATTATATTCATATACCATGCATGGTATTAACAATGAAGAATCAAGAATATAATAGTATCAGTATGATACGTGTGCATAAAACATGGAACCATATTCACATGCACAAATGATAATTTCGTAGAAATGTACCGTTTAAAAGCATATCATAACAGCACTGAGATCATTTAATGTTTGTAAATCACACTGTTGTTGACAAATATATATGTTGTACCACATGGACCTGCATTCATATTAATGTACGTGACAAGACACCAGAACTACACAAACCCCTGATATAATCGATGAGTGAAGACTACATGTCAGTGAGTGTTGACAAAAGACACCTCTTCCATGTGATTCAGCAATATTGACAGTTGTTTGGGGTTAGTTTATCCGTGTATTATTTATATTACATGTATTATAATGCGTTACTGAATTGACAAACACCTGTCAAAGTGTATAAAAACAACAAAGACACTACATGTGCTTTTTACCTAATAGCTTGATGGCTAACACAGAAGCTAACAAAAACAAACCTGCAAGCTTTCGTTTTCGTCCACTAGGAGAAAGCTCCGTCCATTTTCCTGCTGCTCGTCCATTTTAACCGGCCCGAGACTAATCTCATCCATATCTTTCAGTAGCATTTCAGACATCGTGAAAGATTTAAAACCATCCCAACTCCATGGAAAGCTAGTTAGACTTCAACTATCCCAGGACTACTTGGTTATACAGCACAACTCTAGAGGGCGCTGTTGCTGTTCTATCAAGCGCCTTCGTTATTACGGTATGAGCACTTTCTGACATCCTCTAGTGGCTATTCTGATGAACTGTATTCTTCTCAGTGAAACAAGTTTATACTATAGTAATAAATTGGTCAATAAAAACAAGTCTCCATAAAATAAGCTCTCACATAAGCTCCTTATTCTATAATTAGGACTTTTTTTTGTGAAATGTTAGTGGTGCAGAATATCACTGGTGTTTAATTTTAGTTGGAGATGAATGGAGATGTATTTCCATGATGAATTGAAGATGAGCTCAACTCTAAAACCCCTTTAGAAATGTACAAGTTTTGTGTTCTGCAGAAATCCCGTATGAATCAACAGGACATTTTTTTTGTTCCGACAGCCTTTCCATAGAGCTTGCTAAGGTTCATTAAATATTTGTTAGCAGGGATCTATAAATATCACATGTCACAGAATGCCTTCAAAGTGGCGCCATTGCAGTTAACTGGACTGAAGAGTCACTTTAGTCACTTCCATTTGCTTTAGAGGTCAGGCTGGCCTCTTGTCACAATATTTGAAAATGTGTATTTCATAAGTAGGCAAGGCAAGTTTATTTGTATAGCACATTTCATACACAGGGGCAATTCTTCAAAAAAAGTGCTTTACAGAAATTAAGTTAAAATATTCATAAGTGAATAAAATAAAAATATACAGTTATAATAGGAATTAAAAGAAAATATAAAATAAAGGTGAAATCTATTAGAATATTACTCCTTAATAAGTAAGGTCTCAGTAGTTTACGGCTATACCAACAGTCCCCATGTAAAAATGCTTTATAAGAAAAAAACAAAACAATGTCTTAATGTAGATGTAAAATGCAGAAAAGTTTGTTTTGAGGGAGATGGAAAAATATGATTAGCTCAATTGCTACACAATGGAAGTCAATGGAGTGAAAGAAAAACAAACGTGTGTGTTCAAATATGCATACATGAGATAAGTATATTAAATAAAGCTATGCTTTTCAATAAAGCTATGTGATATTGATCAGTGCCTATACCTAAATGTGCTGTAATTATCTCTTACAGTAGAGCTTATTGCGAACGATTTCTTTCTGTTGTTCTTTCTGCCATCGCTCTCTAAAATGTTTCCATTTCTCTACGAACCAACATGAGAGCAAAATACTGACAGACAGTCCAGCAATCCAACCTTGAATTTACAGTAGATGTTTTGGCTTACCCATACAAAATCAAGGCGGGACTAGTATACAGTTAACCGCGGTGCATTGTGTTACTTGTAGTGCACGCGCCGCTGGCTCTAGAAGACATCGGGGAATTAAAACTACATCTCCCAGCACGTACTGTCAGACACTCGTGTTCCTATTGGCTGGCTGATCCAGCCGCAGCCCCAGAGAATGAATGAAATTGAAATTGCTGCTATATTACATGTACAATACCGGGGATCTGCAGTCTTACATTGTATCATTCTATATCAAAATGGCCACAGTGGTCCAAAATCCTCTGAAATCGTAAGTAAAAATATTTCTATTTTAATGCTTTATTGAATGCATGTCATGCAACAAACACAGCGTTCGTTCAAATTCACAAATATGCAAACATCTTTAAAAGTGTAAAATGCCGGTGAGGTTTAAGCTACGAATGCATGTTGAAATGCAATAAATCATAATGCACGCGACGACATTTTGTCATCTGGGCAAACATGGCATGTTATAAAGTGCAGAGTCTCGGGTGTCATTTCTGCATATGCACAGCGATATGGAGGAATGTTGAGAATGTTGACCCGGCGTCCCTGGTCAGTAGCCTATTGATCACTATAGGAACTTACAGTTGTTGGTAGGGATTGGAATCGGAGAGTTCGCCGGCCACCGAGTCTCAACGATGACACTTGAACATTTTTGCTTTTGCTTTTGTATAAAATGATGTCAAACAAAACGAACTGGTGTGCTGTCTGTACGAAGATAACAGCGCGGTCTATGTGCAAACTGCCTGAACTGGAAAATGTTGCAATTTATCACACTAAGCATGTTTTCAATGGTTTTGCATCGCACGCGCTGATCACATCAGACTGTAGAAATCACATGCAGCGAATATGAATTATTAGTGTTATTATTTCTGAGCCGAATCTATACGTGATATTTCAGTGGCGTGTAACATTTGGTATCTCGTATGCGCCGTTGCATCCATGCACATTCTGTGAAGTTTCCATTAGATTCCTTTGTGCACACTGACACATTTTTTCGGCGTGCGGCACGCAGACGCCACACGGGCTCCGTGCCAAACATTGCTTTACATTCGTCTGCTAGAAGAAGACTGGGACCTTCGGAATGGGGAGACATGTTTGTATTTGGCGTTCATATGTGACTGTAGCTTCTATATCGTATAAAGGGGAAATTGCACTTGTGTCGGTTTTTTAACCCGGGAGGTTGCATCTCTCTCCAGTAGCCTAACTACCACGATTGCATACCTTGACCCAGCAAGCACAAAACGTCTTCACGATGTTTTTTTTTTTTTTTTTTTTTTTTTTTGGTTGCAGTTTGCAACGTCACGTTGGTAACATGTATTAGGCTACGTTTGGAAAAAAAATAATAAATAAATAAATAAGGGGCACATACAAAGCTTGTGGAATGTATACTTTTTTTTTTTTTTTTACTTAAAAATGGCACAACGGGCACAGCTGCCAAACATTTAACTCAAGTAAATTACTAATATCATTATTGATATCATTTCAACTTTGTGAATGATCGCTCGAGAACATACATTTCCCTCTCGCGCAAAAACCGTTAACTGACTAGAGCCGCGCGCGCAGGATTCAGTCAGACAGGATGCAAGGTTTTATGAGGTAAGGCACTTTTACCTTATGACAAATTATTAACTCAAAATGTGCCAGAAATAACAAACGACAGTAATATACGTGAAATGACATTCGGGTGTTGGTTATAGTGCTACAATACCGGTCACAGCACGAACAGCTTGGGCATAGTTTGAATTCTGACAGATACTTTGTAAAAAAATACGTGCCAAATTAAGTGGGACTGAACATAAGTGTAGTACATTTACACGAATATAGCTGCTTTTGTCACTTATGTATGTTTTTCGTACAAATCTGGAGAGAAAGGCTTTAACACACCTGTCACATGACCTTATAATGCACGCGGAAGCCATGCGTTAATGCCCTGCCCATACTGTGCCTATACAGTAACCAGTAATCTAATTACTTTTTCTAAAGGAAAAGTAATCAAATACTAAGAGTTTTCTTTTCATTTTTACTTCTGATTTAATTACTGTAGACTATACAACGATTCTATAAAACAATAGTGGATTTAACATCAATGTATTGTTAAAAGGTAGGCCTAGTTTTTAATGTAACCTCCCTTTACACACTTTAGTCAGCTCAAGAATAATTTATGCAATTTGTGTATTGTTTATTTGAAATAATTAAGTTCAACTGGTCGAGGTTGATATGGGATTTATAAAGTAATAAGTAATCCAATACTTTTTAGCGAGAGTATTACAGTAATCTAATTACACTGTTGAAGATGTAATTAGTAGCTATCAGAGTAACTTACCCAACACATGCCTTATAATAGCCTAGTTTTTATGAAGTGTAGCAATATACTCTTTAAAAAATTATATAATTTCTGGACCTGTGTCATGGTGCAACCTCTTTGAAATAGTGTATCAATAGCCCACTATTTGTAACACTTTACAGTAAGGATCTATTTGTTAATCATTAGTTAACATGAACCAGCGATCATGAATGAAATGAGATTTGATTCAGTGATGGCAAATCCTGCAGTATCTCCTTGGTTCCATCACTTTCCCTGAGCGGTGAACTTTGTTGTTGAATGTGGACAGATGTTTTTAAGCACACGCGAGGTCAGGTGTGCGTCTCGGGCGCTTTTGACATATTTGCATGAGAAGCATGAATGAAAAGAAAGAGTGGCTGCAATCAGCGTCTGAATTACTGTGATGTTACCCTCTTCAATAACCCTCTTCAAAGAACCCAGTTAAAGTGCAGTACTTCTGGAGCCATGAGGAGATATCAGTTGAGGAGCCAATCTAATTTACATTACTGGCTTTTATAAATCACTCGTTTTTAAGAGATGGTGATTAAATTATGCCTGCCTTGATTGCTGATTATCTGCTAACTGGCATGCCTTCACCAAAATGATGGCATTTCATTGGGAGACACTGGATTAGTTTCCCCACTGTTCTCATTGCGTATTTCTCTTTGTTCAGACTTTCTTCCTCTACTGGTCCTCAAATCTCTAATTACTCAGGTTCACTTACTGTCTATATTTTTTCTCCTCTATCTTCCACTATCTCTCTCTCTGTCTCCTAAAGGGATGGTGCCCTGTCTCTCCCAGTCATTTCACGGGATGCGGACTTCTTGGATAGTTATTCCGCTTTGCCTCCGCTGATCTGAGAAAAATGAATTCTAGATAATTCTTCACACTGTCGCTCTTAAGCCGAAGGCTGTCGCCCCGTTGTAGATCCTTCCTCCCCATCCTAATACTCAGGCCCTTTTTTAATGTTTGTTTGCATAAGCAGCCGCAATTCTATAAGAGCATTTTTTTCTCTCTCCTGAAACTGGTGGGCTGTTCTCTTCATTTCACTCACTCACTAATTTTTTTTTTTTCCAGAGAGACTCTCTTTGTCTTCAAGAGGAGAGAGAGAGACACAGATAGGTATTTTTAGCTCTATGACCTATTTCTCCAAAGCTACCTAACTCACTGTCAGTCATCACACTGTTGCTCAGGGATCTTAAAATGTGCAGCTAGCATCTATGGTCTATATGTAGTGTACTAGTGGTTGTGGTTGCAGTTGTTTAAGAGGTTAGAGAAGCATGGTGGGCTCACTTTCACTCTTTTTTGGGGAGGTGAGACACCTTGTGGGAAGATTCATCAGATGTGGACTGAGGAAGGCCGAGGGAGGGTGTCGCTTCCTGATGATTCAGTCTTGTCAGTGTGAACATCTGAGTCAAGTAGTTTTGAGAATAGGCTGTGCAAAAATGTCTGGATATTAGAATTCCTATCAAATTTAAAGGGGACCTATAATGGCCATTTTGAGAAGTAATTCACCCTTTGCCGCAAGTTTGATTGACAGGCGATCTGACCAATCAGATCGCTGAATCTGCCGTTTTGTCCGACAAAGCAGTCAGGAGAGTTAGTAGATTAACGTCGGTGGAAAAACGTTGTGTACTGACGTCTTTCCGCGGTTGAAACAACATTTCTTTTAGTGTTCATTCATGTTTATTTCATGCTTATCAATGAACTAGAAGGAAGAGATAATCGATTCACCAGCAGCTTTAACTGCGGCGCGACAGCGATCACGACACATTAAAGAGCCACAAAACGTTATTTATTGTTTAAATTTCTTTAAAAAAATGACAATTTCAAAGTTGAGACTTTGCTTCATATCAAAAGTAACTTGCTCTGTCCTGTCTGTTGGCGTGTTGTCAGTGTCCTCTTTGCTCCGCAATGTATTTTCTCTACGTGAGAACGTGTGTGGTGTGAGAGCGCCATGGCTTGTCAGACATAGTAACTAAAGGGGGTGGTCAATTAAAGTCTCAGGTGTCTTTCAGAATGTGTCTGTGAAGTTTCAGCTTAAAAAACCCCACAGATCATTTATAAATCCATGTTGTAAATACCCATTTCTGACTACAGTCAAGAACAGGCTGTTTTTGTGCATGTGCCTTTAAATGCAAATGAGCTGCTGCGTCGAATCGGATTCAAAACAAAGTTACCAGGTTGTCCTTTTTCACGTTTTCTGGGTTAGTAGATGTACCAGGGACCCAATTATAGCACTTAAACACGGAAAAAGTCGGATTTTCATGATGGCCCCTTTAAAGAGTTAGTTCACCCAAAAATGGTGTCGTTCCAAACCCATTCATCCTCAGAACACAAATGAAGATGTTTTTGAATAAATCCGAGAGCTTTCTGAGCTTTCATTAACACTTTCAAGGCCCAGAAAGGAAGTAAAGACATCGTTAAAATCATCCATGTGACTCCAGTGGTTCAACCTTAATTTTATGAAGCGACGAGAATACTTTTTGTACACAAAAGTAACACATTGATTCAACATTTTATTCTAGCCTGTGTCAGACTCTTACACTGTTGACGCAGTGTAAACAGCACAGCACTTCCAGAACACCGGCTTACCATTGGCCGACGGTGTTCATGTGGGCACCACAACGCTTCATAAAATGAACCACCATGGAGTCACATGGACGATTTTAACGATGTCTTTACTACCTTTCTGGGCCTTGAAAGTGTTAATTATTGCTGTCTATGGAGGGGTCAGAGCTCTCGGATTTCATCAAAAATATCTTCACTTGTGTTCTGAAGATGAACAAAGGTCTTATGGGTTTGGAACGACATTTGAAAATACTTGTGACATTTGCCACAAGTATTTTACCTCATGATGTATTGATGATACTGTAATTTCTTGTGAATTTTGAGTATGCCAAACACCCTTATGGCAATTCAAACCATTTTGGCGAATTGGTTAACTCATATTAAGTTGTATGATCTCACTTACGGTTCGGTTTTAGGGGTTGACATACATGTTGTTTTTTTAACAAAAAAAATATTTTCTGTATCAATCACATCACGAGAGTTACATTCCCTCATCATGTCAGTAAATGCTGTGTAAAATAATTACTTTCCATTAAAGCAAGTTTGTGTACAATGCATTTGCTATTATTGAATGATACATCGGCGATCAGCCACCCTAGATATCAATATAATATCGCTGATTCCCACCTCTAGTTGCTTGCTATTCTTGTTGGTTGCTTACCGGCTCAAGTCAGAAATGCACACCCTCAAGTCTCAATAATATTCCGGACATTAGATGTGGTTCGGGTCCTTCCATCAGTCTAAGTTTATGGGATTTTTTTTCTCCCCCTCCAATTTTATCATCTCCCAGGCGAAAATTGTAAGACCTACGACTTCGGAAAGTAATATCACACCTCTCCTCAACAAGCCACATGGTTTGAGGTATCTTTTTCTTACAAAAAAGCATTGTTTGATTGAGAATGTCTTCAGCCTGTTTTCGATGGGATGAATCTCACTGATATGTTGAGCTGGTGGTCTGCAGGGTTTACTGCATAACGCAATCAGAGGATGGCCTGTACTGAGATTGCCTATAGGGTAGCGCTTTAAAGAAATAATGATTGTGCCGCCTAGTACAGCCTCTAGCAGATTATAGTATTATAGTATCCGAACGTAAAATGTCCCTCAGTGCCTCAAATATACGGCTTCTACACTGGAAGGTGGACATCTGCATCCATCAGGGTATCATCAAATGTCCATCTCATGCATAGACATCTTTGTGCGTTTGTTCACTTATTGAATATAGAACTTGCGTATTCTACATGAGCATCTTCAGCCTCACGAGACTGTGTGTACTTTGTGCTGAGCGCTAGTGTGTGTGTCAGTATGAATCAGAACATGCATTTGAAGCAGAATAGCAGTGTATGGCACAGTCCATTGCTAAATGTGGGTCCATCAGAGGAGATTTATAGCTGTTCTTCTTTCGTCGTTATTAGGTGGATAGATCCTCTCCCAAGATTTCAGATATTATTAAAGTGCTGAGGGTCAAAATATTCATCTCTCTACTGCATGGACAAACTGTCCCACTAGCCATTTTCACTGGAGATCTATGCGAATACTCGTTTAAAGGAAACCATAGATGGTCCACGAGGGAAACATAAAAGCTTAAATATGATCTGCGAAGTTCTACAGTGTACAGTGCTCACGAATCAGTTGATGGGCCCCAAATATGTATTGTATGCAGTGCAAAAGTGATATAGTCGTATAATAAGCTTTGGGATTTACCCTGCAGTACAAGTGCACCTGTAAGCATCCCTGTCCGTCCTGCAGTCTTTTCAAGCAGTGAAACATGTGGCAGGACATCAGGTCCATGTTACACCACAGGCAACGATTTATGTGAACACATAGCCTGTGCCAGCAAACACAGCAGGGCAATTCAATATAGGAGACAAATGCCTCTGAGGATATATAGTTCTCTACAGCAGTCAAGGATCCGGAGTATTCCATTTGAGCATGGGTGTTGTTTGCTAGCATCACGGTCCACGGTGAACGCAGGTGTCTTTAGCAGACAATCTCTGAAAATTCATTGAGCATCTTCAGCATTAACACTTTTGGCGAGTACGTTTCAAATAGCCCATTTGGTTCTGCATACAAATGAGATGTTTTGACACTTTTTAAAACTGAAACTCCTCTCCAAGGTGATGCTGATGAATATGGAACTCATTTCATGCTGCCTTGTGCATCCTTAGATTCGTGCTTGGAGAACCAGGATGAATTCTCTACTGATAGTGGTCTTCCCAATCACATGGAGAAAGAATATACTTGCTCTGATTGAAAGACTTTGCCTACTGTGTATGAAGTCCGAATAGATTCAACACACCCTTGAACACTAACGAGAAACGACGGTTTTAAGTCTCCATGAAACAGAAGTAGCGGCAGATGTTTTCTTCTGTATTACGACGTACATCGGAGTACAACGGGTTATCGGAAAAGAAAGAAATGTTTTAGAGACTTAGTTCTAACCATCAGTTGTTGATTGGATTTTGAGGTGAGGGCATTGCACTCAAATAAATGCCAGCTTATGGTTGAATGTGGACAAAATTATTGTAGGACGAAATTATCCGGCATACGTCACCAGAGAGAAGTGTGACAAATTTTTGCCAGATGATCAATTAATGGCATTTTGATTAAATTACAAAGTCAAATAAACCCACATGAATCGTTCAAAATAAGATCTTGCAAATTTGTTGTTAAGTCTGACGTCACGCAGCAGCGATTCCGGGTCCAAACGCTCTCTCTCATACCACAAGAAAAACAACAAATGGTGCTAATATACACACACAATGTGGTGTAATACTACAAAAAATATATAATCATAACCTTTATCTCCATACCAAAATTCCAGATGGCCAGACAGTGATTCATCGTTTATAAATCGTTAAAATATTAATGTCTGTGACGCTGTGAGCACAGAGACTGTTGTGTAGACTGTAAGTATTTAAAATGTTTAAGTTTTTAAAATGTTTAATATGAATAAATAGCGCTCATAAACGGCCGTCGATGGCATTCTCAAGTGAAACGAGTTGAGGCTTGGACCCCGAAACGGCGTTCCTTACATCACGACTTAACAAGTGGATATAACGTTCTTCTGCGAAATACAATCGGAGTTGTCCTGGCTCTTCCAAGCATTATGGCAGCCCAAAATTTGAAGCCCCTAAAAGTGCATCCAAGTACTCCACACGGCTCCAGGGTGTTAATAAAGGCCTTCTGAAGCAAATAGATGGGTTTGTATAAGAAAAATGTCCATATTTAACATGCTATAAAGTAAAATCTTCCGCCAGATCGCCTTCCGTATTCAACTTACACAAAACTGGTGCAACGATGACGTCGGATGTAGCAGCGTAAGGCCCCTATCACACAGGACACGTTTTTCAGGTTCGAAAAGTGAGGCGTTTTTTTTTTTTAAATTTTGCTAGGAAACCTCCGAATCAGCTGTCCTGTCAGTCTCATCAAGGTAACGGTCACCACAACGGAAGGCCCACCTTCCCATTTGATTTTTTTTTCAACTTCATGCACTCAGAGCGCTCCTTCTAAAACGCGAGGCACAGCAGGCGGTTAAAACACGAGGCGCCCGGGGCGCATAAGCAGCACGCATAATGCTCTCTGCCAACAGATATCTATAAAAAAAAGGCACCTCTCGCTGCAAAAACACATTCTGTCTGATCGGGGCCTAAGAGTTTTGAACTGTGAGAGGGGTTATACTTTCTTTGTAAGTTGAATACGGAAGGCGTTCTGCCGGAAGCTTTTACTATAGTTTTAAATATGGATATTTTTCTTACACAAACCCATCGATTCACTTCAGAAGGCCTTTATTAACCCCCCGAGGCGTGTGGAGTACTTTTATAATGGATGGATGCACTTTTTTGGGCTGCCATTATAAAGCTTGGATTAGCCAGGACATTTTTTAATATAACACCGATTGTATTCATCTGAAAGAAAAGAGGAATGTCGTATACACTTAGGATGGCTTGAGTGGGAGTGAATTATGGGATAATTTAAAATTTTGGGTGAACTATCCCTTTAATGGGATCAAAACGTTTAAACAGTTTTTATGCGCTAGAGAGTTAAACAAAACATTTTGTATTGCTAATTGCATTTCCATCATCTATATTGTTAAATGTTATGATGCGCTATAGTGACTTAACGTTTTTGCACAAAATTATTCCTTGGATGGAAACTGGGCTAGTGTCGGAACAGGCTCAAACACAGCAACTTCAATTTGCAATGATATTACTACTCATTTCATATGGTTCCCATACCGTTCTTTACTTCTTCTACATGTGAGATGGTGGTCCAGTGGGTTAAACCATGGAACTGATACGCAGAAGGTTGCTGGTTCGATCCCAGCGGTCACCACCAGTGAGTCCTTGAGCAAGGCACTTTACTCCACGTTGCTCCAGGGGGATTGTCCCTGTAATAAAGGCACTGTAAGTCGCTTTGGATAAAAGCGTCAATAAATGTAAATGTAAAATGTACTTCAACGTTTAGTCTTAGTATACTGGCAGTCCACTGACATAATCAACGTGCACTTTCTTTTAAGTCGATAAGAGGAATAAATGTTTATGTAACATTTGGCCTCCGCTAATGCAGGGCTGAGTTTTGACTATGCATCTGTTAATGTGCTGCAGTTCTTCCAGTCCTCAATAAGCTAGTCTTCGGCAGACTGGAGGAAATGTTGCAGCACATCTATAGAGGGAGAGAGGCAGATGAAGAAAGAAATGAGATAAATCATTTGACTGGGTAGTGTAGTGAAAAAGAGGAGGGAGGGGTAGTGGGGCGGATGACGAAAAGGGAGAGGTGCTCGAGGAGGTTGCTATTGCAAAGTGTAATCTACAGTACTGGTGGGGGATGGGCATGCCAATATCCTCTCTTTTAACAGTCCTAAGCTCTTGGAAATACTGTGGGCCACATCAACATATTAGTCAGCCTCCACCATCAGTGGCACCAGCCACAGAAATTCAGCATGGTTACAAGTCCTTTACGCCCACATGTGATGCCAAGATCCACTCGCAATGAAGTGCCATAGTATTCTTACTATAAGTGCTGCTGGTATGAATATGGTAATCATTCAGTCCATGGTATTACCATCTGATATCGTGGTACTACCACAGCACTTTTTGGTAAGTAGAGTTTAGGCTTATGTAAAGATTATCTGGCACATTCCATGAATAAGAGACACTGTATGACATTTTAAAAAGCATTAAAGGCCCAAATCCCCCTTGTTTTGGTGTGTGAGAGCTATTAGATATGTTAGATAGATGATCTAACATAAAAATACCTATCACAAAATAACTCATTTCAAGCATATCTCTTTCTTTTAATGTCAACTATCTTGACCATCTTAACTAAATCCATTAATTAAAATGAAATAAAATGTGATAATTGTTACATACCTTTTTTTTTGTATTAGTTACGAAAAATATTACACTCTAAAATGATTTAGACCCTTTCTACAGTAATCTTATTTACACAAATTGTAGAATTGTAATGTTTATTGTGAGAAGATATGCCAATTGTTGTCCTTTCACTGACCAATTGTTAAAAAAGAAATACAAATAAATGTTTTATAACAAAGTGAAATGCTTCAGGAGTTTAAGGCACTATGTTGTATCCAATTCATGTAGGTGCCACTACATTCTTCAAAGTAACATTATTAAACATTATTAAGATATTGTTAGTAATAAAAATGTTTTTTTTTTTTCCTGTGACCCTGGAGCTTATATTATATTATATTAAAATATTTTTCAATCTATAAATGAATATTGCATATTTTATCTTTACTTTACTGAGAGTTACTAAATTACTCAATTAAAATGAGTATATTGTGGTTGATTTTTTTTGTTTTTATGAGCGTGTGTGTGTGTGTGTGTGTGTGTGTGTGTGTGTGTGTGTTTGCTTGGGAGTCTCTGTGCAGTAGTTCAACAGGAGTTTGGTATTTTACTGACACAGTGCAGCCTCTAGAGGGAGCTCTCTGTTACTTTTCAAAAGGACAACTGTTAATTGAGACTAATTGGCACTGTAGGGAGTTTTCTGGTAGTGTAGTGAGCACAATGAGGAATACACCAGTAAGTTTCGAGACAAATTTGGACAACATCTCCCTCTGCCTCCTCGCTGGTTTAAATTAAATAGGCTACAGAAGAAGAGCTAATTTTGGAGGATGTTCTATTTTTGAGGGTCATAGTTGAGCTTTGCATGGGAGTGACAGTGCGGATGCTCGAAGCTATGCTCTCCTCTCCAATCATTTCTTTTCTAATTGTCTTTTGGTTTGGGGAAAAGGCACCATGCTCTTGAGGTTCTTGTTTTACTTTGTCAGCCCGGCTTTCTTTGTGCAAATTGTAAGTGGTTATTACACGCATGCATTTATTTTGTATCAAGCATGCGTTATCAATGCTGAACACATTTTATTGCAGGATTTGACATGTTGACAATTCTCTTTAAAGGCTTTAGCTGCAAAGAAAGGACTCTTTAAGTGGGCAGCAGCTACCAAAAATAGCTTTGAGAAACTAGATTATAATTTGGAGGCTTTCTTTCATTAGCCTTTCTTTTGATATATGCTGCCAATATAGCAACACTGTGCACCAAACTCAGATGTAATGAAAATTCAAGAGTAATTGCCTCAGATGTGTCTGATTAGATCTGTGCTCCATTTTTCACTGATGCTGACAAATTGAAGTCTGGCCTGAACGGTTTTGTCCAAATTCTCCTTCACAATAACGCAGTCACTCACTTTTATTAACTCTTTCCCTACCAGTTTTTTATTTTTTTATAAAGTTGCCAACCAGTGCCAGAATTTATTTTATTATTTTCACAAAATTTTCATGGCCCCCAGAATATATCACATTTTTGTCAAAGATTACGTCCAGATCGGATTCAGAACGATGATTTAGGGAGGGAACAATGTGCAAATTTCACGTCACGATTATAGTGACCCAAATTATCACGATTATCAATATTATCACGGTTTTGTTCAAATGAGATGAAAGTGTTCAAAAAGAACTGATGCACACACTGAAAACATTTCAAAAAGTTTAATATTTGAAAATCAGCAACAAATAAAACAAGCAGCTCTATGCACTTTTTTAAGCAAGATTCTATTCAGTGGGATTTCCTTCCTTAATAAATCAAATAATAATAGCCATCGTCAATAGCAACACATTATAACAGCACACATCCACATATCACAACGGACGCGCTCTCTCGTTTCATTCAAATTCAACTTGCGTCTATGTTTTTGATTGTGTTGGAAATAAAATTAGAGGACTTTACTATTAATACTACTATAATTATTACTATAACTTCTTGTGAGCATCTTGTCTGTATGAATGTTTTGTAAACTGTACAAAATGGATTTATACAAATGTATTTATTGTAAGATCTCAATTCAATATGTTCCCGTAATTATTTATGTGGTAAAAAAAAGTGCACAATGAATATACATTATTATCCCTTAAATGTCACCCTTAATAGTCTTGTTTGAACTTGTTGCACTTGCTGCAAACTTTTCTTTGCGGAAGTTTCACGTCAATTTTAAGCGAGTCAGATAAAATATTTCAACTCAAAACTTTGTGTCCAATTATTTCCCAGACGTAGTTTTACATTTACATTTATGTTTATGCATTTGGCAGACGCTTTTATCCAAAGCCACTTACAGTGCCCTTATTACAGTGACAATCCCCCTGGAGCAACATGGAGTAAAGTGCCTTGCTCAAGGACACACAATATCTTAATAAAAAGGTGACCGCTGGGATCGAACCAGCAACCTTCTACGTATCGGTTCCATGGTTTAACCCACTGGACCAACATTGGTATTTTGGTCAAAGTCCACTTGTCTTGCGTTCGCTATAGCTACAACAGTGGGCAGGGCTGGACTGGTAATCTGGCATACCGGGCATTTTCCCGGTGGGCCGACGCACTTTGGGGCCGATAGAAGGTTAATTTATTTATTTATTAAGGTTTTTTGCCACGGACTGGCCCATCATGCAGGGACAGCGGCCCATCGGTTTGTCTTCTGAATTGACAGGCCACAGCGAGAGAGACCTTCCTTCTTCCATATTCATAGACTGTGTCCATATTAGGCGCTGGGTTTTTTTATTGTGTTTTTGATTTGGGCGCATGAAACTGCAAAAGGCGAATATCCGCACAGCGCTGCCGCTGACGAACATGCTCTGCTTTCTGCTGCTCTATTAAGTGATGAATGGCACTTTGACTCTGAATTTTGTTTTATACAATCGTGTGATATGGTAACATAACGGTTCTTTGGTGAATCAGCTGAAAACAGCCGTGAGCATGTACACACAACAAGGTAAATTGGAAAATGGCAATGCACACTACAAACTTCTCACACAACCACAATTTACCTTGCAGCTACTAACAGTGAAGAAATATGGTGTATTGGCACAAATGTATTTATTAAAAATGTTGCTATTATTATAGGCTACATTAAATATTGCGCAATATAAATCACTTTTATAGAGGCTTTTGTATTTTCTACGTGTTTACAATATATATTTTTTTTATTACAAATTCAATAGTTTATTATTTATTTATTTATTTTAGAAACCATATACCCATGGTAATGAGGAGCATGGTTTGGCCAAAATTGGCCAACAGTTAAACTCGGTTAAAAGAGACAACATCATACAGGTTTGGAACAACTTTACACAACAGAATTTAAAAGCAGTAAATGTACTTTATTGCATCCTAGCTCAAAATCAGTGCTTTACTGTCAAGTGCATTTCTGTGTGACAAAAGTCCAATATCAAGTTTGAGATCTGCATTTGCAATAAATTCAATAATATCATCATTATTTGTCCCTGTCCTAGTTTTATTTATTTACTCCAATGTAAGGCCCTAACCCCAGCAAAAACATTCACGAGGATCTCATGGGCCGGATGAGCTGGGTTTGCCAGGGCCGAATTTTATCCCCAGTCCAGCCCTGACAGTGGGTGATGGTCACAAAGACGACTGGGCAGATTTGAAGTGTTTGCCCCTATAGCAGCGACTTTCATTTTGCATGTTCTGCTGACAGGGTGACCATACTCGATTAAGTTTCCCTCAGGAGTAGAAGCCAAAATATGACCACACATCAGATTTAGTCCTCATAGAAGGCTGAAAAAATCTCCCGGCGCTGTCACTGCCTTCCGTCATTTCTTCTCATTAAAAAAACAACGTTGCGCGCTGCGCCTGCGCCACACTGATACTGGCTGGACAAGATTTACCGCAAAGTTTCTAAATCGTGATAATCAAACACGGTTTTAATGATAATTAAATTTTAAACTATATTTCTAACCATCAGTACATTTTATCGTGGTTTATCGTGACACCGGTAATCGTTCCATCCCTACGATGATCAAAACATAGATTGAGTAGTTCGCTTCCATCAACACACTCAAAGCGTGGACAGTCCTATAGCTCATCCTTGGTCGACATTTCATTCTGTAACGTTAGGCAGTTTTGATGCATAATCAATGCTTCTATCACTTGTTTCTGCTTCTTCATCTCTGTTTTGATCTGGAGATTCTGTATTATTTCAGGGCTGTAACCACCATAGACATTGAGGGGGACAAGTCCCCCCCCAATATTTGAAATTCTTGCGCAGCTCTGATTCACTTCATTACGCAACGCTCTGTATGTTGTTGTTAGGATGACAAAAGAGTGTTTAGTCTGGTCTGCCTCAGCGGTCTAACAGAGCTTGTCAATGTCAAAATGATTGAGATGGCCAGTCAAATCAAAGCAAGCAGAGTTTACCAGTCACAGAAGCAGAGCGCGAATTCCAGCGTGAGGCGTCAGTTTAATGTTGAAAGAAAGTGAGGTAAACAAAACATTTAATACTTGTGAACTGTTTTGCGACAGAAATGTTAAACGAACGACAGTAACATCCAGCGAGGCAAACTACTCAACTTTTTGTTCTCAAATATCGTGGTTTTGAATTGAAAATATGCATTTATGTGATTCATGTCATTCCTAACAGAGTGTGAAGAGAAGAAACGTTTCACATTTTCGCCATTTTAGGCATACAAATAAAACTACATATATTTTAATGCAAATTAATACAAATATTATTTGCTAATAGTTTATATAGGCTTTATAAAAAAGCTGGTCCCCTCCAGTGTTCAATACATGGTTACGGCCTTGGTGGATTGCCGAAAAATTCCATCCAACATTGGTCACCTACGATTGTTGTGATTAAATTACAGAAAGAAACAATGCGGGAACAGTGTTGATCGAGCAAATTGGAATTCACAGAGTTCGGCCTACTTTCAGACTGTATTCCATATGGCAGGCTTTCGTTCGTCTTCCAGCAAGACACGTTTCACAGCTTTCAAGGCCACTGCCACAGTATAATATAATGAGATTGTGTAAAAAAAAAAAAAAGCAAACAAACTGAGAGCGGCCATTTTCTACAGCTGTCAACTTATTACTGAAAGCCAGACTTGTTCCACTAGCAGCACACACAGGAGTGAGGTGATGGAATGGAGAAGGGGGGCTTGACGGCTCTGTGCTCAGACTAGAAAGAGGCAGAGGGGGGAGGGAGCAATGGGCTGAACCTCAGGGGTGAGTTGCTTTGCATTTGTGTCTTTTTCACTACCCATTTCCTTCTAAGGCTTTTAAGTCTGTGCCCAAGTCTACATCACAGTAACTCACTTTTACTTTAAATTATTAAGGAAAAAATAGTTTGCATTCTATCTGCGTGGGTCAGGGTTTGCCAACATACCGGTGACATGTCAAGAGTCACCATGGAGGAGAAGGAGTGACACTTATAACATGTATAATATTATATTATAATATAATTTTATTTGAACTAATATAATTATATTATATTATATTATTATTCATTCATTTATAACTATTTAATTCATGTAAAATAATACATTTTTAAATCACTAAAGCTTATTGGCTGCTCTGTGTGTGATCTGTCCGATGACACGTAACTAGCAAGAAAAAGAAAAACACTTGTAAATGCAATTTACATGTTTCATTTGAAAATTAAACATTTTACTGTTAACATTTGTAATATTTACTGCATTTTCAAACATTCATTAAATAAACAGTTTAAATATGTTTAAAACAATTATTTACAATTTTATTTTTGATAACATTGAATAAAAAACATATTTAGCAATTAGGACATTTATTTATTTTATTAATTGTTTTGTAAGTGGCATTCCAAGTCCTTTATTCCCCTAGTGATAAATAGATATAAATAGACATATTAATACATTAATAAATCACTTTTCAAATTGACATTTAAATAGCCTAAACCTGTTTAACTGTTTGTTTAAATGTCAAAAGCTCATTGGCTGCTCTCATCATGTATGAATCAATTAAATTTTTAACTAGCAAGGAAAAGAAAAGCCATTTATAAAAATGCAATTTAAAATTATTTTACATTTTGTAGTATTTACTGTTACTACATGTTTACTACATTTTAAAACATGAATTAAACAAACAGTTTAAATATACAGTCTATTTATCAAATAGATTGATTTACAATTGCATTCAAGTAGTACATTTATTCCTTCATTCAATTGGCGTAATAAACAAATTAAATAAGGTCTTACTGAAAATTAACATATTACTGTAAAAATAAGGTGATGAATAATATCATCATTCATCATCAGTTTAAAAACAAAATCAATGAAAAAGTGCTCACCATATTGTGTTTACTTTTAATAAAGTACATGCACATTTTGAATTATGGTATATTATTTATTACTGTAATCATATAATTTTTTTTTATATTGTGCACAAAATATATTGTATGAATCAGAAATGGGCACCAAACTAAAGCTAATGTGTATTTTCCTCATGCTGTGCTTTCTCATTGGTCAGTTAGATCAAAGTGAAATCATAACACTCAGCATCAACTATCTGAAGGCTAGAATCGAATTCACACACACACACACACACACACACACACACACACACACACACACACACACACACACACACACACACACACACACACACACACACACACACACACACACACACACACACACACACACACACACACACTGACCTTTCACTCCCTCTCAGCATAGTTTTACTCACAAAGAAGCGAGAGCGCTTCCACATGGCACACTGGCATATACACTTTTCCCCGTGGATGCCATTGCTGGCCGGCTCTGCCCGCACACAAGCCAAACTCTGGTTGGTTTGCTTCAGGCTTTTGCTTCCTCTTATTGATTTTTCTTATATTAGCTAACCTCACCCATTTCTCCATTCTGTCAGCTTTCCTCCAAGATCCCTATTGTTTTTGGAGCTCTCATACAGCGCAAATACAATGACTGCAAATAATGCATCTCTCAGTAATGTAGTTAAAGAGGCAATAAGAAATGTTTTCTGTTTGCTATTCCTGTAACTGCTTATCCTGTCAGCTGTAAAACTGCAGCATGCCGCTGCCTCATGCTGCTCATGTGGCAAATTAGAAAACACAGTCAAGGTATCCGATCCTAGTTTCACAGCCAGATATAAGCCAGGCCAGTTAACCAGCTGCTATTTGGCCTTTTTGAAATTATCGGCTGATAATGTGCATGCTTGCTCGATTAACAGAAGTCCAAAAGCATTGTCTGTGGATAATGAACCTATTCTGCTTTCAGCTTGTGTTGTAAAGTTTGAGTTATTGTTATGTTAATTTAATTATGTGCATATCCTTTGCTGTTATTAAAGGAACACTCCACTTTTTTTTTGAAAATAGGCTCATTTTCCAACTCTCCTAGAGTTAAACAGTTGAGTTTTACCATTTTCGAATCCTTTCAGCCGATCTCCGGGTCTGGCGGTAGCACTTTTAGCATAGCTTAGCATAGATCATTGAATCTGATTAGACCGTTAGCATCTCACTCAAATGACCAAAGAGTTTCAATATTTTTCCTATTTAAAACTTGACTCTTCTGTAGTTACATTGTGTACAAAAATATCGAAACTCTTTGGTCATTTGAGCGAGATGCTAACGGTCTAATCAGATTCAATGATCTATGCTAAGCTATGTTAAAAGTGCTACCGCCAGACCCGGAGATCGGCTGAATGGATTCGAAAACGGTAAAACTCAACTGTTTAACTCTAGGGGAGTTGGAAAATGAGCCTATTTTCAAAAAAACTGGAGTGTTCCTTCAAAGAGATAATTCATCCAAAAATATACATATGTTTACTCACGGTGTTCCCTTTCTTTCTTTCTTTCTTTCTTTCTTTCTTTCTTTCTTTCTTTCTTTCTTTCTTTCTTTCTTTCTTTCTTTCTTTCTTTCTTTCTTTCTTTCTTTCTTTCGGCAAAAACAGAAACGTTCTTACGTTTTCTGACGAAAGAAAGTCATACAGGTTTTGAACGACATCAGAAGTTTGAGTTATTGTTGTGTAAATTTAATTATGTGCATCTCCTTTGCTGTTATTAAAGAGATCATTCATCCAAAAATATACATATACAGTGAGGAAAATAACTATTTGAACACCCTGCTATTTTGCAAGTTCTCCCACTTAGAAATCATGGAGGGGTCTGAAATTGTCATCGTAGGTGCATGTCCACTGTGAGAGACATAATCAACAAAAAAAAAACAATCCAGAAATCACAATGTATGATTTTTTAACTATTTATTTGTATGATACAGCTGCAAATAAGTATTTGAACACCTGAGAAAATCAATGTTAATATTTGGTACAGTAGCGTTTGTTTGTAATTACAGAGGTCAAACGTTTCCTGTAGTTTTTCACCAGGTTTGCACACACTGCAGGAGGGATTTTGGCCCACTCCTCCACACAGATCTTCTCTAGATCAGTCAGGTTTCTGGCCTGTCACTGAGAAACACGGAGTTTGAGCTCCCTCCAAAGATTCTCTATTGGGTTTAGGTCTGGAGACTGGCTAGGCCACGCCAGAACCTTGATATGCTTCTTACAGAGCCACTCCTTGGTTATCCTGGCTGTTTGCTTCGGGTCATTGTCATGTTGGAAGACCCAGCCTCGACCCATCTTCAATGCTCTAACTGAGGGAAGGAGGTTGTTCCCCAAAATCTCGCAATACATGGCCCTGGTCATCCTCTCCTTAATACAGTGCAGTCGCCCTGTCCCATGTGCAGAAAAACACCCCCAAAGCATGATGCTACCACCCCCAATGCTTCATTCTTCTTCCTCCAAACACGTTTAGTGGAATTATGACCAAAAAGTTCTATTTTGGTCTCATCTGACCACATGACACCTCTGGATCATCCAAATGGTCATTGGCAAACTTAAGATGGGCCTTGACATGTGCTGGTTTAAGCAGGGGAACCTTCCGGGACATGCATGATTTCAAACCATGACGTCTTAGTGTATTACCAACAGTAACCTTGGAAACGGTGGTCCCAGCTCTTTTCAGGTCATTGACCAGCTCCTCCCGTGTAGTTCTGGGCTGATTTCTAACCTTTCTCAGGATCATTGAGACCCCACGAGGTGAGATCTTGCATGGAGCCCCAGTCCGAGGGAGATTGACAGTCATGTTTAGCTTCTTCCATTTTCTAATGATTGCTCCAACAGTGGACCTTTTTTCACCAAGCTGCTTGGCAATTTCCCCGTAGCCCTTTCCAGCTTTGTGGAGGTATACAATTTTGTCTCTAGTGTCTTTGGACAGCTCTTTGGTCTTGGCCATGTTAGTAGTTGGATTCTTACTGATTTGTATGGGTCGGACAGGTGTCTTTATGCAGCTAACGACCTCAAACAGGTGCATACAATTTAGGATAATAAATGGAGTGGAGGTGGACATTTTAAAGGCAGTCTAACAGGTCTTTGAGGGTCAGAATTCTAGACAAAAACAAAAGAAAGAAAGTCATACAGGTTTTGAATGACACTGAACAAAAGTTTGTTTTTTATTTTTTATTGAACTATCCCTTTAAATTGTATTACTTCATCATTATATTGGTCATAGGTCATCTTGTTCTTTAAATATTGGCATTGGAAAAACCTATGTAGGTTGACCATGGTTTAGAGGCTTTGTCTGTAGTTCATGGTATTGCATTTTGAAATTAGTGACTGGTCAATTTTCAGTTAATTTATCATAGTTCGAATGGAATTCCTATTTAATGATCTTCATTTGTGTAACCTTCATAGCCTGGAATTAGATATTTTCTGCATCTGCTCATGGCTGTTTCTGTCTTTCCCCCCCATCTTTTTAGGCAATCAAGTGGAACCGTCATAAAAAACAGGTATGTTTGTGAAATCCAATACATCAATCTTCTTTCTCTTCTTCACTGGTGCATAGTCATACCCAGAACACCCAGAAAGTGGTAAAGCGCGGTCACATTTACCGTTGTAGACATTTACATTTACCGCGGTCACATTTACTGTTGTAGACATTTACATTTACCGCGGTCACATTTACAGTAATTTCAATCAATCCACACAATCTGGAATTTCAAATAGGGGCGAAAAAAATCCCCATGTCGATTTCGCATTGGGTTCAAGTTGGTAGTGGATTTGCTGTACTGACCAACATAAAGCTGCTTGGTTTAAAAGTGAACTCTGTGTGAGCTGTGCTTCACACATTGCTACATTAATTACTTTTTTTGTTTTGTTTTTTGTCCAGTACATTTTGCAGAAACTCCGCTAGTGTGGCCACACTTTAAACCAGCAGCAGAAGTGGGTTCATTGAGACAACATTGATTGATTTGAGGAAGCTATAAACACGTTGACAGTTTAAGTAACTGTGACTTGCTCAACAAGTCTAAGATTCTCGTCAAAGGATTGCTCCACAAAAGTTGTTTGCCTGAAAGAGAAAATGACGTTAGAAGAACACATTTTATGCTAGTCCATGCTATGGCGCCTCTTGTGGCAAAATGGAGAGTGCAGTACTTATCTGCATTCACATGCTAGCGTATATATTTCCACGGAAAAAATTAAATATTATTTTTTCTATAATTAAGAATTCCATCTAAAGATTTCCATCCGAAGAATTCCATGCCAGGATTTCTTTATCGGAGTGTCTATTCACACCAAGTGCAAATAGCGTGCCTTGTTGGCAAGTGTTATTCGCACTAGCGCCACCTAACAATTCCTGGCTTTGCCAAACAACATAAAAAACCCCGCTTGAAATTCAACATCTTCAGTGGTGCAATCAGTAAAGCGTATGGCTAATGGATCATTGTTTTGACACGATCAACACGGGTCTGCACAACAATCAATCTGCCTTTTGCAGAGCTTGCTCTTCTCTCTTTTCTCATCACAAATCACATCGGAAAGGCATTTACTTTCAATAAAAAATAAGAAAATGTTCTAAATGTGGAAATAAAGTGCCTAACTAAATGTTTAATAATAATAAAAGCATTTATTGGGTAGGGTTAGGGATAGGTAGGGTTAGGAGGGCTTTTATTGTCCCTTTAAGGCGGCATACATTTAATAATTTAAATAAATATAATCATTTACACTGTTGTTATTATTGCTTCCTGTTAATGTACAACAATACTGAGGTGCAAATATTATGTATCTGTCAAAATAAAGTATAAATTACATGTAATTACTATTTAAATGGCAAAGAACTGCTATTTTTACATGGTGTAAATAGAATATATTTAGATATATATTTATAGAATATATTAGAATATATCACTATTTTCACTTAAAAAATAGCATCTACAGCTATTTACACTTAGTGTAAATATCATCTATCGCTAAGAAAATAATGGTGTAAATAGCATGTAACGCAGTTTGTATGTTCAGGGAAGAAGGAGGCGGGAACCGGCGAACGCTCAACAACTTTTTAATCAAATAACAAACACAAACTGATAGCAAAAGTGGCAGTCCCTCACGGACGACTGCCGCACACACACATAACCAAACGTAAACAAAACACAACGTAAAATCCAGGCCTGGTCCTCTCTAGTCCTTCACTGTCGTCGCTCCTCCTTTATGCTCCCATCACTCCTCCGTGAGACACGAGGCCGATGCGGCACGCAGCTGGCGCTCATCATCATTAATGACCGCGGCCTCGTCCCGCTCTCATGGTCCCTCAGCTTCGCTGCTCTCCACATAGCATCTATCGCTATTTGCACTTAGTGTAAATATTATCTATCGCTATTTGCACTTAGTATAAATAGCAATTATCATTATGAAAATATTCTATTTTCACTAAGTGTAAATAGAATCTAGTTGCTATTTACACTTGGTATCTATTGCACTTAGCCGCTGCCTTTATTTATTTGTTCCCTCATTTACTGTGTTGTACTAATTCGTTTAATAATTTTCATTAAATCGTGGCCAACTATCACTCATCATGGCCACTGTTTACCTACATAAAAATGAGGTAACGAATTCGTACAAGAGGCACAAGATTTAACTAAAATGAAGGAACAAATTAGTACAATGTTAATAAGTTGTTGGAACAAATTGTTAATTCGTGGCTCTGTATATTTCAGATCTAATTGATTGCTTTTTCATTGTGCTTGTGGGATATGAAAACAAACTGTGCCATACAGAGAAGAGCACCTTATCTCACCGATTCAGGAAGTTCTTGAGGGAACTGCTGTTTTGTTGAACTCTTTTCAACTGTGGAGAGGCCCATTATGGAGTATTCTGTTTAAAACATTCAAACGTCAATCAGAAAGCCTTTCAGAAATTACTTGCGAACTGGAATGCTTGTTTAAAAAGATTTCTCACATATCACAGAGACTCCAAACTTTGTTTTTTACTCACTCTCTGACCTTTAGATATCGCGGGTCCATTGTGTGAGATTGAGCGCTGAGTGTAGAGTTGTCTAAATGGAGAACCACAGCACTTCACCACAGGACTTTATAATTCCTCTCAGGTGGACCTGAGCATATGACATCCGATGCACTGTAATTTACTGCCCCTGCGCACTTAGTGACTTTTCAACCCACATGTTGAGGACTGATTTCAACCCACGCTGAATGACCAAGATGTGGCCACCAAATCAAACGTGGACTAAATTAGGTAGAAAATGTGTTGTTTTGCTCTGGCCGCCATTTTGTTTGGAGAAATGAGGGTTATTTATTTCAGCCTGACTGAGTTGTTAGTCTTGAGCCACAGGGCTCTTCATCATTCCCCCGCAAGGAGAAATGGATGAGTTCACCAATCACAATAGTTTTACACTTACAGCATAAACATCACCTCGAACCTCTGTCAATTTGTTATCAGGCTTGTTTCAGGAATGCAGTCTTTTTTTTTTTGCATGATGCAATTTTCCTTCATTTCTCACTCCTGCTTTTGATTTCAATGATGACGCATCAGCAGAAACCAGTCAGAATGTATCCCAAAGCTCCTGTCCTCACCAACACTTCCATAGGGTTAATTTTTACAATAGCTTATAGCGGGGGAGTTAACTCTCATTTATTCAGCCGGTTTGCACAAAGAAAGAAAGAAAGAAAGAAAGAAAGAAAGAAAGAAAGAAAGAAAGAAAGAAGAAGAAACTGCGGGAGAGCAGGGTTAAGAAGACTATTGTCAGGACTTTTTAAGCATACCCCAATTATCTCTGCACTTTTGATATATTTTATATACTTTTGTGTTAACAATGGGAGCGAAAACGGCGAATAACCTTCAATGCTGAATAAACTAGCAAAATCAAAAGTATGTCTTGATTAAATTCGGTGACACTTTGATTTATAACTTTGCCAAACATTATTACTCACTTTGAAATATCTAAAATATAATATATTTTGATTGGTCAGTTGGCATTCTGTGCTAGTTCCATAAATACTTCTAATTGTCCTTGAATTATGGTTAAAGCGTACTGCTAAATGGACTGACAAGCATTTATGGTAAACTAGTTGAGTTATTCATACAACCTCTGATGCACAAACTTGGACACACCATCAATGTTGTTTCCTGGCATCATTGGGTGTTTCAGTTCTTTCAGGCGACTCGACCAAGGTTGATCGTAACGTGTGCGGCCCCCACACGTTACCCCTTTTCAAACATAGCCATCCTGATGCCCCCATGCTGTTGCTGATGGCTCTTCTCTGGCTTGCACCAGTTGTTCCATAAACCTTGCTGAAGGGAATGACCTGCAAATCCTCGGCAACCCACCTCCACTGGCATGCACCCATTCCTGCAGCAGGCCTCCAGCAGTCCCTCATACTTCTCGCTCTTTCTCTCCTGTGCCTCTTCCATCCTCTCCTCCCAAGGAACAGTTAGCTCCAGTAGGATAAGCTGTTTCGTAGACCAGGATGATGTCCGGTCTAGGCGTGGACGGGGTGCTATGTGCTGGACTTTTCAGCTGTCTATCCAGGGTAACTGCCATCGTCTTGTGCTGTTTAGAGCATGCCATCATGGGTTATTTTTCCTCATGGGCTGCTCTCCTTCCTTGACGAATGCAATCACCCTGGCTGTAGTGTTGGCGCTTCTGCTCTTGCTGATTGCCTCAGCTATGGTCTCAACGAGCATTTATGGTAAACTTCAAAGTTCAATGTCATTTCTATTATAAAAAAGGATTTACGTTATTGCTGTACAAGGAAACCTAAGTGTAAAGTCATGTAATTGTACTCTCTTTAAGTACAGTTGAGTTGCCTTTTATTTAATTAATATTGTATTATTAGAAAGTACAGTTTAAAATATATATACTTTTTAAATGTTTAAAATACACTGATCAGGCACAATGTTATGACCTAATATTGTGTTTTGCTGCCAAAACAGCCCTGACCCATCGAGGCATGGACTCCACTAGACCCCTGAAGGTGTGCTGTGGTATCTGGCACCAAGATGTTAGCAGCAGATCCTTTAAGTCCTGTAAGTTGCGAGGTGTGGCCTCCATGGATTGGACTTGTTTGTTCAGCACATCCCACAGATGCTCGATTGGATTGAGATCTGGGGAATTTGGAGGCCAAGTCAACGTCTCAAACTCGTTGTTGTGCTCCTCAAATCATTCCTGAACCATTTGTGCTTTATCGCATTATCCTGCTGAAAGAGGCCACAGCCACCAGGGAATAGCGTTTCCATGAAAGGGTGTACATGGTCTGCAACAATGCTTAGGTAGGTGGTACGTGTCAAAGTAACATCCACATGGATGGCAGGACCCAAGGTTTCCCAGCAGAACATTGCCCAAAGAATCACATTGCCTCCGCCGGCTTGCCCTCTTCCCATAGTGCATCCTGGTGCCATGTATTCCCCAGGTAAGCGATGCACACACACCCGACCATGTGATGTAAAAGAAAACGTGATTCATCAGACCAAGCCACCTTCTTCCATTGCTCCAGTTCTGATGCTCATGTGCACACAGTTGGCGCTTTCAGTGGTGGACAGGGGTCAGCATGGGCACCCTGACTGGTCTGTGGCTATGCAGCCCCATACTCAACAAACTGATGCACTGTGTATTCTATCAGAACCAGCATGAACTTCTTGAGCAATTTGAGCTACAGTAGCTCGTCTGTTTGATCAGATCATACGGGCCCGCCTTCGCTCCCCACATGCATCAATGAGCCTTGGCTGTCTATTACCCTGTCGCCGGTTCACCACTGTTCCTTCCTTGGACCACTTTTGACAGATACTGACCACTGCAGACCAGGAACACCCCACAAGAGCTGCAGTTTTGGAGATGCTCTGATCCAGTCGTCTAGCCATCACAATTTGGCCCTTGTCAAACTCGCTCAAATCCTTACGCTTGTCCATTTTTCCTGCTTCTAACACATCAACTTTGAGGACAAAATGTTCACTTGCTTTCTAATATATCCCACCCACTAACAGGTGCCGTGATGAAGAGATAATCAGTGTTATTCACTTTACCTGTCAGTGGTCATAATATAATGCCTGATTGGTGTACACTACAAGTGCACATTCAATACAATCAAGTGCACTGCTTTTTCACAAGGCAGCCTCTCATCCACCCAGGCCAAAATTAAAAATATCTTATTAAACTAAAAGTCATACATACAAATTTGAATGTAAATCAACTACTGATCTGGAAAGCAACAGTTGCTAATGACTTATTCATGAGTTATTATAAAGTGTTTCCCTGATCTTAAAATTGTTTTACAAATACAGCAGTTTGCTAAGCAGGTTTATCACTGCAGCATCAGCAATAACATTACTGTTCGGTACTTTTGTCCTGACCAGTTTCAAGCATGCAAACATACTCTTGAGGACAGAACTGTTGACTTCGCACTCCCCCCCAGACCCCCCTCCCCCAACATAAACCATTAATGCTCACCACCATTCTCATGGTGCAGTGTTTTTACACAGCAGTTCCGTATACCTGAACCTTTTATCCATGAGTGAGATTCTCTACAGTATACTGCAGTGCACATGTGATATGTCGCTGGAAATGAAATTTATTTTTCCCAATTAGATGCCAGCCAAGAATTTTATTTACCTCATTTCAGTACAAAGGTTCTCTGCATAGGATGGAAATTTAAAGACCTCTTGAAGTTACTTGGACAAAAATCTGTTTACTGCAACATGACTCATCACTATATTTACTCTAATTTCCCCAGAAGAGAAAGACTACATTTTGAATGTTTATATGTGCTTAAATATGAATTTTCTCAATGGTTTAGTGCTCACTAGCATAGATGGCTTCAAAGCGAGCACAAATGGATTAAAGCTACAAAACCTCACATTTTGATTTCATGGGGCCTTTTAATAAATATTGTTCTTTTATTAGTTGTTTGAGCAGTGAAATCAGCCTTTCTTACATTCATGTTTTTGTTGTAACATTCCCCCCTTTTAATTGTTTCCAGCCTTGGTGAGGAGTTTTACCGTGAGGCCATTGAGCACTGCCGCAGTTATAATGCTCGACTTTGTGCCGAGCGCTCCATGCGCCTGCCCTTCCTCGACTCCCAGACAGGCGTAGCACAGAGTAACTGCTACATATGGATGGAGAAGACCCATCGTGGGCCAGGTGTGTGTCTGTGTGTACAGTATATCCTACTACATAGGTGAGTTTGAGGTTTAGGCAATGTTACATATTCGGCTCTGGTTCTGTTTGACCCAGGTGTGGCTCCAGGGCAGCTTTATACCTATCCAGCACGTTGCTGGAGAAAGAAGAGACGGTTAAACATCTTAGAGGATCCACGTCTTGGACCCATCGAGTTTAAAATTGGTGAGAGCTGGTGATGATAAGGACACACATGAATGTTTGATCCATTTTGGGGGGGCTTTTTGTATTTTGTACAATTGCATTTTCTGATTCAACACCCTAAAAACTTTTTTTTTCAGTCAGTGAAAGAAAAACAGAAACTTAAGGTATCTACTTAGTCTGATTTTATTTTTAAACAGGAAAAAAACAAAACACAAATGACCAAACTTCACAAGTTTGGGATTTAAAAGTGTTTTTAATGTTTTTGAAAATAGTCTATTATGCTCACCAAGGCTGCATTTTATTTAATCAAAAATAGAGTAAAAACAGTAATATTGTGAAATATTATTACAATTCATATATACAATACAATACAATACAATACAATTTATATATTTTAAATGTAATTTATTCCTGTAAAGGCATTTTCAACATCATCCAGACTTCAGTGTGATCCTTCAGAAATCATTCTAATATGATGATAATAATTTGATGCTCAAGAAACACTTTTTGCTGCAATGTTCAAAACAGCTGGGCTGCTTAATATTTTTGTGGAAACTTTTGAACAATATGGAATATGTTTTATGAGCTGAGTAGAAATGCCTTGGCGTAACAATTGTTCCCGGTGTGTGTTCAGACTATGAAGCAGCACTAAAGAAGGAAGGTGGTGTTCCTGAGGGTCCGGTGCTGGAATCGCTCCTCAGTGGAGAACTGCTGGATAAAAAAGTTGAAACAAAGGAGGAAGAACCCATGAGTGAATGCCAGGTAAGAAATATTCATTGACTCGGGGTTATTCCCCCTAGAAAGACTTTGTAGCCACACACTCTACAACTCTAACAGTCAGCTAGATAAAGAGTTCTTTTACACACTATTGCCATAAAGTACACACTAGACACTGTCCCTGTGTGCTGTTTTTGGTTCACAAAACGCAAACTCCATTCGGTCACCGTTCTTTTGCCAACTAAGACATGTTCCTGGATCAACATATTTTGTTGATCCTGAAACATTCCTATCAGAAAATTTTGTCCAAACCTATCCCTACCCCTAACTTATCCCTAAAATCAGAGGGAAACGCTAAGTGAATAACACCGATGTAGAAGCACCTAACCCTGGTTTTAAGCCTAGACTTGACATAAACTGTAAGCTTATCCCTCACATCTGATTGTTTGATTGGAATGTTGTTCCAGGATCAACAAAGATGTTAATCTAGGAACATGTTGTACTCCAGGATTTATGTGTGCTATCTTCTGGCATCTTCCTCTCTTTTATTCCTTCTCTCCTCTTCTGATCTCTCTGTAGTACTTGTCTCTTTTTGGCAGTAACACAAATCCCTTCAGGGCTGACCCCCCCCCCTCCCCCCGCCCCCCACACACACACACACACACACACACGCTTCCTAGTTAACCACAAAATGTGTATACTTGCGCGAGTGTAATTTTGTTATTGTGTGTGTCTGTGTATGGCAGTATGTTTGGCAAAGTTGTTGTATTGATTTTGCGGAGAGCAGATTCACATTTTCAACGTCTCTGAGTTTACTGGTACTTACATTTGACCGTGTTGACGTGCGAATGCTTATAGATCCTAATGAACCAGCCTGCCAGTTGATTGAGCTGTCACTAGTGTCATCACCCTCACCGTTTTGCACAAAACATGACATCTATCCCAGGGGTGGACAGTTAACCAATTAGCACTTCAATTAAGAGTCACTCTTTAGAGCGCTTCTTCCCCCGGGAGCGGACCTGTGATCCTGCTGCTTGCATCGCCTCAGGCCCCTGCAGGAGTTTTTTTTGTTGTGTTTATTTTATAATTGAGAGGAAAACATGTAGTACATATTACCATATTCATCGAATATATCCATATTCGTCGGATGTTTGATAACAGTATACCACTGAAAAGGTATTTCGAATATCTTTTTGAAGAACATAAAATAACTTTACAGTGCGGGACATTTAGTCAATTTCCCTGGCAAAAATGTCTGGAGGTGTGTGTGAGAGGTGTGTGTGTTATTACTTTTATTAAGTGATCAGACCTACGAATTCCACCTGACAGACAGGTGAAGAAAATTAGGGATGCACCAATAGTCTGGCTGATATAGATAAGTAGATTTTTTTTCACGTAAGAAAACCATTAAATCGGTCTATTAAAAATAACACTCTAAAAAACAAAATCAGTCATTTTAAATGATGATGTACAGTTTGAAAATGGAAATGGATATTAATGATATTTGCTAAAAATTACAGTTAAAGGGATAGTTCTGCCAGGCCGCTTCAACTTGCGGAAAAGGCGTAACTGGTGCGACGCATGACACTTACACTACGTAAGTGCTTGGAATTGCGAGAGGCGTTACACTTTCTTCGTAAGTAGAATACGGAAGGCGGGCTGGCGGAAGCTAGATATTTTACTTTATAAAGTTTTAAATATGGATATTTTTCTTACAAAAACCCATCGATTTGCCTCTCAGAAGGCCTTTATTAACCCCCCGGAGCTGTGTGGATTACTTTTATAATGGATAGATGCACTTTTTTTTGGGCTTTACAATTTTGGGCTGCCATTATAATGCTTTGGTTAGCCAGGATATTTATTCATATAACTCCGATTGTATTCGTCTGAAAGAAGAATGCCTTATACACCTAGGATGGCTTGAGGGTGAGTAAATCATTGGGGTTATTTTAATTTCTGGGTGAACTATCCCTTTAAATTGTTAGTGTTTTTTAGGGTGCAGTCACATTTAACAGTGTTCACTGAATTTTCTTGGTTGAAATCCAGTCATTTCAAAAGGAAACCCAGCGGCTGGGAATTTGGGGTGAGGTTAAAAGATTTTGCAACGGGTTCAAAGGGGTTCTGCATTCACCATGTTGACCTACATAAGGCTACTTGGTTTGATAGTGATTTCTGTATGAGCTGTACTTCATAAGTTACTAAACTATCCACCTTATTTTTCAAAATGGAAGTAAGGTGTTTTCTATGAATGTGTGCTTTAGGGAAATAACGAGAAGAATATATCAAAGTGCAGTAAACTGTAAAACTGTTTGCTACAAACCAACGTGTTAATAATTAAGACAATACATTAAAATGATATAGTAAGAAATGCCAGTTTGCAATATCAAACAGCATAACAAGCTGTTTTGTACAGCTAAAAATAACTGGAAGCGAATTACACCGGAAGCCAGACACATTCAAATTACAAATGGCTGTGCCCGCTCTTACCTGGAAAAATAAGGTGGATAGACAATGGACAATTTTTTATTGCCTGTGAAATTTCACAGAAAGGCAACAAAGGTGATCTAAATGTTAAAAATACTGTCAACTGGACAATTAAGGTTTTTTAGGGTTTTATTCAAGCAATTGTAATACTGGGTAAACCTGCACACATGCCATTACAAGCTCATATTGTGAACCAATATAAAACGTTTTCAATATATATATTTTTTCTTTTAGTCTGTTATTCTTTTCTGCACCTGCACCTGTGAGATAATCCAGTGTTGTTCATACAGTACAGCTGACTCGTATGTGCTGGTCTTTCCTTGTGGTCATAGAAGCTGCTGGTGGGAGATTTTCCTCACGAGCTGGACATGGAAGAGATGGAGGAGGACGTTCCCAAACGCAAGAATCGCACCAAAGGACGGGTAAAACGCATGCAGCTATAACATGTTCTGCTTGGACCTGCAGTCACTAATTACTTAGTATGAATCATACTAATACTAGAGTGAAACATCAGGTTTTGCAGGCTGATTGCTCACAATGCCCTAAGACTCAACTGACTCACTGTACAAACTAATTTATTCCTATCCAAATGCAAATGGGTCTGGGTTAGTAGTTTAAATGCGATTAGATACATTTTTACATTCTTACAACCTTGAATGTAAACAACAAAAAATACTGAAATCATTTTTGCCTGCCTTTTTAGAAGTTGATAACCCACTTTGTTATCCTAACTATGCATTATTATATGGTTAGATAGATACATTATACTACTTGCATTCAATAGGCCCTATCATACACCCGGGCCCAATGCAACACCAGTCACAACGCAAAGTATTTTTTGCTAGTTTCAGCCCACCACAGTTATCATTTTCATGTCCTGCGGCACGTTGTTTACATAGCAAATGCACTCGCGCCCATCTGTGCGCCCATGGGCATGCTGGTCTGAAAACGAGGTGTGTTCAGACGCATTGTTGGCATGTTGCTATTTTGAGGCAACTAAAAACGACTACGCCATTGATCAACAAAAACCTGGTCTAAAGTCAATAGCGCAGTACGTTAAAAAGTTTATTATTGTGTACATAAATATAAAAATGCCTACATGTCACAATGGATAGTAATTGCATGTATCAGAATTAGCCTACCTATTTTCAGTAATGAAAATCAATTCAAGCAAGCCTCATTGGACGAGCAGATCCGTTTCCCCGCTAGCTGGAGAACCGTTCAGTTTTTCTACTTGCAAATTTCGCCATGTAAATAGAGAATCCGCCATGGCGTGAGCGCAACTGGCTTTTAAAGGGAATGATTGGTTTATTGCACGTTACGCCCAAAACACATCATTAAGAGAATAGGGACAACCCTTTTAGACCATGTGCCAGGCGTGCTGACAAAAAAAGTGGATTCGGACATGCCGGACAGTGCACCTGCAGCGTGTGCTTTAGACCATGCACTCAGATCGTTAAAGTAGGGCCGAATATTGTTTTGTTTCCTGCTGTCTGTGACCCTGTCAGAACAGACCTGTTCGATATTGTTGGCTTGCAACTGACCAGTTGAGAGCCACTGCTCTAGGTAGCTAGACTCACAACCCAAATTGAATGTTTTATATTAATATATCGCAGACCTGTAGGTTTGCCGTGAGCCCTGCGGGGTCTTTGTTTAATCTAGAATTCCTGTTTCTTCAAGGCTGTGTTCTGAACAAAGCAGGCCATTGTAGCTCATCAGCCATTGATCCATTATGGCTGTTTAGCACATGTCCAGGTTTGATCCCTGCGTACCTTTCATCATTGCGTTCCACTGGCTTTGTGTTGATTCAAAGCAGCTCCATCCCAACAGCCATGAAAAACATCCTTTAATACCACTTTAAAGACAACACCTGATGTCTGATAGCACACTGAAAACATAGCTAAGTTCACCTGTAATTATAACCCCACATACATGAAAGGCTTGAATTGTAAGTGGTTCTGTACAGAAATGCATGCAAGCTGCTATAGTCTAGCCATGAAATAACCACAGCCCGAAGAAGGAAAACTGTACAAATAGCTATTTTTGTTGAGGGACAAGGCTTTTTTTAAAACTGGGCATTTGGATTTAAAAATGGTATATGTTGAATTTTACACAAATTTACATGATAAATCAATACTCTTTAATGCAGAAATTGGTGTTGGACAAACTGAGTAGACATAATGACTTCTCTGCCATCAAAACAACAATTTCCACATGACACCTTATAATATGGTAACCTTTTTTTTTCTTTCAGATAACTTTGTAAAATAAATATTGACATGTCAATATATTTATGACAATATTGTGGGCCCTATTTTAATGATCTGAGCACATGGTCTAAAGCTCACGGCACAGGTGCATTTAGGGCATGTCCGAATCCACTTTTGCCAGTTTAGCGACTGTCAGTGCGCCATGGGCACACAAATCCAAAATGTATTTGCTATTTAAACAACGTGGTACTGGACGAGAAAATGATAACTGCGTCGGGCTGAAACTAGCAAAAAAATAGGGCCCAATGTATGTTATCTTAATAACATAATTATAGTATGCTGGGAAAAGAAGAACGTACCAGAAAACGTATTCTACCATAGTCAAGAAAAGGAAAATGATTTGATTACATTTAAAAATAAATAAATTAAATACAAATTTCTATAGGTTGCATATGATGTGTGTATGAAAATATGATTCATACTTAAATTACTACAAACTAGTTACTTCCTTTAGAATTTCATTCCATTTGAATTCTACTCGTAAATTCCAATTTGAAGGGCAGTTGCTCATTCTGTTTGCTACGTTAATTCAAATTCAGCGATGGAATTTAAATGTCCATGTATGGTGCACAACCCTGGCAGAAATGCAATGCGACTTTCAGTATTCTAATCTAGCAGAAATGCATACGAGGTTTTCTCCGATTCACTCCCTAGAATCTGTCACCTTCTGTGCTGTTAATTGGGGCACACTTCTTCCTCCAAGATCTCTCACACCCCACATAGTTAGCCGGCAGTGTGTAGAAGAGATGCTGTGATAATTGTGTGCTAGGTGTAATTAATGCTGTGTAAGAGGATTTGCTTAAAGCTTGATGAAGGAAGTGGGGTGGGGGCGCCGCTCCGCGAGGCCAAAATAACGATGCTTTTCGAGCTGCACCTGTGTAAGATAGACTGTAAATGAATCTGTGTGTGCTTACATGCGATTTTTGATGTGTCCAGGCATGTGGTGTTGGGGGGATGAGAAAGAGACAGGAACCAGCATCCCTAGAGGATCGAGACAAGCCATATGTGTGTGACAGTGAGTATCATGCACAAGTGAACACAGAAAATAACTGATGTTTCATTGTGGCAACATTCTCTACCGTTATCTTAAACTGTATCTTTTCTCATGGGGAATAACTGCAGAAATGTTTAAATGAGTGAAAATGGATCAAATATTTATTTAATAAATCTTATTATATAAATATAATAAAATGTTTAATTGGGTTAATTTAATTTTAATTGTTAAATTATAACAAATTAATAATAATTAGATACATTCAAATTACTACTACTAATAATAATACAATATTTATATAATAGCTGTTAGTATACAAATATAATACTTAATTTTAATTATTAAATTATAAAAAAATACAAATAATATAATTAATTAAAATTAGTGATGATGATGATGATGATAATAATAAAATATTATTATGTATATACACTCACCTAAAGGATTATTAGGAACACCATACTAATACTGTGTTTGACCCCCTTTCGCCTTCAGAACTGCCTTAATTCTACGTGGCATTGATTCAACAAGATGCTGAAAGCATTCTTTAGAAATGTTGGCCCATATTGATAGGATAGCATCTTGCAGTTGATGGAGATTTGTGGGATGCACATCCAGGGCACGAAGCTCCCGTTCCACCACATCCCAAAGATGCTCTATTGGGTTGAGATCTGGTGACTGTGGGGGCCATTTTAGTACAGTGAACTCATTGTCATATTCAAGAAACCAATTTGAAATGATTCAAGCTTTGTGACATGGTGCATTATCCTGCTGGAAGTAGCCATCAGAGAATGGGTACATGGTGGTCATAAAGGGATGGACATGGTCAGAAACAATGCTCAGGTAGGCCGTGGCATTTAAACGATGCCCAATTGGCACTAAGGGGCCTAAAGTGTGCCAAGAAAACATCCCCCACACCATTACACCACCACCACCAGCCTGCACAGTGGTAACAAGGCATGATGGATCCATGTTCTCATTCTGTTTACGCCAAATTCTGACTCTACCATCTGAATGTCTCAACAGAAATCGAGACTCATCAAACCAGGCAACATTTTTCCAGTCTTTAACTGTCCAATTTTGGTGAGCTCGTGCAAATTGTAGCCTCTTTTTTCCTATTTGTAGTGGAGATGAGTGGTACCCGGTGGGGTCTTCTGCTGTTGTAGCCCATCCGCCTCAAGGTTGTGCGTGTTGTGGCTTCACAAATGCTTTGCTGCATACCTCGGTTGTAACGAGTGGTTATTTCAGTCAAAGTTGCTCTTCTATCAGCTTGAATCAGTCAGCCCATTCTCCTCTGACCTCTAGCATCAACAAGGCATTTTTGCCCACAGGACTGCCGCATACTGGATGTTTTTCCCTTTTCACACCATTCTTTGTAAACCCTAGAAATGGTTGTGCGTGAAAATCCCAGTAACTGAGCAGATTGTGAAATACTCAGACCGGCCCGTCTGGCATCAACAACCATGCCACGCTCAAAATTGCTTAAATCACCTTTCTTTCCCATTCTGACATTCAGTTTGGAGTTCAGGAGATTGTCTTGACCAGGACCACACCCCTAAATGCATTGAAGCAACTGCCATGTGATTGGTTGATTAGATAATTGCATTAATGAGAAATTGAACAGGTGTTCCTAATAATCCTTTAGGTGAGTGTAAATGCTATTATTATACTAGTATAATACTTATTGTAATTTTCATTTTTAAATTATAACATTAAATGAATTAAAATGATTGACAGTAAATAACAACAACAATAATAAATGTTATGTAAATATAATTCATACTTTTTGTTCATGACAAGATTAACCTCTTATATACATACACATTTGATTTGTTTTTTTGATCTGTCCTGTTGTTTCTTTGTGTGTTTCTCTGTGTTTAGTTTGTGGGAAGCGCTACAAGAACCGTCCAGGTTTGAGTTACCATTACACTCACACACACCTGGCAGATGAGGAGGGCGAGGAAGACTCCGAGCGGCACACACTGCCCTTCCAGCGCAAGAACAACCACAAACGTGAGCCCAGCATCAGCCTCAGCCATGGATTACACACTCATACCACAACCCATAGAGTCAAACTATTCTAACACAATTAACCCACTCTCATATCCCTTTTCCACTGACCCGGTGCTGGTGCTGGAGCCGCTGTTCAATCTGGCCCTGTTCCACGCATTTCCAATGAATTAAAGGTGGTTCTGGCCTGGACGATATTGACTCCGCCTCTTAATCCTGCTGGTCTTAAACCAGGCACCATTTTCGCCAGGGACCAGGGGCGGGGAACCACTTAAAGTTTCCAAAACAACAACTCATGACAGAACTAGATTGTTCATTATAACCAACAAAGCTAACTGGAAGTGCCCAATGCAGCAGTTGACGCCCTGTTTTGTCCTTTTTTTTGTTACTACTTTTGTTGTGCTGCAAAGCTACTCCAGCCACTTTATTTATTTTCCCCATCTGTCTGAAATAAAAAGATTTTATTTACAAATATGTGTGAATTGACTGCTATGATTTTTATTCATTATATATTGGACTCCTATAATATTAATCATTTTCTTCCTTCTTTGTTTTTTCAAAGCATTGTGGTGAATTAACATCATTATTAAGTATTTTGTCATCAACGTCAAAGCCTGGATCCATTTGGCGTTCTATGGGTTTCCATAGAAACAAATATCTGGTTCTGAAGATGTTAACGCGCTAGAATCGTGTAATTATGGTAATTACGACATGAACAAAGCAAAATACTTCTAAACAAAGCTTGTGTTCATTCACACTGCACACAAATCCGATTTGGATTCAGTGTCCGCACTGTCATTTTGCAAATGATGAAATTTGATCCATTTGGTGAGACGTTGTCAATATCCATATCTACTTCAGCTGCTAATCATAGAATCAGTCAGAACGATGCCAAGAGACCTTAGAACAATAAATAGTAACTGTCAATGTGGAAAAGCACTATGGAAAACATCTCAGCACGGTGCTGAAGTCACAAGGCATTTATTACACATTCATGCATATTCAGTGAAATGGCCAATGACAAAAAGAGCACAATTAATTAAAAACCAATGGACTGAGACACATTAAAAAAAACAAAAAACATTTGGTTTGAGTTCATAAAAATGGGATTCATGTTTTTTTTCTTCTTCCTATTCAAACTAAATTGATTTGATTTTGATATGCAAAACAATCTACCTGTCTGAGAAAAAGAAAGACTAAGACAAGACTTTTTTTCCCTGGACAGATGTATTAACATAGTTACTTCATCGTTCGACCCTCAAGTCAGTGAAACACGGTACAATTCTGAGAGACGTCCCTGAGCACCAGCACCATTTTGGTGGAAAAGGGTATTAACCATCTCACACATGCATTACAACGAGTCCCACAGCAGTTTTCGTAAGAAATATTTGGTCATTGTTCAGCAAAAATGTCTAAACATCCTGAAAACAGGATATATTTACATAAGAAGCTTAATTTTTTTTTCAGTAAGAGAATATATCTCAATTGTATTTTTCCTTTACTCATTGGCAATTTTAAAGTGTAAATCTAAACCAATTCAGTGAGATTTATTTTACTTTTCGAAAGTTTGGGCTCAGATTGTTTTTGAAAGAAGTTTGGTCAAATTATACAGTAATGTGAAATATTATTACAATTTAAAAGAACTGTTTTCTATTTTGATATACACAGATCAGGCGTAACATTATGACCACCTTCCTAATATTGTGTTGGTCCCCCTTTTGCTGCCAAAACAGCCCTTATCCATCGAGGCATGGACTCCACTAGACCCCTGAAGGTGTGCTGTGGTATCTGGCACCAAGATGTTAGCAGCAGATCCTTTAAGTCCACTAAGTTGCGAGGTGGGGCCTCCATGGATCAGACTTGTTTGTTCAGCACATCCCACAGATGCTCGATTGTATTGAGATCTGGGGAATTTGGAGGCCAAGTCAACGCCTCAAACTCGTGCTCCTCAAACCATTCCAGAACCATTTTTACTTTGTGTCAGGGCGCATTATCCTGCTGAAAGAGTCCACAGCCACCAGAGAATAGCGTTTCCATGAAAGGGTGTACATGGTCTGCAACAATGCTTAGGTAGGTGGTACGTGCCAAAGTTACATCCACATGGATGGCAGGACCCAAGGTTTCCCAGCAGAACATTTCCCAAAGCATCACACTGCCTCCGCCGGCCACATGCACCTGGCCATCCATGTGATGTAAAAGAAAACGTAATTTATCAGACCAGGCCTCCTTCTTCCATTGCTCAGTGGTCCAGTTCTGATACTCACGTGCCACTGTTGGAGCTTTCGGTGGTGGACAGGGGTCAGCATGGGCACCCTGACTGGTCTGTGGCTATGCAGTCCCATATGCAACAAACTGCGATGTACTGTGTATTCTGACACCTTTCTATCAGAACCAGTATTAACGTCTTGAGCTACAGTAGCTTCGCTCCCCACATGCATCAATGAGCCTTGGCCGCCCTTGACCCTGTCGCCAGTTCACCACTGTTCCTTCTTTGGAGCACTTTTGATAGAAACTGACCACTGCAGACCGCGAACACCGCACAAGAGCTACAGTTTCGGAGATGCTCTGACCCAGTCGCCTAGCCATCACAATTTGGCCCTTGTCAAACTCGCTCAAATCTTTACGCTTACCCATTTTTCCTGCTTCTATCACATCAACTTTGAGGACAAAATGTTCACTTGCTGCGTAATATATCCCACCCACTAACAGGTGCCGTGATGAAGAGATAATCAGTGTTATGCTTCACAGTGTTATGCCTGATTGGTGTATTTCACAATATAATATATTTTTCAGCATCATTACTCACATGATCCATCAGAAATCATTCTTATACATTGATTTGCTGCACAAGAAACATTCGATTATCAATTTTGAAATGCTTAATATTTTTGTGGAATACTTTTTTTTCAGGATTCTTTGATGAATAGAAAGATTATTTTGAAAGATATTAATTAATTGAATGTGTCCGCACTGAATGAAAGTTTGAATGTATTTCTTTCTTTTAAAAAAACGAACAAAAATATTACAGAGCCCAAGCTAGAATAACAAAAACAAAAGATATATTCATTAAAAAATAAGTCTCCCACAGTTTTTGTTGCAAAATGTAAAATGTATCTTGTTTTATAAATTTGTAGTTTTGAGATTTTCACTAGTAAACAAGACAAAAATACAGATTAGGAAAATGCTTTGTTTTGCAGTGCATCCTGAATCATGCTAAAGTCACGTGACAGTATCAGTATCGAGATCTTCCACCCCTTGTTTATGGCTTTGTTGTGTTCAGTCTAGCCTTTTGCCTGACAAAGGCAAGGTAACAGTGACCTCATTGCAGTGTCCTTGTGAAATCATGCCCATTTGCCTCCCAGAGTTATCTGGCTGAGTGCTTGTCTGAATTGGCCTGCCCATCGCTCTGTTTACCCCTCACCGCCACTGGCTTTTTGGTTCGGAAACTGGTTATAAAGAAAAGTGCTGAAAATTAGGGCCGTGTTAAATTTTGCAGGATTTTTCAGACAGAGCACAAACGTGAGCGTCTGCGGGAAGGTACGTTTTCTCATTTCACACACACCCCGTATTCCCATACTCCACCACGAGCGATATTATTAATAAGAGAGGTTTTAATGAAACCTAGGCCCATGCATTATTCATGCAATATTTAGACGAAAAGAGAAAGATGTAGATGTAGGCACGATAACTAGGGCCACCCAACTCAAGATGGTGAATTGGAGCCAGACCAAATCCGAAATTCCCATCCTCTGCCGTTATTTCGTTTTACGGCTACGCTACCTCTCTCTGTTCTATCAGTTTGATGAATGACAGATTATTCAGCCAAGAGATGAGATTTCACCTCTCATTCTTGCTCTCTGTCTTTCTCCTTTCTACTTTTTGTCATCCCTTTCTCGCTTTCTCTCTTTTCCCCATCACCCTTGTCTTTCTGCCTATGCTTTCTCCTCTGTCTCCTTTTGATTTAAGATTCATCTATCAGTTCTCTGTATTTTTCCCCCTCTTTATTTATTTCCACTGCAGAAGTGAGGCTGCTTGGCTGAGATGAGCGACTGCATTAAAATTCATGCCTGCTCATATTCTTTTTCATATAGTGTTGTGGTGCTGCTGGTCGGACGGAGGGGGTTTTGGGGGCTGTCCAGCAGGGTCTGGGGGAGGGGTGCTGTCTGGTGTCAACGTGTAGGGAAAAGGGTAGAGGGGTAGATGGCGGGGGGATCGCTGTTTGCATTTGAGGTCGACCCTCTAGATGTGCACCTGAAAATTGGATTTCGTGATTTGAGAGTTCTAGTTAAAATCCTCCCCCACACGCACACACATATACACGCACTCTGCACCCACATAATGTTTGGCTGTTGAGAACAGCCAGGATTTTACAAGATTCAACCCGAATTTCTAACAATAAATGACTTTTTCCTCATTTTAAAGACACCATTTTGAGCTTTTTTGACATTTTCACCCTGAAAACAATTGCGAGTTGCAAATTTTTACATTGAGATGTTTCATCAGAGAACATATCTTAAATGACGTGTATTTTTCGTAACTCACTGACAAATCAGAGCCGAATGCTCTTTTCGGGAGGTGGGTTTTAAAGAAAGCGTTCAGACAGAGGGTGAAAACTGCAACAATTTTTGACAAATACGTTTTTGAACATGAAATGATGTAAACGTATTCTAGTTGACTTCAACAACAAAATGATGAACCTGTAAATGAGCATTATAGGACAATTTGATCATAAATCTAACAAAATTCTGTTAGATTTACACTATTGTTTAAAAGTCTGGGGACGGTAAGATTTTTTAACGTTTTTGAAAGAAGTTTCTTATGCTCTGGCTGCATTTATTTGATTAAAAATACAGTAAAAATAGTGATATTGTGAAATGTTACAATTTAAAGTAACTGTTTTTCTACATTAAAAGCTGAATTTTCAGCTTTCATTGTCACATGATCCTTCAGAAATCATTCTAATATACAGATTTGCTGCTCAAGAAACATTTCTTATTAATATCAATGTTGAAAATACTGTTGAAAATGGGATTTGATAGATAGATTGAGCTAAACACTATGATTAACTCTTGAGTATGTTCATATCCTACAATTTATAATATATGTGGCAAAATGGCATTCTAAATAATAGAAATAACATAAACTGTGAAGGGGAACATGAGGTTTGCAATATGCAAACAATATGTGCAATGCTGCACATGGTGACAATCAACAAACAACATTTTAGAATTAAAATAAACCCTGAACATTACAAAACATGCAACCTAAAGTGAATACAGCAACAGCCGAATCACCCAGCAAATAGTTAAAAATGCAACCACATACATTATTTATGCCTAGTATGCCTAGCGCCAACCTAGTATTGTGGACATCTCACTAACAGTGGATTTGTAGATATAGGAGAGATTACTGTAAAATAATCAGATCATGGTGATTCTACACCACAGTGCTGTTACATCACAGTCATCTCATGGTTCTTTTCTCTGTGAAGTCACAATATACCATTGTCGTTTAATTGTTAATATATAAAACTATAATAAAAAATAAGCAAATAATAGCCAGGATTATACTGTAAATTGAAAGAAAGAAAGAAAGAAAGAAAGAAAGAAAGAAAGAAAGAAAGAAAGAAAGAAAGAAAGAAAGAAAGAAAGAAAGAAAGAAAGAAAAAAAATGTTTTGTTTTTTTTAGAAATGCTTTAAATGTTTATAGTGTGTTTCATCAACTACAGGAACTTTTATGTCCCAGGAGTGAGAACTCAATTTTAATTAAATTTCAATTGTTTTCTTTATTCAATATTCATTTTTCAAAAATCATTTTCATTTTCAGGTACACTATGTAACTTTTTTTTTTTTTTCAAAATCAACAAAATTTTAATAATGAGCCAATACATCATCAATCCTTCTTCCAAAATGTGTTTAGTCTTACCCTGATTCACCATGGTAAGCCTATTATCAGTGTTTATATGTTAGACTGTTTCCTTGGGAAATTGCATACATGCATCATACATGTATACATGCCTGTGGGTTTCTCATATCTGTAAATAGAGAACAGTTGCTCCGGCTACTTTGACGTGTGTATGATGTGGAGAGGCGTATAAGTTAGTTGTCACAACGAGCGAGAAAGGTTGACATGGAGCTGTTAAATCTCAAATCTGGTAATCACCCGTTTTAAACAAACGCCGAACAGAGGAGAGTCTTCTGGCAAACAGAGAACATGACAGAGCTCGTAATAAAACAAGAACCAACATTGGCTTGGCTTTTCAGAAATGGCGAAACTGAGGGATATGAAATGTTGTAAAAGCGATGCAGAGATGGTGTTTTTATTACTCAACGGGTGAACAAGGTATTTTATTTTAACTGATAAATTGCCATATGTAGCTCTCTAACAGAGTTTATTGCTTTATCTATTGTGAAGGGTCATTTCATTACGGTTGTTGCAGCACTGCACTGGAATTTATTTTCAAGGAAGTACCGTGTCTATTAATGGGTAAAGCTACAGTGACATCTTCAGCTAGTCAGCTTGAGATCCTTTCCATATAAACTGGTTATATCTCTTAAGCCTAGTAGTGAATGTTTTATGAGCAGTAGGATAGACATTTTCATCCGCAGTCGCACAACAAAAACAATGTTCTTCCACAAAATTCGAAATGAAGTCACAACACAACGAAATCAAGCCACAACACAACGAAATCAAGCCTTAACACAACAAAACTAAGCCACATCATAACAAAATCAAGCCACAACACAACGAAATTAAGCCACATCGCAACGAAATCAAGCCACAACACAAACGAAAATACTCCCGACCACAGGGGGCATTCGGAGCACGGTAAAGTTCGTTTTCCTTGCCACTGTTCCATAGATTCGGCAGTCTTACAAAGATATCAATACTACGATCCGTTTAAGTGTGTGTAACCATTGTATATCGACATTAAATATTAATTAAAAGTCACCTACATGTATTATAGCTGCATATTTATACTCGAGAATGATTTGACTCGCTACCACTGCGCATGATGCCTAAGGGAACATCTGCCAATTCCACCATGTGGTTGAAACGTATAATTTGTATCACATTGTATTAATTTGTAATTATTATTACTAATACAATCAAGCTTTGGAATTTGAACATGTCACATTTTAAATGTGAAATTAAATTAATACAAATTATACGTTTCAACCACTTGGTGGAATTGGCAGATGTTCCCTTGGGCACCATGCGCCGTGGTAGCGGGTCAAAGCATTCTCGAATATAAATATGCAGCTATAATGCATGTAGGTGGTTTTGAATTAATATTTCATGTCGATATACAATGGTTACATACTTTTAAAATTGGTATTGATATCTTTGTAAGATTGCAGAATCTAGAACAGTGAACTAACTTTACCTCGCTCCAAGAGCACCCTAGTGGTCGGGAGCATTTCCGTTGTTTTGTGACTTTTCCGTTGTGTTGTGGCTTTTCCGTTGTGTTGTGGCTTTTCTGTTGTGTTGTGGCTTGATTTTGTTGTGTAGTGGCTTAATTTCGTTGTGTTGTGGCTTTTCTGTTGTGTTGTGGCTTAATTTCGTTGTGTTGTGGCTTTTCTGTTGTGTTGTGGCTTAATTTCGTTGTGTTGTGGCTTTTTCGTTGTGTTATGGCTTTTCCGTTGTGTTGTAGCTTAATTTCGTTGTGTTATGGCTTTTCCGTTGTGTTGTAGCTTAATTTCGTTGTGTTATGGCTTTTCCGTTGTGTCTGTAGCTTAATTTCGTTGTGTTATGGCTTTTCCGTTGTGTTGTGGCTTGATTTCGTTGTGTTTGTGAACTTATGTTTGCTTTTTAAATTTCGTTGTGTTGTGCACTACTGGGCCACTGTATTTTTCTTTTTTTTGTCCAACATTTACTTATGTTAGTCCTTTAACTTATTCAAGTTAGTGGCCAAGGCAACATTTTCATTAAGTTTAACTTTTTCATGTCGCCTAATATTTAGGTTTTATTTTACTTCAGCTTTATTTCCGTTAAACCAAATGTTTCTTTTTTGTTTTAGTTAATCATAACAACTGTTTTATATCTTGTATTTTTGCTACTTTACTTTAAAGATTGGGCTATTTTATTACAAAATTGTTTAAAAAGGATACTTCACCACTGCCACTCTATATTTCAGCAATCTGAGTGCATGGTCTACTGTAAAGTGCATGGTCTATTGTTAAGCACATTTTTGCTACTTTAACAATGGAAAAATCAGTCTGCGTGCCAGGTGCATGGTCCAAAAAGGTTGTACATAGTTTCTTAATGAGTTATGGGTGTGTTTTGGCTGTAACATGCAATAAACCAATCAGAGTCTCATCTCCCATTCCCTTTAAAAGCCAGTTGCACTTGCACCATGAGAGATTCGCTATTTACATGGCGGAATTTGCGAGCCGAAAGACTGAACGTGGCGCTGGGTGTGAAAATGATGCTTTGGGCTGAAACTAGCAAAAAAACATTGCACTGGGTGTATGATAGGGCTCTGAATGTTATTAAGCATCACAATACATCATTTGAGATGTGGTAGAAATGTTTAGAACTAATTTATATTAAAAAAATTACAGAATTCTCCTGGACATTGACTATTGTTTGTGGACAAATACACTAGTTAGAGTGTACATTGAGATTCAGACTGAGGTTTATGGAGACAAGCGCTCAGCAGGAGGACAGTTGGAGGGGTAGCAGTTTTTTTTGTTGTTGTAGAGATGGTAGTGGGGGTTGTTTTTCGTTGCATTGAAGGTCAGATTTGATTTGTCTTTCTGTCTGTTTGCATTCTACATTCATTTCTAAATTGTGTTTCTTTTCCCTCTTCTTCCTTTTCTTTTTCTCCTCCACATGTAACACATGCAGACACACCTGAGTAATCACATACTCTTTTTTTTTATGAACAACTGCAGTGATTATGGCTGGTAAGCAAACTGTTCTGAAAGCTCGGAATGACTCCCTTCTTCAGACAAATTCCCTCATGCTGTTTGTACGAGAGGAATCGTGATTGTGAGGCTGAATCACGGCACAAATAATAATGGCATATCAGCACACCTGGGAACGAGAGGAGGCTGAACTTATCAACAGCAGCACAACAACCAATTGCAATAAACTGATGCCAAAAATCGTCTTGGTTATAATAAAGAAACAATGAAAAGCATTATATGCTATATTAAACAATAGCGTACCATACAGGCTATTTCACATATATTATCTGTATTGCAACAAATGGCTATTTTATCATTATTAGTTTAAAATAGTTATGATGATGTCGTGTTATGGGTTTCTCAAAGGCTTAAATTCCTTAGTGATAACATTTCTCCTGAACTCTTTATAATATCTAATTATAAAATTATTTTGAATACATTATAAAATATCTTATAAATATTCTCTTGTATAATACCCCTATTATAATTCTATAATTTAGTACATTAATTTGGCTATTGGTTAACATTATCAAATAAGATGAAGTGAAATCAGCAGCAGAACATGTTACTACATTTCGAAAAAAGACAACAAATCATATATTTCACAATAAAATAGCTAGCAATAAAACAAAGAACATGCATTAAGACAGTAGAGTACATTTTTACTTTTATTTTTACCTTGAACGTAAAAAAACTATATTTTTTATCATGTCTTTATGCATTATACTCTTTAAAAATGAACATGTAACTATTATAATGTATTATAACGGTCTTTACAGTTGCTACCTTGGTGATGCGTTATTTAAAAATGACTCAAGAAGTCTAATTATATGCTAGACTCAGGCAAGTTCTGCAAAAGCTCAAGTATACTTCTTTGTATGAGTTTACCTGTCTCCACTCTTCGCTCCGCTAGGCCCCGGTCGCTACCTGCCACAGTTGCACTCCTGTCTGCTCCGCAACAAAGCAGGAAGAGCAGTGGCCGTTGCCTAGTGATGGTGTTGCCATGGAGACTGGCCAGCCAGCCTCCTTCTATAAAGAATAGGTTGTTATATGTACATCGTGAGCGGGGAAGGGAGGGGAGGCAGTGGAGTTTGGAGTTTCTCTAGGTTTGAGAACGGAGGGGTAGGGAGGTTCATTAAATCAGAGAAAGAGAGAGACTTGCTGAATTCTCTGTATGATTTGGCATATATATGAGGCCAGACAGTAGTGTTGTATTTTACTGTTTTCTGCTTCATTTGCTATTCTGAATTAAGAAGAGGGCTGAGGGCTGTTTGGCTAGACTGGGGTACTTATGATAATGCAGACTCTCACTTCGCCGTCCTTTCTCTCATTTTTCGTTTCTCGTTCTTTTCTTCACTTTTTTTCTCACATGTATGTAAACGTACTCATGCAAGAAGTTTAGTACCAGAAAGAAACTAAAACATGTACTTTCTAATGGATGACTGCTTACCATTTGATCACTTATATATTTTAACTATTTGTTTATATATGTAAATCTAATTATATGCTAGACTATCATTCCAATTATTCACAATGATATCTGTCTATACTGACTCCCAATGAATGTTGTTTTAAGCTGAAAAGACTAGAAACTAAAAATATTACTTCCTAATGTATGGCTGCTTTCTACTGGATTGATAACTTTTATACTTAAAATAAATAAATAAATCAGCCAAAACAGCCCTGACCCATCGAGGCATGGACTCCACTAGACCCCTGAAGGAGTTCTGTGGTATCTGGCACCAAGATGTTAGCAGCAGATCCGTCCTGTAAGCTGTAAGGTGGGGCCTCCATGGATTGGACTTGTTTGTTCAGCACATCCCACAGATGCTCGATTGGATTGAGATCTGGGGAATTTGGAGGCCATGTCAACACCTCAAACTCGTTGTTGTGCTCCTCAAACCATTCCTGAACCATTTTTGCTTTGTGGCAGGGTGTATTATATTATATGTGGTCCTGGTCAAGACAATCTCCTGAACTCCAAACTGAATGTCAGAATGGGAAAGAAAGGTGATTTTAGCAGTTTTGAGCGTGGCATGGTTGTTGGTGCCAGACGGGCCAGTCTGAGTATTTCACAATCTGCTCAGTTACTGGGATTTTCACGCACAACCATTTCTAGGGTTTACAAAGAATGGTGTGAAAAGGGAAAAACATCCAGTATGCGGCAGTCCTGTGGGCGAAAATGCCTTGTTGATGCTAGAGGTCAGAGGAGAATGGGCCGACTGATTCAAGCTGATAGAAGAGCAACTTTGACTGAAATAACCACTCGTTACAACCGAGGTATGCAGCAAAGCATTTGTGAAGCCACAACACGCACAACCTTGAGGCGGATGGGCTACAACAGCAGAAGACCCCACCGGGTACCACTCATCTCCACTACAAATAGGAAAAAGAGGCTACAATTTGCACAAGCTCACTAAAATTGGACAGTTGAAGACTGGAAAAATGTTGCCTGGTTTGATGAGTCTCGATTTCTGTTGAGACATTCAGATGGTAGAGTCAGAATTTGGTGTAAACAGAATGAGAACATGGCTCCATCATGCCTTGTTACCACTGTGCAGGCTGGTGGTGGTGTAATGGTATGGGGGATGTTTTCTTGGCACACTTTAGGCCCCTTAGTGCCAATTGGGCATCGTTTAAATGCCACGGCCTACCTGAGCATTGTTTCTGACCATGTCCATCCCTTTATGATCACCATGTCCCCATCCTCTGATGGCTACTTCCAGCAGGATAATGCACCATGTCACAAAGCTCGAATCATTTCAAATTGGTTTCTTGAACATGACAATGAGTTCACTGTACTAAAATGGCCCCACAGTCACCAGATCTCAACCCAATAGAGCATCTTTGGGATGTGGTGGAACGGGAGCTTTGTGCCCTGGATGTGCATCCCACAAATCTCCATCAACTGCAAGATGCTATCCTATCAATATAGGCCAACATTTCTAAAGAATGCTTTCAGCACCTTGTTGAATCAATGCCACGTAGAATTAAGGCAGTTCTGAAGGCGAAAGGGGGTCAAACACAGTATTAGTATGGTGCTCCTAATAATCCTTTAGGTGAGTGTATAAAGAGTTCAAAATAATTCAGAGTTAGAGGTATCATGAGGTATAATATATATTGCATGAGGTTGTTCTGGATTCACAATCCCAGGGTTCTGCAGTAGAATGATTGATTTTCAGTTGTTTACAGTTTCCATCACTTCTGTGAAAGTTGGAGAGTGAAAAAAGTCACACTGTGACTGTCTTGTGTGAAGAGTCATCATGCTGGTGCTTGTGTGTGTTTACTGTTTATTTTATTCCTTTTTTGGCGGGGTGTAGATTTGCTTTTTGTAAACACATTCAACGAATGGTGTGATAATGGCATTAATTTTGGGATGCAGGACACTCTTTGTGTAACTGCTGCATCACACTGTTTGCTTTCATCATAGAGCTCTATGTCACCATGTATCTCACGGTCTTGGTTTGTGAGTTAGGGTGTGTGCATGTCAGACTGACTGCGCCGCAACCATAGATCAGGTTTTATTATGCACCAAAAGCTCCTCTCCCTTCGCAATGTCGTTCTGTTTAAGGTCTGTTATGCAACTCCTGAGGCCTGTACAATACAGCAATGACAATTCTTTCCACATATGAGTGTATTAATTGTCTTGTATGAATGTATATGTACTTATATTGGTAAAAGAATTCCTATCTATTCCTATTCCTATTCCTAGAATATCTATCTATCTATCTATCCATCCATCCATCCATCCATCCATCCATCCATCCATCCATCCATTATCCATCCATCCATCCATCCATCCATCGTCTGTCTGTCTGTCTGTCTGTCTGTCTGTCTGTCTGTCTGTCTGTCTGTCTGTCTGTCTGTCTCTCTCTTTTTATCTGTCTGTCTGTCTATCTTTCTTTTTATCTGTCTGTCTATCTATCATTGTCTGTCTGTCTCTGTCTCTCTTTTTATCTGTCTGTCTGTCTGTCTATCTATCATTGTATGTCTGTCTATCTATCATCGTCTGCCTGTCTGTCTGTCTATCTATCATTGTCTGTCTGTCTGTCTGTCTATCTCTCTCTCTTTTTATCTGTCTGTCTGTCTATCTTTCTCTCTGTCTGTCTATCTATCATTGTCTGTCTGTCTCTCTTTTTATCTGTCTGTCTGTCTGTCTATCTATTATTGTATGTCTGTCTATCTATCATTGTCTGTCTGTCTGTCTGTCTGTCTGTCTGTCTATCATTGTCTGTCTGTCTATCTATCATCATCTGTCTGTCTGTCTGTCTGTCTGTCTGTCTGTCTGTCTGTCTGTCTGTCTGTCTGTCTGTCTGTCTGTCTCTGTCTCTCTTTTTATCTGTCTGTCTGTATGTCTGTCTGTAGACTTCTGTCAATCAGGTGATCACAATAATCTCAAAATTGACCTGGCCAGTATATATCGAGTTTATCACGGGTACTTGTATGTTTTTATTCCTAACCCAAAAACACAAATGCTGTTTGTTTGTGTGATCATACATGGACATGTGTGTGTGTGTGTGTGTGTGTGTGTGTGTCTGTGGTAGTATGATGAAGGGGGTTATTAAAAGCAGCAGTCCACCCCATTTGTCATGGTCAAGAAGTGGGGTGCAGCATGCAGGCAACCTAAAAAAAAATGATTAGGCAAAGATGTACCAGTAATATAGCCGAGCTCAGGAGGGGGTTTGTATGTGGAATGTGTCATTTGTTTGTGCAAAATCCATCCACACTGCAGCAGAACTTAATGAGGTGCCTCTTATGTTCTATTTTAAAGCTAGTTTGGTTGCTATTGTGTGTGGTTTTCTGTAGTAAGGCGCATGTTCAAGGCATATTCAGTGTAAATAATCCACTATATTTTCATACTTTACATTTAAAATGTTAAATAGTTAAAATATATAACACTGTAATTTATATGTAAATGTTTTTTTAGTTTTTTTTTTTAAGTCAAAAATGGTGCAGAATGATAGTGTTGAAATGGTGACTTAATAACTGCTTGACTTCCTAAATCGATCTTTCTTTTTAAGATTGTATTTATTTATTTCACAGACACACGGCAGACCAGGAATTGTCTTTATGTGAGAGGTGCTGCTAAAATGCTTTCATGTGTTTCTAGTTTGATGGCCTCATGAAGATGTTTGTTTTTGGGATGTGTGATCATGGAAGTGTTTGTGCCAACAGGTGCTTGTGAGTCTTTCCTGTGGTGCTGTTACTTGAGCTGATTTCTCTCCCAGCCAATTGTGCCCTAATTAGAGGTGTGTGATCTTGCTAAAATAGAATCGTGTCACTATAGGATCATTTGGAGAAGAATTGGGGTGTGGAGAGAGAGCGAGAAATGATAAGGGAGGGAGGTATTTGAGGATTCCTCTTCCTACCTCTTTCTTTCGATTCCCATGGGGCTGCAGACACACTTGAAAGCTGTGAAGTGTGCTGTTCTGCCTGTATTCTCCTCGTAATTGGCCAAATGCTGCATTGGGAAAGATTTAGGGAGGCAGGAAGGCATGGCAGAGAAACTCCTGTGTCTGTCTCTGAAACTCAGTTTTTCATTTGGTTTGACTCATCTCTCTTCCTTTTTTTGTGTTAATACAGGGCTTTGTTCCAATACCTAGTGTGCTGCCTCACTGTCTGCTGCCTACATAGACAGATGTCTTCTATAAAAGCAGCATCCTAACTGTCATGAAAACTCAAAAGTGAACGATTTGGAAAACTCTTCATAGGCAGCAACTCTGAGACTCGACTTAAATAGAGTTTAGGTGTTAACATGATAAAAGCTAATGAAACAATACTCTAACAACTATTTGTTGAACTATTTATTTAACTATAAATTGACTATCAATACCATTTTATATATATATATATTGTATTGTATTATATTTATTATATTATATTAATTATATTTATTATATTATATTATATTATATTATATTATATTATATTAATTATATTATATTATTTTATATTATATTAATTATATTTATTGTATTATATTATATTTATTATATTATATTATATTATATGATATTATATTATATTATATGATATTATATTATATTATATTATATTATATTATATTATATTAATTATATTATATATATTATATTAATTAATTTCTTTCTTTATTATATTATATTATATTAATTTTATTATATTATATTATATTATATTATATTATATTATATTATATTATATTATATTATATTATATTATATTATATTATATTAATTATATTATATTATATTAATTTTATTTTATTAATTATATTATATTATATTATATTATATTAATTATATTATATTATATTCATTTTATTATATTAATTATATTATATATATTATATTAATTAATTTCTTTCTTTCTTTATTATATTATATTATATTAATTTTATTATATTAATTGTATTATATTATATTATATTATATTATATTAATTATATTATATTATATTAATTTTATTATATTAATTATATTATATTATATTATATTAATTATATTATATTATATTCATTTTATTATATTAATTATATTATATTATATTATATTATATTACATTATATTATATTATATTATATTCATTTTATTATATTAATTATATTATATTATATTATATTATATTATATTATATTATATTATATTATATTATATTATATTATATTATATTATATTATATTATATGATATGATATTATATTAATTATATTATATTAATTATATTATATTATATTATATTAATTATATAATATAGTATATTAATTATATTATATTATATTATATTAATTTTATTATATTAATTATATTATATTAATTGTATTATATTATATTATATTATATTATATTATATTATATTATATTATATTATATTATATTATATTATATTATATTAATTATATTATATATATTATATTAATTAATTTCTTTCTTTCTTTATTATATTATATTATATTAATTTTATTATATTATATTAATTTTATTATATTATATTATATTATATTATATTATATTATATTATATTATATTATATTATATTAATTATATTATATTATATTATATTCATTTTATTATATTAATTATATTATATTATATTATATTACATTATATTATATTATATTATATTATATTATATTATATTATATTATATTATATTATATGATATTATATTATATTATATTATATTATATGATATGATATTATATTAATTATATTATATTAATTATATTATATTATATTAATTATATTATATTATATTATATTATATTATATTAATTATATTATATTATATTAATTTTATTATATTAATTATATTATATTATATTATTATATTATATTATATTATATTATATTATATTGTATTATATTATATTATATTATATTATATTATATTATATTATATTGTATTATATTATATTATATTATATTATATTATATTATATTATATTATATTATATTATATTATATTATATTATATTATTAACTTGTGTTCTTTGTGTTTGTCATTCCACATGAATGAATTTTGTCTAGTGAAGTGAACTTCTACAAATATCTCATCACTCTCATTCTGGGATTTCCTTTTCCACAACGGATACATGTGGAATGAGTTCGGCCTATCTTAGAAGGCATCATAATTAAATTGGCTACCTTTTGGAACAGCCTTTACATGGGGAACGCCTTATGATGCCTAAACATACTGCCTATGGAGGCAGCTCACTAGATTTTGGAATAGAGCATCTGTCTGCCTCTCTCTCTCTCTCTCTCTCTCTCTCTCTCTCCTCCCATCTCTTTGTTTTGTGTGTGTGCACGTGTATGAGAAAGCAGGATTGATTGCCCGTGGCTGCCATCTGAACACTACACCTTAAGCGCGACTGCAGGCTTTTAATCATTGATAGGCTTTTGCTTGAGTCAGGCAGGCTATGGCAGACCCGCTCTCACATACAGCCATGATAGAAACTGCTGATTCACGCTATGATATTTCATTTAAGGCTTTATTTTATATATATATATATGCAACCTGTGTGTGTTTTATACACGTGAGACAGCAGGAAAGCGTGTTGAGATGGAGAATGTCAGTGCTTGTGCACTGCACGCACATATGCATGCACTCCACAGGGACTTGTGAGCACATCGCGTCTTTGAGAGAGGCATAAAAGACAGTGAGGGACAAAAGAATAGACTTCTTTCACAACTTGCTGGAAAACAGAATGTATTAGTCCATATGCTTGCATGTTTTCTATAACTTTTCATAGAATAATCTTTGCTATTGTACTTGTCAAGTTTACCCTTCTCAAGTTTCTCTCCCTATCCATTTAATATTACATTTAAGTGCCTTCTGCATTCTTAAACCCCAAAATTCAGTCATCTATTCACCCTCATGTCATGTCCTGCAGCCAATATTTGTGTAAGGCAGATTGTCGCGCTGCTTTCTGGAGTGCAGTTCACTCCTTCACCAGTTTCCATGCTCTAATTATGCAGTGTGAATGAGAAGCTTTGAGTACAGTAGAGCTCTGCTCCCTTATTTTCGGTGAACTGTCCAGCTGTCGGTATAATTATCCTTATAACTTACATTCCAAACCTTTTACTCTCTATTTAACTCGCTTTTACTATTTTTACTCACTGATTATTAAACTGAGTTGCATGGCGAGTGTGAAATAGTTGCTTGTTGTATGCTCTCTATGTCTCAGCTTCAGGCCAATGAACCATCGACTGACCATCTGGTTGCATACAAAAACCAAATGCTTCGATCCGATTGGCTGTAGACTCAGTTTCTGGGAGTCAGGGTATACAGATTTCAGATCAGTTCACAGGGAATAGCAGCTGTAGAAAAATATACTGTAAAGGATCATTAAACGATATGTTCATGTGTCATAGATGTAAGCATAATGTATATTAGCAGCATCTTTCAGTATCATTCAAGGGACAGGTGCTTTTTCAGCCATTTAGAAGAATTGATTGCAAATACAAATTTGCGTCGTCCAAAAATATTCAATGTATCCAAACATTCATGTGTTCCCAGGATATGTTTTTAATTTGAAGGTGTATTATTCACTTATGATATATTTTCATTGAATAATTTGTTTATTGAGATATAACAAATTATTATTATTATGTTGTTTTGTTGTTGTTGTTATTATTACTGGGACCCTTAAGAGGAAAGGGTTTGGAGAATGGATGGATGGATTATTATTATAATTTATTTATTTAGTATTTTTAACGGGATATGTATTATTAATTTAGGATATATTTTCATTGAACAATTCGTTTATTGAGATATAGCCTAACAAAATATTATTGTTCATGAATAAACATCATTGTTTATTGATTGTAAATAAACTATTAAAATTAACCACTTGTCCATATGTTTTAGAATGAATAATAATGATAATTATTATTATAATTATTATTTGTACAAATTAATTTAATTATTAATTTAAATGGAATGTTTCAAAATTCTAATGCTTAAAAGACAAGTTAAACAAGATTTTGCCATTTTTGTGGATGCAATTTTATCCTTTTTTTTCTGTATTTTGGAAATGCAGATGGATTTATTTGTAAATGTGAAAACTACAGATAAAATAACTACTGTAAACCCGAATAAGTTGGCAAAACAAAAAAAATGGTGGCAATCAATCAAAAAAAGTTTAAGTCAAGAAATTTAAGCATACCTGGAAATAGAAATCCCAGCCCAGTTTTTTTCAATTTTATGGGTGCTGAGGGCATTTTCTTGTGGTGCCCCCTGAGCATTTGGTGCCCTACGCGCAGCGCGTCATGCGCGTAATGCGTGATGCAGTGATGCGGCGGCACTGATTCTCATGCTAAACATGGCCAAAATTAAAATAAGAAATCTGTGCCAAATACACTCCTTCTGGATTGGAATATGTTTCGGAAAGTATCTTTCAAGTATGGCCCTATATGACATCAAAAAGGAGTGGAATTGCTTGTATGGGCACTTCTCCCGGATATGCGTGTGCGCACATTAACCAAAGCGTGATCAAGAGCGCACCCATTTTGACCACGACATCAACAATGTCACTAAAGAAGTGTGTTTCTGGTTGTGAGGTAAAGATAACCTTGTTCTGCTTCCCAAATAACCCAGTGTTAAGGGAACAGTGGATGCAGTTTGTTTGTTCCCGGTCATGAGTCGAAACCGCAGGCGGTGAGTGAAACTGCATCAAATGTCTGTTGGCAATCGGCGCGTAAGTGCATACAATGTAAACAACACGAGTTGTTTTCGAGTATGGGTCTATCTGACGTCAAATAGGGCGGAATGTCCTTGTACGGGCCGTACGGGCTCCTCTCCCGGAAGGGCGCATGCGCGTGACTAGAGCGAGAGAACAAATGCTTTAGGGAAGCCGGCTGCGCTGCAGTCACAGAACTTCACGAAATGAAATCAACAATGTCACCAAAGAAGTGTGTTTTTGGTTGTCAGGGCAAGACAACCTTGCACAGCTTCCCAAAGTGCCCAGCGTTAATGGGACATTGGATGGAGTTTGTTTTTCCGGAGCTTGTGCAAGTGTTTTTGTTCCCTAAATATCGGCGACGATGGTTTATAAACAAGGTACAGTTCAACTCCGGATTTGTAGCTCGTCTAATGCTGAAAGATGGAGCGGCCCCAGCGATAAAGGTATGCGGTCGTATGTTGGAAGCAGGCGGTGAGTAAAACTGCTTCAAATGTCTTTGTGTTGTTAGCTATCGACTCGTTCATTCAAATGCACTACTATTCCATTGTTTTTCTATGTGAACACACACTAGTCTGACGTGAAAAGCCGCTCCGCTTACTACTGCTAACATTAAATCGCATACAGACGATAAACCAAATAATGTCCTTATAAACCACGAGTAAACATACAAAAATGTTGTAAAACTCGCGCATGACAAGCCGCTAAGCAAGTATATAAGTTAGTTACAGTACATACCATTGAGACGTCCTGCTGTAGTCGTCATTGCTGCTTCTCCTGTTCAATTTCAGCCTCTAGATCTGATTCTGGATCATATATGTATGGCTAAATCTGATTGATGTCAATGGTTTATTTAGGATAACGTTTTTTTTTTTCTAAAGTTCTAAATACTGAATTCCTTTGACTGAATTCATTTGTTTAATTTGAGTTGGCTCTACTCAAACCAATTCAGTATTTTGAGCGTTAGGGTTTACAGTGTGTATTTATTTATTTTTTGATTGTATGCATTTGTTTGCATTGCCCTGTCCATTAGTGAGATGTTTTGATACTATTTTAAAGTTATAATAGTGAAATAGAGGACTGCAGATGGTCTTGGTATATCAAAACTGTGCCGAGAAATCACTGTAAGCACCATGGACAGCTCCAGAGCACACTGTGTGCTCATCGCTCTGACTGAAAGTTCAGTCCTGCCTCTGTGCTGCTGATATCCACTGCTGCAGCTGCACGCAACACAATGCCGCCTCTCACAGACTACAAGGACTACTGTATGCCTAAATGCGAAAATCTTGATTTAGAAACCGCTTCGGTCCAGTTCTTGTCTTCCCCGCTCAACTTTGCATGTGTAATGTGTGCTCTGTGGAGTTTGTTGCATATGTTTTCTGGACAGCGACCACTTTTTCATCTGCACTCTTATCTTATCCTGGTCCATACTCTCTCTCTCTCTCTCTCTTCTCTCTGGAGATTAGGAAATAAAACAGCACAGATTCCCCCCGCTCGCTCACGCTCCCTCCCCCACTGATAGGATCTCTGGAGGATGGAGTGGATTAATGACCTCGCTGGAGAGGGCCAGATCTCTCCAAATCACCCCACAGAGCTGCACACCCCACTCATCATCGCTATGTGTGTGCGTTTTACAATAGCACCTATGCTTATTTCCACTATACACTCAACCCATCACTAGTCGCACTGTGTTGCATTTAATTCAACCCACTGAAAGACAGACCTGTTCAGCCATGAATTCAAACTGATCTGAGACCTACACAGAGACGTCCTTGTCTTCCTTGTTAATTATATACACCAGTCTCCTGCTGTGTATTTGTTTCTCTCCGCAGCAGTTTCCTCTCTTCCTGTGACAATATTTAACAGACCTCCAGTTCTCCCAGTGGAGAGCGTGTCCCCCTCCCTCCGCTCAGACTTCAGGCTTCAGCAGGCCCATATACTGTGAAAGGAAACATATGGACAGGAAAACACACTAGAGACAGAAACAGAATATCATAGCGACTAGGGTTGGCAACAGCTTAAGCCCAAAGTATACTTCGGCTGTCCGCGCATTGTCCGCTTGAGGTAATATTCGTCACTTGAAAACAAAAAATCCACAAGTGCGCATGCACCAAATACGTCTTTCCATGTTCACAGGCAAGGAGTTCACTTTGAAAGGTTTGAAAGGTTTGCGCACTGTGCTCGAGACACAGAAAATGAAGTATACCTGGGATTTAGAAAGCACGCAGAAGACTGGCAACCATGTAACAATGTGCTACATAGCAACCATTCACAACATCTTAAAATCTAACATGATTTTCTTCAAAAAAATTATTCTTTCTTTCTTGTAACACTTCATAATAATGTTCAATTCGTCCTTACAATTAACAATATTTTACAGCATTTATTAACCTACTACCAGCAAAAGTTTAAAATAATTGTTTTAAACACTCTTTTAAGGTACAAGTGGCCGTCTCTGGGGTGGTACCCTTAAGGGTACATTTTTGTACCTCTAAGTCAGGGGTAGGCAAGTTCGGTCCTAGAGAGCTGATGTCTTGCAGAGTTTAGCTCCAACCCTACTAAGCCACCACAGTATAATACTCATGGCTCCCAGCATGCATTGCAGCATTAAGTATGTCACCATTGTTGAGATTCATATGCTGATTCTTGATATCTGTGTGCGTCTAAACTTTTTTCCCCCCTAGAATGTATTTAAAAATCTGAATTCAGAATGTCTGATCTGTGGCAAGAAAGTATTGTTGGTGAATATTATGTATTAATATTTATTAATAGTTTTAGTTAGTGATGAGTTTAATCTTCAAATTTTTCTTCATGACAATCTTTGTTTATGGCTTCCTTTGATTTGAACAGATTATGTGTCTTGTTAACACTGTAACAAAAACCACAAACTCACATAAAAAACCAAGAGTTAAACTGCCTGTAGTAAAGCTTGTTGGTACGGGAAGAAGGAGGCGGGAACCGGCGGACAATCAAAAGAAGTTTTAATAAATAAACACAAAATAATAATGGCGGCGACAGCCCCTCGCGGACGACTGTCGCCTACATACAAACAACACAAATGAAAATAAAAAGCTGCAGCCCCTCACGGTCGACTGCAGCAACACATAACAAAACGTAAATAAAATACAACATAAAGTCCAGGCCTGGTCCTCTCTCGTCCCTCACTGTCGTCGCTCCTCCTTTATATTCCCTCACTCCTCCGCGAGAGCCGAGATCGCTGGCTCGCAGCTGGCGCTCATCCTCTCTGATGAGCGCCGCCTCGTTCCGCCCTCACGGTCCCTCGGCCTCGCTGCTCGCCACACTGCCCAACTAAATGAAACACTGATCACCATAATGGTAACCATATATTTTTTTATAACCTCTGTTAATTCTCAATAAGAGCTTCTATAGATGTCTTTCAGGGTTGGAGCCAAACTCTGCAGGACAGCGACTCACTAGGACCGAACTGGTCTGCCAATGGTTAATTGTAGGGGTAATTGTGTACCTTTAAAGGTACAGTTATACAGTTCCCCAAGGAACAAAATTATACCTCCACTGTACCTTTTTTCTGAGAGTGAATAATTGTGTAAAGTTTAAATTTTTTTTAATAATAATGTTTTTGAATGAAGACTCTTCTGCCCACCAAGGCTGCATTTATTTGAAATACAGTAAAACTATAATTTATTCCTGTGATGACAAAGCTGTATTTTCAGCATCATGTCACATGATCCTTCAGAAATCATTCTAATATGCTGATTTGATGCTCAAGAAACATTTATTATTATTGTCACTATTAAAAACAGCTGTGCTACTTCATAATTATCACAGATTAACACAACTTTTATGAATTTTAAAGCCTAAATGCAGTCGTCAGAAGTAAAAAGCCAAAGGTAGGCTACACTCTAAAATATGCTGGGTTGTTTCAACTAAATTTTGGGTCAAATATGGACAAACCCAACTGTTGGGTTAAAATTTGAATTAAAACATTTAGACCAATGGTTGGGTTTGTCCAGATTTGACCCAAATTTAGGTTAAAACAACCCAGCATTTTTTAGAGTGTATAAACGAACTACACAACGGACCCACAAATTCAACGTCACCATCACTAAGCTTCCCACAGCTCTTCCAGTTTTTATCTCAAAACATTGTCCCAGAACGTTTGAATTAGACTAGTTTATAAGAGCACAATTATAATCATAAAGAGGCTGTAAAAGCGGACTGAGTTTACCTGTTCGGCGTGATGACGTTTAATCTCCTGGACAGCCTCTGTAGTCCCATTTAGCCATTTAGCAACCGCCTTTTTCAAGACACATAATGATGTTTTATAAACAAAGTTCGGGAGGAGCACGTTCAGATAATTGACACAGGTGGAGAGCAATCAGCTAATCATCAATAAGAGGTATATATACACGCAGCAGTCTTACCTCTGTTCATTGACAGTTTTCCAGCAACCCTCCACCACCCCTTTTTCACCACTTTTATTCATCAACCACTTACATACACGGGGGTACTTTGGGTTCGGGCCATATTCCGAGCTCGAAGCCCTCCCCCCGGACAGCACGCCAAATACGCATTTAAATTACTCTCCATAAATTATATGTAAGTGTGAACTCGTGAAACAGCTTAAAAAATTCACCAGTGGGGTAATACCATAGACTGTAAAAAAAATATGGACGTAGTGTCCGTGACATCTCCCATAGGATTCTAAAGAGCAGTTTTGAAGCATAAAGTAGGGACAAGCTGGCTGTTTCCATCTTGGCAGCGCGTCACTCCCGGATAATAGAAAATGGGCAAAGAGGCGGGACGTGGGTGGAGCTGAGGTGACGCAATGACTAACAGACAGCAGATAAATGGATATCCAACTGTTACTCAAAGTGGCCACGCCCTCAATTATGCAGAACTTTAAGGCTTTATATAATGTAAACGAATGAGCTATAAAAAATTCACCCCCTCACAGTTGTCATGAAGGACAAAATTAGCCGTATAGACCAAAACCACAATTTGTACCAGGCTGCAAACAAGTTTTATTCTGCTGTAAAGTTAGGCATTTTAACATGGGGCTCAATGAGATTCTGCTCCCTTCTGGAGTCTGTCCCTAGCGAGCAGTCGATGAATTGCAGTTTAAGTCACTTCCGTATTGGCTTCAAGAGAAACTGCGGGAGGTTGCCACTTGGGTAATACTGATGTATTTTATGTCATAGAATAAAACGTGAAAGTGTCTTGAGCTTGTGTTGACCACAGACCTTATTTTAGCCATTTAACCAAAATCCCATTCAAAAAACCCATTGAGTTCGGGACGAGAGAACCGGAAGTCAAATGCTAACTCGCTTCCACATTTTGGCCTACAAAGTGATGTCATACCTGCACCACTCTATGTATGCATACTCTAATACAAAATTCTGTCTTGAAACTCTAGATAGCGTTTTTATCCGTCTAAAAACGCTAGGCGCTCTGCTGAAAATGCCTAGCTGTGAGCGCTTGAGAGCGTTTTGGCAGCTCATCGTTTTTTTCAGTCGAGACTCTTAGCTTGTTATGATACTGAATATCCTCGGAAGTGTTACTAGTATCTCCTTTCACAGATAGTTTGTTTCTGTATTGATTCTATATAAAAATGCCGATACAATGTAAAGAATGTCCTCTGGCTCTTGTTTTAAATGATTTTGTTCCGTTATTATACTGCTTGTTTTCATCTGTTTTCATCTGCGTTCTGCTCAAAGTTGAACATTCTTCAACTCTCTGCGACCAGTAAAAAACGCTGAGCGCTCAGTGCTTGAGCGTGAAATACTCGCTCAGCGTCTCGTTACGCTCATGGCGTTCTAAAAATGCGGCGATCCCATTGAAAACAATTGAATACGCCAGCCAGCCGTGCGAAAAAAAACGCTTTGGTGGACACACGGCCTTACTCAATCTGCTTGCAATCACATCATTCTCTATACACTCTTAAAAATAAAGGTTCTTTGGTGGGGTGTATGGTTCCATGAAGAACCGTTAATATCCAAAGAACCCTTCCATTGCACAAAAGGTGCTTTATAACGTAGAAAGGTAGTCTGGCTATCACCAGACCAAGCTCAATTTAAGATTGAACATTGGTCTGGGGAGGTCTGCTCTGTATTTTCTACTGTACAAGAGGCATGATCAATGGGTATAATTCAAATGACTCTGTACGCAATTGGATAGTCCTTCAACCAATCAGACGACAAGAGGCATGATCAACGGGCATCGATCCATCCCTTCTCTATCCATCATTGTGTTAAACCCGCCAATAGCGTGCCAGTCTGTGATTGGTTCCCGCAAAAGTGTAACAAAAGCAGTAGAAATGAATGTACAGGTTTCCAGACTGACTTGCAGGGCAAAATCAAATCGCCGTCAGATCAGGCTAGGTTTACCCAGTCTAGTAGAAAGGTTCTTTAGACTATAAAAAAAAAATGGTTCTTTATAGAACCTTTCAGAAAACGGTACTTCAGGGAACCAAAAATTGTTCTTCTATGGCATCACCGTGAAAACCCCTTTTTGTTTCTTTCTGGCACCTTTATTTTTAAGAGTGTTGGGCACAGCTGATTGTTTTCTGCTGTATCAGTTGCCAATGAGCTCACTGTTCAACTTTTAAATACTTGGTCAGTATACGTCACCTGTATAGATCTGCCACTGGTAATTCATGCAAGTTATATTGTACAGCAGCAGCATGTCTTACTTGCTCACAGGAGTGTGTTCCCTTTCAAGGGAACTCGCGCTGCGTCAAGCGCTGCGGGAACGCCTCTGCGTTTGCGTCATGAAGCACTCGTAAAATCAGTCCAATGGCGTGACAGGACGTCATAGGCGGGTGACGTCAGCGACCAGGAAACTATAAAGCACCCCTGAACCAAACAGTGTCAGCTTCTGTGTCTTCACAAGCGCTCCATGTGAAATCGTTTGTCCTATATATCAAAGTGTGTGTGTGTCTCTCTAAAGAAAATATAATGGCGAATCAGCAACAGTTCAGACAGTGTGTTTCTCCCTGCCCCCGTTACATCACGGGTGGGGATACACATCTGCTGTGTGTTGTATGTCTGGGATCGGAGCATGCACAGTCAGCGCTCGAGGGTGCTGACTGTGAACATTGTGAGAAGCTCCCTATGAGAACTCTCCGATCCCGCCGAGCGCTCTTTGAGGAGGGCGCTTCGGCTCGCGTTCCCCAGGGTGCAGGTCCCGCTGCTGCCGAGGCACAGCGAAGGCTTATGTCCTGGGGATCGCAGAGGGATCTAGCGGAGGGGTTAGAGACAGGTGATCCCCTATCTCTGCCTTTACCCGCTAGATCTGACGCTTCAGCTGCCGAGTTAGAAGCACGCTCTGCGGTTTCTTCTGCTCGCGCTGAAGCGCAGGCTCAGCATCATTCCAGCTCTGAGGAGTTGGATGTGGTGAGCCTGGATTATTTAGATGAGGTTTCGCCGCCTCATTCACACGCTAATGAGGAGCTGTTGGAGGTTGTGACTCGCGCTGTTGCCAGGCTGCAAATAGACTGGCCAGCCGAGAAGAAAGAGGTTCGTCAGCCGAGTAAATTAGACGAACGCTTTTTGCCATCTAGATCGCAACCTCCAAAGCGGGGCTTGCCGTTTTTTCCAGATCTTCACACCGAGGTGTCTAGATCATGGATTAAACCGGCATCATTTCGGCCATTTAACCCCACAACGGCTGCATATTCAAACATTGTGGGGTTGAAGCAGCATGGTTATGCGGTGATGCCGCGGGTAGAAGAGACGCTCGCGAGCTATCTCTCTCCCGAGTCCGCGTCATCGCTTAAAGCCCCGCAGCTGCCCACTAAGCCAGTCAGAACAACATCAGCTTTAGTGGGTAGGGCATACTCGGCAGCAGGTCAGGCGGCCGCCTGTTTACACACAATGGCGGTGCTTCAAGCATACCAAGCCGACCTGCTGAAAGACATTGACGACGAATGTGAAGAAGTGGGGAGAGAAACGATCGCGGAGATCAGGAGAGCTGCAGATTTGTCTCTTCGGGCTACCAAGGAGACGGCCAAATCCATCGGCCGTTCTATGGCAGCCCTGGTAGCCACGGAGAGACATTTGTGGCTGAATTTATCAGACATCACAGAGAAAGATAAAAAATTTCTGTTAGATTCTCCTATCTCCCCTGCTGGCCTCTTCGGCGACTCCGTTAATGCGGTCGTCGAGAGGTTCCAAGAGTCAAAAAAGCAGGCGGCGGCGTTTCAGAGGTTTCTCCCCAGAAAGTCTCATGTCTCTGGGGCTGCTGGGCGGGAGCAGCCCCAGCCGAGTACGTCCTCCTCATACAGAGCGCAACAAAAAGAGAGTGTTGCTACCCGCGCTCCCCCACAGAGAGACTGGGGGCCGGGGCAGCGCTCTCAGCCGAGGTCTTCCCGAGGTAGAGTGGATCTGAGGACCGTTCTTATCTCTAGGAAGGCCTCGGCGAAGAAGTCCTGACGCCAGAGGTGTCAGGCTTCTGATGGCAGTCCCCTCCGAAGGGAAGCGGTGTGCCGAGGCACCCGTCTCCTCTCGGTGCCATCAGGGGGCCGTTCTGCCAACCCTGCCACCTCTGGTGCTTCAGGGCGCAGCGGTTCCCGGCGAGCGCATATCTCCACGTCCGCCCGGAAACGTAGCGGCGCGGGGATGCTCGCTCCCTCCAAGGAGGGCTCAAAGTGGGTCAGTTCGGTTGCTTCCTGCCGGCGCGCCGTTTCAGGACACCGAACTGCCCACGCAACAAAATCCAGAGGCCAGCCTCGAGAGGCTGGTTCCCTTAGTAGATTTTCTGGCAGCGTGGAAATTTCTGCCAAATATCTCAGAGTGGGTCCTGCGTACTATAGAAAAAGGGTACAGAATACAATTCGGGTCACACCCGCCCAAGTTCAACGGGGTACTACCCACAGTAGTAAACTCCGAGCAGGCTCTGGTAATGGAACAAGAGGTACAGACTCTTCTGCGAAAAGAGGGTATAGAAAGGGTCCCTCCCCACAGCAGAGAGTCGGGGTTTTACAGCCGGTACTTCATAGTTCCGAAGAAGGATGGAGGACTGCGTCCTATTCTGGATCTGCGCCAGTTAAATCGGGCCGTAAAAAAGCTAAGATTCAAAATGCTTACGCTAAAACAGATCGTGTGTCAGTTCAGGTCCAGGGACTGGTGTGTCACAATAGACCTGAAAGACGCATACTTCCATGTCTCCATCCTTCCTCAACACAGGAAGTTCCTCAGGTTTGCTTTCGGGGGCGAGGCATTCCAATATCGGGTTCTTCCATTCGGCCTAGCATTATCACCCCGCACCTTCACAAAATGCGTGGATGCAGCTTTGGCTCCGCTGAGACTCCAGGGCATTCGCGTACTGAACTACATCGACGACTGGCTAATCTTAGCAGAGTCGGAACAGCTAGCGGCTCAGCATCGAGATGCTGTGCTCGCTCATATGAAGGTGTTGGGGTTGAGGTTAAACGCAAAGAAAAGTGTGCTATCTCCTCAACTGAGTACCACTTTTCTCGGCGTAGTTTGGGACACGAGCACCATGAGGGCGCGCCTGGCGCCCAACAGGGTGAGATCGATACTAGACTCAGTAACCAAGATGAAGCTAGGCCAGTCAGTCACTGTAAAGCAGTTCCAGAGACTGCTGGGTTTGATGGCAGCAGCGTCCAACGTGATACCTTTTGGCCTGCTGTACATGAGACCCTTACAGTGGTGGCTCAAGACCAAGGGATTCTCCCCGAGGGGAAATCCGTTTCGCATGATCAAGGTCACGCGGCGATGCCTACGTGCCTTAGTTATGTGGAAAGATCCTTGGTTCTTGTCCCAGGGTCCGGTGCTGGGGGCTCCTTGTCGTCGCTTAACGCTAACGACGGATGCATCTCTCACCGGCTGGGGGGCGACCATGAGTGGTCGCTCAGCTCAAGGTCTGTGGAGCGACCATCAGCTCTCCTGGCATATAAACCAGTTGGAGCTGATGGCCGTGTTCCTGGCGCTCAGGCACTTTCTCCCAGACCTGAGGGGCCATCATGTGTTGGTTCGCTCGGACAACACATCGGTGGTCTCCTATATAAATCGCCAGGGGGGGCTACGTTCGCGCCGGCTTTGGAAGTTGGCTCATCGAGTCTTAGTTTGGGCCCAGGGCAAACTGTTATCGCTACGAGCAGTATACATTCCGGGGTATCTGAACACGACGGCAGACTCCCTGTCGAGGCAGGGAGTGGTGCCAGGGAATTGGAGACTCCACCCCGAGGTGGTGGAGCTCCTATGGAACCGCTTCGGTCAGGCTCAGGTGGATTTGTTTGCGTCTCAAGAGACAACGCACTGTCCCCTATTTTATTCCCTCACACATCCAGCCCCTCTGGGGTTGGATGCCATGGTGCAGACGTGGCCGAGGCTGCGTCTGTACGCCTTTCCCCCTCTGGCGTTGCTACCAGGAGTGCTGGAGAGAGTACGCCGGGACGGGGTTCGTCTGTTGCTAATAGCCCCGTTCTGGCCGGGCCGAGTATGGCTTTCGGGCATTGTGTCCCTTCTAGAGGGTTCCCCGTGGGAGATTCCCATCAGGAGGGACCTTCTCTCTCAGGCGTCGGGGTCGATTCTGCACCCGAGGCCGGAGTTATGGAAACTGTGGGCTTGGCCCCTGAGGGGGATCAGTTCACAGACTTAGGTCTCTCTGCCGAGGTAGTTGAGACCATGTTGCACTCCAGAGCTCCTTCTACGAGGAGGCTGTATGCCCTTAAATGGAGAGTCTTTGTTGCATGGTGTTCCAACCATTCTCTAAATCCAGTTAACTGCCAAGTCAACTCAGTGCTGGATTTCCTACAAGAAAAATTCTCTTCGGGTTTATCCCCTTCCACCTTGAAGGTATATGTGGCGGCAATATCGGCCTATCACGTTCATCTGGATGGTGCATCGGTGGGGAGACACCCATGGGTTACTCGCTTTCTTCGTGGTACTCTGAGGCTAAGGCCTGCGGCACGCTCGAGGGTGCCGACCTGGGATCTGGCCGTGGTGCTAGAAGGTCTAGCATTGGCCCCCTTTGAGCCGATTGAGGAGGTGCCAGAGAAATTTCTAACACTAAAAGCTGTATTTCTCTTGGCTATTTCTTCTCTAAAGAGAGTAGGGGATTTGCAAGCATTGTCTGTTGCCCCTTCCTGTCTTGAGTTTGCGCCAGGTATGGTGAAAGCATTCTTGTTTCCAAAAGAAGGATATGTCCCCAAAGTTCCCACGAACGTGGCAGGTCCTATAATGCTGCAGGCCTTCTCTCCGCCTCCCTTTCAGAATTCAGACCAGGAGAAATTAAATCTGCTCTGCCCAGTGAGGGCACTAGATGCTTACGTCCACAGAGCTGCCCTGTGGCGAAAATCTGAGCAACTGTTCGTCTGTTTCGGGTCTCCAAATAAAGGGAAACCCGCATCTAAGCAAACGCTAAGCAAGTGGATAGTCGAGGCTATTTCACTCGCATATGAGTCGGCCGGCCAACCTTCACCACTAAAGGTCCGAGCCCACTCTACTCGGAGTATGGCTGCCTCTTTGGCTCTTTTGTCAGGAGTCTCCCTGCAGGAGGTGTGTGATGCGGCAGGGTGGTCCTCTCCGCACACTTTTGTGAGGTTTTACAACTTAGATGTAGCCTCTACTCCAGGTTCTCGGGTGCTTGTAGCTTAAATGTGCGCTACGACTTCACATGTACGGGCACTTGAGAATTATGGCGGCGTGGGTATTGAGTTCCCGCAGCGCTTGACGCAGCGCGAGTTCCCTTGAAAGGGAACGTCTCAGGTTACGCATGTAACCATGGTTCCCTGAGAGGGAACGAGACGCTGCGTCGCTTTGCCATACTCCCGGCATGCCCGTGACCGACTTGTTTGACTTTTTCAGAAGCTGACACTGTTTGGTTCAGGGGTGCTTTATAGTTTCCTGGTCGCTGACGTCACCCGCCTATGACGTCCTGTCACGCCATTGGACTGATTTTACGAGTGCTTCATGACGCAAACGCAGAGGCGTTCCCGCAGCGCTTGACGCAGCGTCTCGTTCCCTCTCAGTGAACCATGGTTACATGCGTAACCTGAGACGTTTTGTATGTATTGGCAGTACAAAGTCCAGCATTTGCTCTGCCGGAGCAGCTGCAGTGGCATAGTAGAAGCATAGTATATTCCCCCAAGACCAAACATATCAACATTGTCATATCCATTTCCATGCCAAGCACTCAGATAATTGTCATGACAGAAATATGTTTTCAACTTTTCAATATTGTATAAATTCGCATTAGTTATTTGTATTTTAAACAAACATGAATTAAAGATGAGCAATGGTATGCAACCTAGATTAATAAATGCTGTGGAAATTCATTGTTGTCCATGATAACTTTACATTTTTGCACTTTTCTCTTCTCTTTGCAGCCAAAAAAGCAGCCGATGGTTCTGTCATCCCAAACGGCTATTGTGACTTCTGTCTAGGAGGCTCTAAGAAAACAGGCTGTCCTGAAGATCTAATTTCCTGTGCGGACTGCGGCCGATCAGGTGCGACCTAACCCATGTAAGCTCGGCTCGGAAATGGGATTTATTAATTTTCTCAACATATTACCTTCTTTTCGGTTCTTGCAGGTCATCCGTCGTGCCTGCAGTTCACCGTCAACATGACGGCGGCGGTGAGGACCTACCGCTGGCAGTGCATCGAGTGCAAATCATGCAGCCTGTGCGGTACATCAGAGAACGATGTAAGTCAGCTGAACGAAGCAACTTTCTTTTCCAGATCTATCTTTGTTGTGTTTGTGAACTGTTTAATCCAAAAGCCCCCGGCGCTAGTGTTTGGGGACATGTGCATACAAGGATCAACTTGCATTATTTTTACAGGATCAGCTTTTATTCTGTGATGATTGTGACAGAGGGTATCATATGTATTGTCTAAGCCCCCCTATGTCGGAGCCTCCGGAGGGTATGTGCTATGTGTTTTACATTCAGGGGTTTTGAGTGCACTGCAAAAAATCTTATTCTTAATCAGAATTTTTTGTATTACTGTTCAGTAAAAATCCAAACATCCTTAAAGCTTATTTACTTCAGAAGCAAAATTATTATTTAAGATAATAATAAGAGATTTTTTAAATGTATAAATGATATATAAGTATATATCATTTATAAGATATATTGTATATTACTATAGTATATATTAAGTATACACATATTTAATTAATTATTTTAATTTTAATTAGTAATAAATAACTTGCTAATGAAAACTGCTACTTAGAAGTGAAAAACAACCCCACACCATAATCCCCCCTCTACCAAACTTTACACGTGGCACAATGCAGTAAGGCAAGTACCGTTCTCCTGGCAACCGCCAAACCCAGACTCGTCCATCAGATTGCCAGACAGAGAAGCGTGATTCGTTACTACAGAGAACACGTCTCCACTGCTCTAGAGTCTAGTGGCGGCGTGCTTTACACCACTGCATCTGATGCTTTGCATTGCACTTGGTGATGTTGCTTGGATGCAGCTGCTCGGCCATGGAAACCCATTCCATGAAGCTCTCTATGCACTGTTCTTGAACTAATCTGAAGGCCACTCAAAGTTTGGAGGTCTGTAGCTATTGACTCTGCAGATAGTTGCAGAGAACTTCGTGGCTGAGTTGCTGTTGTTCTCAATTGTTTCCACTTACATAAAACCACTAACAGTTGACCGTAGAATATTTAGTAGTGAGGAAATGTCACGACTGGACTTATTGCACAGGTGGCAACCTATCACGGTACCACGCTTGAGCTCCTGAGAGTGACCCATTCTTTCACAAATGTTTGTAGAAGCGTCTGCTTGCCTAGGTGTCTGATTTTATACACCTTTGGCCATGGAAGTGATTGGAACACCTGGAATCAATGATTTGGAGGGGTGTCCCAATACTTTTGGCAATTTAAGGTATATGTGTTTTGTCCATCATTAGAATGGTCGTATCTGAGGCAGTAAGTGCAGCTCATGTTTTCACCATTTTACAGGTTATAAAGTTTACTGTATGTGGGCGTTCAGTTTCTTCTGTCATTTAGACAAAATTCCATGTTTTTAAAGATTAAAGGTTCAGTGTGTACATTTTAGTGACATCTAACGGTGAGGTTGCGAATTGCCACTCACGCCCACCGCTCAACCCCTCCCTTTTCGAAGCACATAGAGAAGCTACGGTGGCCGACGCTGGACAAAGATGTCGTCGTCTGAGACAGCAGAGAGTAGCTTGCACTCTGTAGAGAACTTTGTCCGTTTAGGGCTACAGTAGAAACATGGTGGCGCAAAATGGCGACTTCACTGTAAGGGGACCCGTGGTGTATGTAGATGAAAATGGCTCATTCTAAGGTAATAATAACATGACGTATAATCATTATGTAAGATCTTTATACACCACTGAAAACATAATTATGTATATTATATTGCATTTCTGTTTATAGATCATCCTAAATATTACACACTGGACCTATACATATTTGCAAATGAGCAGAGACGGTGCAAACTGCAAGCTGCACTTCATTCACAATAGAGGCGGGTGGAGTTATGAAGCTTTACTGACAGTTTGAGGATCCAGTGAAGTTACGAGGTTTAGTCACAAGCTTTTTCAAATACTTTTTATTGGTTCAATATTTGCAAAAACCCACAGACATCCATAAAGGGTGACCAATAGTACTGATTTAAAGAGAAAAAAAAGATGAAATATGCAGATACGAGGTTTCTGCCTGACAGCAATAATATATTCTCTAAAAAAAAAGATTAAAAATACTATTTTTTTGCAGTGTACAAGAACTTCTACTTAAAAGTTCCATGTCTAACTTTGGCCAAATATTACACGCTTACATTTTCTACAACATTTGTGTCTCTTCCTTTGCAGGGAGCTGGAGTTGCCATCTGTGTCTGCGCCAACTAAAGGAAAAAGCGTCCGCCTACATCACACTAACCTAATCTCCGTGCCCTACTTCACCCTAGCAGTCTCATCCTACTCTATCCCATCATCACAGATCCAAAGAGACTCCCCCAACATCCACCAGAAGAGAACACGTTTCATCTGCCCGATGCCTGTATGGTGACTGCAAAGGAAAACGTAGGGTGCGACTAACATTTTTGTATGTCAGTTGGGACTCAAGCAGACCTTTCCTCGTCAGTCCCTCCAAAGAGTTCTTTCCTTCAATGATCAGAGAGGTCTTCTTCTTGTCTGACCCCATCTTATGGTGGCCAGACAAGTAGTGCCAAATGGTTTGTCGCTGAGGAGACATTTTGCACGAATCTGAGGGGGGCATGTCAGTGGGAGGAGTCTCTGTGACATCATTAGATGACGCACCAACTGCAGATGAGACGAGTGCCGCTTGATCTCACCGCAGATTTTGGTTTGTTTAGCTCTGGTGAGAGATGGTATCAACGTGCCATTGATTTTTTTTTTGTGGTATATTCTTCAGGAGCAGACACCAGCACGTAATGAGATCATGTTTAGTCATTAAATTTGGCCTTATTCTAGCTGTAATTAGACTTCTGTTGTAGAGATGAATGAATTCTTCAATAATTAATATCCCTCGAGGATACAACTTTTGGTTCTTGCAACACATTACACTCAATTTAAAAAAAAGAAGAAGGTTATATATCATGAACATAGTCTGTGTTAAAGGGACAGTTCACCCAAAAACGAATCATTAATTACTCACCCTCATGTCGTTCCAAACCCGTAAGACTTTCGTTCATCTTCGAAACACAAATAAAACGTTTTCTGTCCCTCCATAGATGCTTGATTCATATGATTCATATGATATGCGATCTCTTTATGAAGTTTTTGAAGCGTCAAACTGGTAGTTGCGTTGCTGTCAATGGAGGGACAGAAAGCGCAGATTTCATAAAAAATATCTTGTATTCTGAAGATGAATGAAAGTGTTTGGAACGACATGAAGGTGAGGAATTAATGACAGAATTTTCATTTTTGGGTGAACTAACCCTTTAACAGGAATATTACAGGTTCAATACAAGCACTTGTAGAATAAAGTTGATAACCACAAAACATGTACTTTAGTTACAGTGAGGTAGAGGTCAATTTTAGGATCCACGGGACCAACGCAAAGATTTAAACAGTAAGATAAACAATTTACAGATGCAGAGTTGGATATTCTCATATATTTTTCAAATGTATGCAACAATGTACAATTGAAACAGCTTAGAGCAAATTCCTTTCGCCTGTGACAAATGCCAACATGTAACTTGCACCTGAGATCTGAAGCGGAGAATTGGTGGGAATTGAAAAAAATTGCCTATTACACCTTACTGAGACTGAAAAATCTGTCTAGACCTCCTCCTGCAGACTTTTGCGACTGGAGCGGGACAAAACGTGAAGGTTGCCGGCGTGAGCAGGACAAAGTATACCTTTTTTTTGCAGGAGCAGGATGGAAAAATCCATCCCTCACAAACCTCTACAGTGAGGGACTTAGAATGGAAATGAATGGGACCAATCTATAAACTCATTATTTCAATAGTATAGCCACAAGACGCAAACGATATGGGTGTTAACATGATTTTCGTGTGAATAAAATCACTTGCTGACCGTTTCTGTGTAAAGTTGTGCAATTTAGTAACTTTGTTGCCATGACAATGGTATGCCTAAAACCATAAAACTATAAACAATTATGTGAACAAAACCAGTTTTTACAGAAAGTGCTTTTATAAAATAATAATCTTCACATTTCTGCTTTTAAATCCTCAAAATAATTGTCCCCTTTCACTTCCATTTTAAGTGCCTCACCATTACCGCAATTTTTGCTTTTTTTTAAAAAAGAAAAGAAAACAAGTAAGGGACAAGTCGAAATTATTTTTTTTTGTGGTAATCAACATTATACCACAAATGCTGCTGAAATTGTATTGAATCTGGAAAATCCTGGAATATTATTTGCCCAAGGGAAGTCGTAATGCTGCAAACAGTTTTCACGCATAGATAGATCCCTTTAGGTCAAACTTGCTCTGTGTGAAAAAAGAAAAGAAAGAAAAGCAGATTTCAAAAATCTGCTGATTAATTCCGTACTTCCAACACGACCCCCGCTCCCTCTTCCTATTCTGAACAAGCCAACATAAAATTCCCTCTCAGCCAGGGTGCGTTTATAAGAGTGTATATTTATCGGGCAACGTCTGTCCTTGTTTTAAAAACAGGGCGTTAAACGTTCGATTGTTCTCTTTTTTATGATGACTTGCTTGCATGTTGTAATAGTATCGTTTTTAAATAATTTAAGGACAAAAAATCGAAGAAAGCACACTTATTCTGCAATAATGTTTTTGTGTTTGTGACCCTCTCTGGGGAAGTTGCGTCGGTATGTATGTGCGCTTTAAAACTCTCGTGGAACTTTGAAACTGTAAACGACAGAATGCTAGTGAGTGGGGTGTTTTAAAAAGGGGGAGGAGTTTGTGAAATTCTGCCGTTTTCGGATGCGATTTTTGAGTTCCTGGACAAACTGAAGGCCAGCTTTGGAGACCCCCCCCCCCCACTCTCTTTGGAGGGGCATTTTCCTTTTTTGTGACAAGAAAATTGTGCGCCTCTTTTTTAGAATGAGCTCTTTACTATCTGTAAGTCTGCTTTGTGTTCTGAGACTTGCTTCTGCAGCCTGCTTCATAGAAGAAAAAATGTCAAGCTAAATCCAGAGGAGTGTTACGGGGACGGCAGCATGTGTGCGTGTGTGCGATTGTGCTGAGGTGACCGTTTTAAACCCAAAGTCCCCTCTTATCCGTGGCCTAACTGAAAAGACTGCCTGCCATTTTCTCTACGCCGAGTCCTTGAGCTTTAAGTTGCGAGACGTTTGCTGTAAATAGATAAGTGCTCTGTCTTTCCAGAATCAGTCCATGTTATAGACTCAAGTGAAACGTTTTATGTGCTGTAATTCATCAAAATGTGAAAACAGCCTTTTCTACGCTGTCAGTGAAATATTAATCCATGTTATTGGGTTATTTCTATTTTTGTATAATTTTCCAATTTATGGTTTTAATGAGCACTACACCATTGGTAACTCTGACGCCATATATGTAAATGAGTTGTAGAAATGTTTCGTCTTCAGTAGAAATAGTCTTGATTTCACATTTTGATATATCAACTTCTCTGTTCAGCCAACCCCTTGTTGTTGTTCCTTTTTGTACTTATGACTATTTTGCACAGTCTGTGTGATTTTTTTGGATGAGGACACTGTTAGAGCGTTTTAATTGAAGCAATTACGCCAGAGACAAAATTATAGACACATTTAGCATGTTCTGATATCGATAAGACACAATAATTACACATGGAATGTGTTGAATTCTTTCCCTCTCAGTTGCTGAAGCCAAAACACTGTGGCTTTGTGGTGTTTTCAAAACATTGTTTGTTTGAGCGGCCCGGCATAGCAACACCGGCTAAACCAATAGCAAACGTTTGGAGGTGGAGTTATCCGTTTGTGTGACCAATGGCAGATGGAAAGGTTGCTAGAAAACCTTTTTATAATCTTTGCAGTGTTAAAATTACACTATTCACTTTTAACAGTATTAAGAGGGGGAAATATATATTTTGAGTTGTCTGCCTTGGTGAGATTTTTGGTTAGAAACTAACCTTCATGTTCTGTAGTATTTTCTAGAACTACAAACAATTGTCAAGCTGTTTTCATGTCCCCTAGAGTTTGAAATAGGGGCTGTGATTGGTTTGTATGAAGATATTTTGTTAGTTCACAGGCCTTTATTGATGAGGGGCGGAGTCATAATGATGTGATTGTATTCTTAGTAATGTGAGAGTATGAGTGGCATTATGTGGGATGAGGGTTGGTTAATGGGTAACACAAGGCTTAACCAGATTGGTGAGCAACTACATTTCAACGTGAACCACTGTGTCCCCTGTCCTGCTTGGGTTGAGATCTGTGCTCTATTTGTCTTTAATCTGTCTCGCTGACTTCACAGGGTCTTCTCTACCTGTATATTGTTGTGCTGTGATTTTCGCTTGCAGTTTTTTTTTTAATTCCCCCACAAACACACACATAAAAAATACTCTTGTGCGAGAGGGTGCGTGAGTGTTTTCCTTTCTTGTAACTGTCCATAGAAAAATAAAACAGACGTATGGAGAAAAGACGCGTGTTCTGACTCAGGACTGAGTTGTACATTTGTTTTCGTTGAACTTGAAATGGGTGCTCCTCATGGAACTGAGCGCCTCTGATGACTGCTGCCCAGCGATCCATTTTAAAGAATGTCCTTTCTTTTATTTCTGTCCATTTTGACAAGCAGGAAATAATAAAAAAAAATGTACCATTATCCCATGTTGTCTTCTGTGATGTTTCCAGCGAAGCAGCACTGAAATACAGAATTTAATGGAATAGTTCACCCAAAAATGAAAACTATCCCATGATTTACTCACCCTCAAGCCATAGGTGTATATGACTTTCTTCTTTCAGCCGAGCACATATCAAATAGTTATATCAAATAATATCCTGCTCTTCCCAGCTTTGTAATTGCATTGAATGGAGCCCGGTTCTTTGAGGCTCCTAAAAGTGCATCCATCCATCATAAAAGTAATCCATACAACTCCAGTGGTTTAGTAAATGCCTTCTTTCGCTTTAAAGGCGACATGAAATCAAATTTTACAATTAGTTTTTTTATATTTAATATTGTAGTGTTTACTATAACTGATTTATCTGTGCACTTCATTAATTTTTAAAAATTAATTTACCATTATAATCTTTAATCAAATACGTTAACTTTCCCTCCCCCATCGAAACGACTTCTCTTCTCTCTCGGTCATGTGCTATGGCGCGAGGGCAGGGTTATCGCCCCCTGTCTCGTTTCTGCACCGCCTCTCAGAAACCTGTCAATATGGTGGCTAGATGAGTGCCACTACTGAGTGCAAACTGGCATTCAAATCTGCCTCCATTTTGTTAGCAACGCCTAACTTCCAACGATCCAATCAATTCCCGAAGGACGAAATCAAGCCCCGCCCTACATTTTTTCCAATTTCAGAAGCCGTTTCACTCGGATATACGTCACAATAAGGAGAAAAAGATGATCTCAACTTCCGTTTCATGCTGACTTTAAGGGCTGTTCACACCTGTACGAATTTCATGTGCGTTTATCGCTGACGTTTAACGCCTCATGACTAAACAAAGGGCGACAATGTGAGTGTGCACACGGACGCGCAAAACGGCAGGCATAAAAGCGTCATTAAAAAAAATGCCTTGGGTTTGTTTTGTTTTTTTGACGCGGCGCGTTAAAAATTGGCCGACCAATGAGATCTGCGCTTTTGTTCACGTGCCTGGAGCTGCTGAAGTTACAGTAAAACATGACTTGGTGGCGCTCAAGCACAAAACGGTTTTGCCGAGCACACATTGATACAACGAAGAGGAAGTAAGTAGACAAAGAAGAAGATGAGCTGCTAATGCTGCTTTGCCAGTTAGAAAAAAAGTGTGTGAATGGTTTTGGCAAGCACCTAAATACCGTCTCTCTTCTTCTTCTGTGTGACAAGCGAGAGTCAGAAGTGTAAAGTGGCGCAGCACCACCATGTGTACCGGGAGCGCCATCTACTGAATTTGCACGTTCTCTGAGCACATCGCCAGTGAAAAGGAAAACTCTGGAGATCCGATTATGGCGCTAACATTTTGGGACCGAGTCTGCGCAGTAGAGAGCAGGAAGTATAGCCGCGATATCAAAAGCCCGCCCACACTCTCGCAGATGAAGAACAATTCATTATGTTGGTGTGAAATAAACAGTTGTGGAAATGTAGAAATTAAAGCTAAAGCTCCAATCTCCTCCCAAAAATCCTGAAAAAAGTCCATTAGTGCCTCAGTGAACACTTATTTAAAAAACAAACACTTGAAATGAAATCATCGTGGTAAAAACAGCCTAAAAGGACAGAAACCAACTTTTTGAAAAAATTATTTGAAGTGTAATTTGATTGTTTAGTTTGTCTCGCGTACATTAGAAAACACGGAGGGGCGGGTGTTATGAGCTATACTGGGACCAACCACCTGGGGGCGATCGAGGTGCAGAGGCTTCAGTTTCTGAGAGGAGTGCTGCAGGCTTGGTGTGAAAAACATCTCGAAAAACGCTGGCGATAAGCACGCGCGATAATCGTCCCGCTGTGCACAGGTCTTTAGTATGGGGAATGCATATTCACTATTAATTATGACTTTTTCCTCAATAAACTCCTAATTTACTTAATAGTTAGTAAATTAGTTGTAGCGTTTAAGTTTAGGTATTGGGTAGGATTATGGGATGTAGAATATGGTCATGCAGAATAAGGCATTAATAAACAGCCAATATGCACGCTAATAAGCAACAAGTTAAAAATAACGTACAGCCGTTAAATATGTCATTTTTTTCTTACAAAAATCCATCACTTCCTTTCGCTGCCCATCAGAAAACATTTATTAACCCACTGGAGTCGTATGGATTACTTTTATGATGGATGCGCTTTTTGGAGCTTCAAAAACTCAGATACTGTTCAATGTCATTACAAAGCTGGGAAGAGCCTGGGTATTATTTAATATAACTTTTAGATAGATCGTGTTCGGCTGAAAGAAGAAAGTTATATACACCTTGGATGGCTTGAGAGTGAGTAAATTATGGGATGATTTTCATTGTTGGGTAATTTTACCCAACAAAAAACTGTAATTTTACGATATTTTACTGTTTTATTTTACAGATTTTTCACGTACTTTTGATATATGGTCAAAAAAAATTAAATTACTGAAATAGACATGAAAATTACATGTTAAATTACAGTTATTTTACAGTTTTTTCTGGCGCCCCAGCTGCCGGAATATTTCCGTTTTTTTACAGGGATTTTTTTTACAGTGTATGTCACAATTGGGAACAGAATGTGTTCCAAATTATTATGCGAATGGCATATCAGTTGGAAATAATTTGCCAGGTCTACTTGGGTAAATGAAACGCTACTTAAAGAGGTTGTTCCACATTATTAATGTCACAGTTCTCATGCAATGTGAGGAGGAAGAAAAATCTTTCTGAAGATGAAAAGCATGCAATGCTGCAATGTTATGCAAAAGGAACGAAAACAACGTATATTATGAGGAAAATTTTATGGAGATTATCAAACTATCACAAGATTTGTGAGTAACAGCACAAGAGAACTCGGTCAGATAAAGGCTGACAGTTTCTGTCCAAAAAAAAATAATTTTATTAAAAGGACAGATATAAAAAGCCACAGGTATTTGAAGCTGCTGGAGTCTCACAAGCCTCTCCATGTGGGCTGGCAGTTGTGCGTAAAGTGAGTGGGTTTAGAAATACATGAAGAATCATTTTTAAATCGTTTTATTCACTGGCGAATACCGTACTACAATGGATGGTCATATGGATGGATTTCCGGATAATCCGGCGGGTGATGATTTGGGCTGGAATATTGGGAAGTGAGATGGAAGGTCCCTTTAGGGTCTCTGAGGGTGTCAAAATGACTTTTTTATAACTGACCATTTTCTGCTATGGTATAAAAAGAAGGATAGTGCTTTTCATTCAGGACAACGCACTATCCCATGCTGCAAAAAACATTACATCAATAAAACTGTTTGAAAATGTATCTCTAAACCACTGTAAATGTTTTTCTTTGTCAGCTTTGGTTAGAAGTGGCTGAAATGCAACTTTCCGCACAACTGTCAGCCTGCATGGAGAGGCTCTTGAGACTCCAGCAGCTTTAAATACCTGTTCCCTGCTCAACAGTGGCTTTTTTATAGCTGTGCTTTCATTACAATGCATTTTTTGACAGATACTTTTATCTGACCTAGTCCTCTTGTGCTGTACATTACTTACAAATCTTGAGTCATCTCCATTCAGTTTTCAAACAATATTAGCTTCAGAAAGATCTTTCTTCCTCCTCATATTGCATGAGAACTGTGACTTGCTTAATAATGTGGAACAACCTCTTTAAGTGTGTTTCCATTTACCCAAGTTGACCTGGCAAACTATTTAACAAACCTGGATCTAAAAAGACATGGAGAAATAAAACAATCTAAAATCTGAATGTTTACTGTACTGAAATCCTGCTGATATGTGAGATGGTGGTCCAGTGGGTTAAACCATGGAACTGATATGCAGAAGGTTGCTGGTTCGATCCCAGCGGTCACCACCAGTGTGTCCTTGAGCAAGGCACTTTACTCCATGTTGCTCCAGGGGGATTGTCCCTGTAATAAAGGCACTGTAAGTCGCTTTGGATAAAAGCGTCTGCCAAAATGCATAAATATGTCACTTGCATAATAATTTGAAACACGCTGTATATGTATGAGTGAAATGGCTTTTGAATGAGTGTGGGGTGGAACTTGGTTTTGTCTGTGGGGAATTGATTGGATGGTTGTGGTTTGCTATTGGTTGTTCTCATTGAAGTGCCCTCGTGTGACCCCTCGTGTTCGAACTGCCCACTCCAAGCTGGACTCAAACCAGGGTCCACCAGCATGAGAGTCGGACACTCTAACAAGGAGGCTAAAGGATGCAACCTCGAGCGTCAGTCGATAGAGCGTCTCTTGAAATCAGAGGAGTGAGGTTTACTCGCACAGCAACTACTAGCTGGCCTCCGTCATCAGAGAAGAGAAAAGAAAAGAGAAGAGAAGAGAAGAGAAGAGAAGAGAAGAGAAGAGAAGAGAAGAGAAGAGAAGAGAAGAGAAGAGAAGAGAAGAGAAGAGAAGAGAAGAGAAGAGAAGAGAAGAGAAGAGAAGAGAAGATGCTGCAAGAGGGAGGGGAAGTTATTTTGATTAAAGACTAAGGGCACTTTTTTTTTATATAATATTGTGCATGGAAAAATCTTTTGTAATACAGTTGGTGACTTTGAATTCAAACGGTCATCGAAATGGTGAAAATGTTCATGAAAACTACATTATGATTGTCTTGGTGCACTCTTGGTGACTAAAATAATAAGCAGACTGTAAAAAAAAAAATCCCCATAAAATTTACGGTAAAAAAAACGGCAGCTGTGGTTGCCAGAACTTTACCGTAAAAAATATGGAAGTAACGTTTTAGGTTTTACGGGACAGCACCATATAATTTTAAGTTATATAATGTAATAATTACGGTTAAAGACCATTTATTTTACAGTTCAAAACTGTATAATTTAAAGGTTTATATTGTAATAATTATGTGTACACTATAAAAAATGTACGGTAAAATTTTTTATTTCATTAACTGAAATAATGTTAATAATGTACTAACATCTGTTACCTTGGATATATACTGACAACCACCAATCACAGTGGTGATGAGAATTACATGATGAATCTAAGCTTTAATCACCAATCACAGTGGAGATAAGAGTCACATGATGAATTAAAGCTCATCACAAGCAGCTTTTAAGAGTTCAATACTAATATATAGAAGGCGCACAGTGTCATTCACACAAACCTTAAAACACCATCATGGTAACACATGCAATTTTAAAAATGCAATAAACATTCATTTAACAACATTAGATGTAACATAAAACCCTAATGTACATAACTGATTAGAAAAAACTAAGAAGAAACAATTTACGGTTTTCACTGTAAATTACACAATGACTTGTTCTTTTTCACTTCCCAAAAAAACTGTATTTTTAACGGTATTTTACTGTAAAATTTAATTTAATTCAAGGTTAGATCTATTACAGTTACTCACCGTTTATAGTACGGAAACTTTCTGTTAACCAAATAACTGTTTCTCACCGTAGCATTTTTACAGTCTTTTACCGTTCAAATCACGATCACTTTTTTACAGTGTATACATACAACTTTTATCAATATCATATTGGTCAATAGATGCTTCCTGATCTGGTGCAAAGGAAACCGTTTGCTGAGCTGTTTGTGAGATAATATAAGGCTTTCCCTCCCTCTCTCTTACAGCTAGAACATTACATCTTGATAAATGACACGCAATCTAGCAGACATGCTGTACTGTAAAGCTGTGCTTTTAATTGGAAGAGTGAATTATAAAACAGATATTTGCACCTTCTGCCTGCCTGTTTTGGAGAAACACAATTAACTAACCAGTAAACAGTCTATTTGCGACACACTATTTTCATCCTGTTTTAATTATTTTAGTACTGTATAGTCTTGATCCACATAAAATAAATAAATAAATACAAATTCTAATTTTCCTTTTGTTACCACAATCTGAATTCCAATATTTCTGTCCAAACAACAACATTTAAACCCGTTTGCACTAAGATCAGAATTCTGGCCATAACATTCAGTTCTAAATAAATAAATAAAAACGTCTGTGCGTTCTGCTGCATTCTTTGTGCATATGTGTTCGAGTTTGTGTGTGTGTGTGCATGTGTGTGTGTGTGTTTGTGGGGGGGAGAGGGGGTGATTGGAGACTCCAAGCCAATTACCACATCCACCAGACAGCCTCAGACTGCCTGAGCCTTCCTTCCAATAAGAGCACGGCTGCAAAGAGCTGGGGCCTGAGGTGGTTGCCATGGCAACTCAGGGGCTGCTTGCATGGCGGATGATGCTGGGGTGATGGATTACAGTAATGGGATGGGGTGTGCAGGAAGGGAGGGGTGAGTGGAGAGAACTCATGCATAAATATATTGGAAATGTATGAATAAATCTGAAATGCATAGACTTAAAGGACACAGAGGAGGAGAGTGGATGGAGGATGTTTGAATTTGGCCCGTTCCACACGGGTCTGAAAATCATAGATATGTGGCTTTATGAAGGTATATTGTCTCAAAGAGTTCCTTATTGAACTATTTTATAAAGATATCTGTGATATTGAACTGCAACCGACTTGTGACATGGTAATATTTGAGATTTTAATGTTTAAAACATCTATTTAAATAATATGTTACAATATATTTTATTTCTAACTTTTGTAATACATTTCTACATGGCTTTACTGAATGCTGAAGCACTAATGTTTTAACATTATCAGATGATCAATTTTAGTATATAACACATACTGTATATATATATATATATATATATATATATATATATATATATATATATATATATATATATATATATATATATATATATATATATATATATATATATATATATATATATATATAGGCTTTAAAAAGGGTTTTTCTACTAGCTTTTTATATATTCTGAAGGAATCTGAGGCCTAGGGTCCTGCTGAGTTCTAATGCCACATAAAAATCTGTCATTATTCTGCCATCTAGTGTTAGCCACAACATCTACAACATGTATACTATTCTGACAAGCACTAACTAGTATTAACCAGAAATGAATAATGCTGGTCTTTTTTTTTTATCAAGGACCACCACCACCACCACCCCACCCCACCCCGCCCCACCACACACGCACACACACACACACACACACACACACACACACACACACACACACACACACACACACACACACACACACACACACACACACACACACACACACACACACACACACACACACACACACACACACACACACACACACACACACACACACACACACACACACACACACACACACTTCACACTTTATTGCAGTATGCAATCATTAAACAAGTGCTTGATTACAAGCAAATTTACCAAGAAAAAGGGGTCACATTACGAGAACCTCAATGATGTTATTGTTATCCAAAACTACAAACCATCATTTTCATTAATTGGAATAAAGCTGAAATAAAATAAAATATAAATATTAGATGAAGAAATTTAACTTAAAAACCAATAAAAACTGTAGCATTTCATGTTACAGTCCTGTTCCGCATATTACTTACAATAATAATTACAATAACTGGTTAATAACCCTGCTCCTACCACTAAACCTAACCTTAACCTATGTAGCTACCTTAAGTAATGTCTTACACATAAGTGAACATACTGTAAAATAAAAAAAATAAAAACTTAAAAATCTCAAAAGCACATTAAATTATGAAAACTTTAACTAAATTTGCATGAAAACAAAAAGTGTAAAAATAAAAGTTAATACAAAATATGAATCCATGCTTTAAATAATATTAAAACAGCACTGTTTAACACAAGCTGCCATCTTTATTTCTTAAAACGTATATAATTTATTATTACTACATTTTTTTATATTTCTTGCTTTAGTCCAGGGGGATATTAGAGCTCAAGTCCCTCCATAATATGCCAAATGTGTTCACCTGATCTCTTTTTGATATATTTAGCAAGAAATTAAACATGTACAAAATAAAAAAAAATAAGGTAGTTGTCCTTGATTTACCTTTGATGTGCAATGGGGAATGTGAACAGTAAGCACAAACTGGAGGGCACCAGTTGTAAGGCACATTTTCATTTGTTCATCAGAGCCTTTCTCGGGTTACATCAAGGTCAGACACCAGTGCTGTTCCCACAGGGTCACTTTTGAGTCATGGGAAACAAACACACTGACACACACAACATTTGCTGAAAAACAAACAAGAATGCATACATACATACTTACATTTGTTTAAGTTTGTTTAAATCCATAACATAAATAAAGATTAAATCTGAGCGATTTCTGTCCCTTCATTGACAGCACGCAACTACTATTTTGACACTTCAAAGCATCCATTAAGAGATCGTAAAACTAATCCAAATGAATTCAGCGGTTTCATCCATATTTTCTGAAGAGACTCAATAACTTTATATGATTAACAGATTGAATTTAGGCTTTTATTCACATATAAACATTGAAAAGTGAAACATAAACAGAAGCTCAACTGTACTTGCTTGATGCATATAAGGACAAACCTCATTGGTTCTTGAGGAAGCTCAAACGTGCTGCATAACACAAGAATGAACCTCATTGGCTCTCGAGGAAGCTCAAACGTGCTGCGTAACACAAGAATGAACCTCATTGGCTCTTGAGGAAGCTCAAACGTGCTGCGTAACACGAGAATGAACCTCATTGGTTCTTGAGGAAGCTCAAACGTGCTGTGTAACACGAGAATGAACCTCATTGGTTCTTGAGGAAGCTCAAACGTGCTGCGTAACACGAGAATGAACCTCATTGGTTCTTGAGGAAGTTCAAACGTGCTGCGTAACACAAGAATGAACCTCATTGGTTCTTGCAGAAGCTCAAACGTGCTGCGTAACACAAGAATGCACCTCATTGGTTCTTGAGGAAGCTCAAACGTGCTGCGTAACACAAGAATGAACCTCATTGGCTCTCGAGGAAGCTCAAACGTGCTGCGTAACACAAGAATGAACCTCATTGGCTCTTGAGGAAGCTCAAACGTGCTGCGTAACACGAGAATGAACCTCATTGGTTCTTGAGGAAGCTCAAACGTGCTGTGTAACACGAGAATGAACCTCATTGGTTCTTGAGGAAGCTCAAACGTGCTGCGTAACACAAGAATGAACCTCGTTGGTTCTTGAGGAAGCTCAAACGTGCTGCGTAACACGAGAATGAACCTCATTGGTCCTTGCTGAAGCTCAAACGTGCTGCGTAACACGAGAATGAACCTCATTGGTTCTTGAGGAAGCTCAAACGTGCTGCGTAACACAAGAATGAACCTCATTGGTTCTTGAGGAAGCTCAAACGTGCTGTGTAACACGAGAATGAACCTCATTGGTTCTTGAGGAAGCTCAAACGTGCTGCGTAACACGAGAATGAACCTCATTGGTTCTTGAGGAAGTTCAAACGTGCTGCGTAACACAAGAATGAACCTCATTGGTCCTTGCTGAAGCTCAAACGTGCTGCGTAACACGAGAATGAACCTCATTGGTTCTTGCTGAAGCTCAAACGTGCTGCGTAACACGAGAATGAACCTCATTGGTTCTTGAGGAAGCTCAAACGTGCTGCGTAACACAAGAATGAACCTCATTGGTTCTTGAGGAAGCTCAAACGTGCTGTGTAACACGAGAATGAACCTCATTGGTTCTTGAGGAAGCTCAAACGTGCTGCGTAACACGAGAATGAACCTCATTGGTTCTTGAGGAAGTTCAAACGTGCTGCGTAACACGAGAATGAACCTCATTGGTTCTTGCTGAAGCTCAAACGTGCTGTGTAACACGAGAATGAACCTCATTGGTTCTTGAGGAAGCTCAAACGTGCTGCGTAACACGAGAATGAACCTCATTGGTTCTTGAGGAAGTTCAAACGTGCTGCGTAACACAAGAATGAACCTCATTGGTCCTTGCTGAAGCTCAAACGTGCTGCGTAACACGAGAATGAACCTCATTGGTTCTTGAGGAAGTTCAAACGTGCTGCGTAACACGAGAATGAACCTCATTGGTTCTTGAGGAAGCTCAAACGTGCTGCGTAACACGAGAATGAACCTCATTGGTTCTTGCTGAAGCTCAAACGTGCTGCGTAACACAAGAATGAACCTCATTGGTTCTTGAGGAAGTTCAAACGTGCTGCGTAACACGAGAATGAACCTCATTGGTTCTTGCTGAAGCTCAAACGTGCTGCGTAACACAAGAATGAACCTCATTGGTTCTTGAGGAAGCTCAAACGTGCTGTGTAACACGAGAATGAACCTCATTGGTTCTTGAGGAAGCTCAAACGTGCTGCGTAACACGAGAATGAACCTCATTGGTTCTTGAGGAAGTTCAAACGTGCTGCGTAACACAAGAATGAACCTCATTGGTCCTTGCTGAAGCTCAAACGTGCTGCGTAACACGAGAATGAACCTCATTGGTCCTTGCTGAAGCTCAAACGTGCTGCGTAACACAAGAATGAACCTCATTGGTTCTTGAGGAAGCTCAAACGTGCTGTGTAACACGAGAATGAACCTCATTGGTCCTTGCTGAAGCTCAAACGTGCTGCGTAACACAAGAATGAACCTCATTGGTCCTTGCTGAAGCTCAAACGTGCTGCGTAACACAAGAATGAACCTCATTGGTTCTTGAGGAAGCTCAAACGTGCTGTGTAACACGAGAATGAACCTCATTGGTTCTTGAGGAAGCTCAAACGTGCTGCGTAACACGAGAATGAACCTCATTGGTTCTTGCTGAAGCTCAAACGTGCTGCGTAACACAAGAATGAACCTCATTGGTTCTTGAGGAAGCTCAAACGTGCTGTGTAACACGAGAATGAACCTCATTGGTTCTTGAGGAAGCTCAAACGTGCTGCGTAACACGAGAATGAACCTCATTGGTTCTTGAGGAAGTTCAAACGTGCTGCGTAACACAAGAATGAACCTCATTGGTCCTTGCTGAAGCTCAAACGTGCTGCGTAACACGAGAATGAACCTCATTGGTTCTTGAGGAAGTTCAAACGTGCTGCGTAACACGAGAATGAACCTCATTGGTTCTTGAGGAAGCTCAAACGTGCTGCGTAACACGAGAATGAACCTCATTGGTTCTTGAGGAAGCTCAAACGTGCTGCGTAACACAAGAATGAACCTCATTGGTTCTTGAGGAAGCTCAAACGTGCTGCGTAACACAAGAATGAACCTCATTGGTTCTTGAGGAAGCTCAAACGTGCTGCGTAACACGAGAATGAACCTCATTGGTTCTTGAGGAAGTTCAAACGTGCTGCGTAACACAAGAATGAACCTCATTGGTTCTTGAGGAAGCTCAAACGTGCTGCGTAACACGAGAATGCACCTCATTGGTTCTTGAGGAAGTTCAAACGTGCTGCGTAACACAAGAATGAACCTCATTGGTTCTTGCTGAAGCTCAAACGTGCTGCGTAACACGAGAATGAACCTCATTGGTTCTTGAGGAAGCTCAAACGTGCTGCGTAACACGAGAATGAACCTCATTGGTTCTTGAGGAAGCTCAAACTGCTGTGTAACACGAGAATGAACCTCATTGGTTCTTGAGGAAGCTCAAACGTGCTGCGTAACACGAGAATGAACCTCATTGGTTCTTGAGGAAGTTCAAATGTGCTGCGTAACACGAGAATGAACCTCATTGGTTCTTGCAGAAGCTCAAACTGCTGCGTAACACGAGAATGAACCTCATTGGTTCTTGAGGAAGCTCAAACGTGCTGCGTAACACGAGAATGAACCTCATTGGTTCTTGCTGAAGCTCAAACGTGCTGCGTAACACGAGAATGAACCTCATTGGTTCTTGAGGAAGTTCAAACGTGCTGCGTAACACAAGAATGAACCTCATTGGTCCTTGCTGAAGCTCAAACGTGCTGCGTAACACGAGAATTAACCTCATTGGTTCTTGAGGAAGCTCAAACGTGCTGCGTAACACGAGAATGAACCTCATTGGTTCTTGCTGAAGCTCAAACGTGTTTCATTATGTTATCAACTACTCCAAATGTTGCTAAATTTGGATCTACTATGTAATCTTATCTTATCTGTAATGCTAACAGTCACGGGGAGTGAACACAGAGAGGAGTGATAAAGGAGAGCTCTAAGACGTGTCAGCTGTATTTAGCCTGTTGCATTATGGAGGTTTCTTTCATTCTGTGTGTCCTCACTGGCATGTTCTTGGGTCCAGCAGATGGACATGTGGTGGCTAACTTCTGGGATTCTCCTGATTGCATCAAGTTCTTCTACAAGGAAAAACTCCCAGATTTGGGAGCTTCCCAGCCGAATGCTGTCCGTTTATGTCAGCGCTTTCTAAACACATATCACTTCGCCACACTGTACGACACATACTACCGCACAGCTGTCTATTCTGCTTACATCTTTCAGGCAAGCAATGGTGGAGGCAGAGAGACGCGCTGGTTTGTAGAGCCACAGGTGAGTTACATCTATTAATCTAGTGCCTTCAGAAAGTGTTGATTATTGTTGTGTTTGGTTTTTGCATTTTGTTTCTCACTTCAGTAAAACAAGAAATTTTAATTATGAATACAAAAAAATTATATTAATATTTCTACTTTTCCATTTGAACTTGGGTTACTTTGTTTTCATAAATGTCAGATCACATGTTTTTTTTTAAAAAATACTATACTGTATAATGAATTAATTACGTTTGTTTGCCAAAACATGTTTATCTTTTTTAGTTATTGAGTTTTATTTTACTAAACAAATTTATAAAACAAAATAAAATATTATAATATAATAAAATATCACCCTGAGAAATATTTACTGGAGTAAAAAAAGGCATATCATTCCAATTTAGTTTAAATAACTTTTAAATTGGTATATTGACAATGTCATTTTGACATCTCTGGATTAAGCCATCAAATCAATGATGTTTTACTAGTTGGTGAATCCCACATGGTCCAGTGAAATGGAAGATGGGTATAAGCTGTCACAGCAGAACCCGGACATCTATCTGGGAGAGAAACAGGCTTTAAATGAAGACTACACAAACTCAGGATTTGACCGTGGTCACCTCAATCCCAACGGACATCATGCAGGTATAACCACTAATGAAGAATTAGCCTTCCCTCCTGTTGACCTTTTTAGGGACTGAGGCCATAGCAGTGTTTCCCACAGGATTCTGTGAGACTGTGGTGGGAGGACCTTGATCCCTCCGCAAAAGTTTTTTGTACATTTTAAAGTTAAATGAATCAATCTGGTGCACTTTGAAAGTTCAATATTAAGAGCTCCAAGTTACCCTTGATCTGTGTGCAAATTTAACAAAGAACATTTGGTCAATTGACTTGTACCTGAACTGAAGGGGACATATTTTTAGGGATACTTAACTTTTTTTGTTGCAATATAGTGTTTCAGTCTACATTACATTCACACTGGTGTGATTAGAATGTTAAAATAATAATAATAATAATAATAATAATAATAATAATAATAATAATAATAATAATAATAATAATAATAATAATGACAGCCATATTGTAAAACAAATGCTCTGTAAATTAAATGAAAAGGTTATTTTACTTTAAGCTACAGTATGGAAATTATAATAATTTTGGTCTAATTTCTGCACTTGCAAGAGAAAAACCTTAGAGCTTTTATTTAGACGGAAACTGCAGTTGAGCTTTTATTTTGGCGGAAAACAACATTTTGGTTCATTACAAAACTATGGCAGGACCAGTGTTGGTTACTACTCTAAAAAGTTAATAAATTACCAGTTACTAATCTTTACTCTAATTACATCTTCAATAGTGTAATCAGATGTACTGATAAGTACTGTACAAATTACTATCTTAAAAAATGTATTTAATTACTTATTACTAATTACTTTCTAAATCCTATATCAGGGTTATTCAAATCTTGCCCTGGAGGGCCAATGCGCTGCAGAGTTTAGCTCCAACCCTGATCAAACTCACCTACCTGTGATTTTCTAATGAACCTGAAGACATTGATTAGCATGTTTGTGTGTATGATTAGGGTTGGAGCTAAACTCTGCAGCGCATTGGCCCTCCAGGGCAAGATTTGAATAACCCTGTCCTATATCAACCTTGAGTAATTCAAGGATAGACATGAAACGGCTCTTTTAATTCATTCAAATAAATAATATCAAACTACATAAATTATTCTTATTAACTGACCAAAGTATTACAAATGTAAAATGGATACATAAAAACACAAGTTTAAATTTTGATGTTGATTCCACTATTATATATAATTGTTCTACAGTCTATATACAGTATTTAGTTTAAGTACATCAGAAGTAACTGTATTTAAAGTTCCATGGCATGAAATTTTCATTTTATGAGGTTTTTCAACATTAATATGAGTTCCCCTAGCCTGAATATTGTCCCCAAGTGGCTAGAAATGTTGATCAGTGTAAACGGAGTTCTGACTGTCTTTCTCTGCCTTTGAGAAAATGACAGCCTAGACGAGCTGATCTTGAATTTTCCTGTTATGACGTCATAACAGGAACAGTTACCTTCCTTTGCTCCGCCCAGAGAATTTGGCACGCCCATTCGAGCGCCATATTTGTCCTCGAGAGATCATGGCTTGTGAACGAGTGAATGCTGGCAGTTTCTCAGTGTTTGGATGTACAAATGAAAACAGAAGTTTTTTTCAGTTTCTTCTGATCTGTGATCAGTGATTTCTGATGTTCAGCTAATTATTCATGTTCACACAGAACTTTATTATTCGTGCTGCGGCTTCTCTCTCTCCCGACAGAATGGTGTTTTCTATCTTGTGAGTCAGTGTTTTTGTACGTCCTCGGCGCGTCTATCTGTTCTAAAATGTGCATACAGTCGTGAGTTTCTGCTCAACATCGGCAGAGCCACATCTTTAGAGATGAACCTCATGCACAACGAGGCTCGGGCTGCACTGACCGGTCGGCCTTTAACATCACCGACCCCCAGTACTGCATCTGGCCCACAGAGGAGGCGCCTTACGCGGTGCAAGATTAAGCAGAAGGGGGGTAAGCGTGAGCGTATCCGGGCTAGGCTAGCCAGCTATCCCCACAATAAACTGGATTACATTCGATTACTGCTGTTGTGTCTTTGTTTGCGCTGTGTACTCAATGTGCGCCACTGACGCTTTTCATATGATAGGAAAATATCTAAAAATAATGCTATAATCAACACTTACTCGTTACTCGTTCATCTCTTGTAATGGTACATTACATGTGTTACAAAGTTGGTAATAAGGAGGAAGACGGACTCAGCGTGACTGGGACTCGTGTTTATACAGAACTCTCAGATACAAACAAAATAAACTTGCGCTGACAGCGCTCTCATAACTCGTTACAATATATAACTTTGTTAGCAATCGCTCCGTCTCTGGTCCATTGATGTCCGGTTTGCGTTCTTTTGAACCGGTTCTTTTTAGTGAACCGGTCGAACCAGTTCACCAAATCGGACTGAATCATTCTAAACTGTCTCAAGTCAGCGCTGATCCATCATTTACTAAAGTTACTAACTTTCTGACATGAGTGACAGCCCCTCCGACTAGAAATAAACTAGTAAATAACCTGAAGTATATGCTAGTAACTACAACAGTTCACTGAACTGAGACGTGCTGAGAGAACTGATGAGAAGTGACATCCGTCTTTCTAGCACAACCTTGTGCCTCGTAGACCTCGTTAAACCACGCCCCCTCCGCTCATTTAAAATGCAAAGATGTCAGCCAATCACAACAGTGGCCGTTTTTACTGAAGTCTCACAGCAGACACATCCCTTGAAACAGGGCATTCAGCCAGAGGGGAAACATCAGTATAGAAAAAATGCCTTTTATTTCTAAATTATGACATTTTATGATGTAAAAATCATACTAACAATATAAGTATACCTCAGAATACATTATAAAACAAAATAAAAAATCCATGCCATGGGACCTTTAAATTACAGAAGAAATAAGAGTAATCCCTTACTTTACTTTTTCAAGGGAAAAGTAATTAAATTACAGTATCTAATTACTTAGTAACTAGTTACACTGGGCAGGACAGATTAGACTATGGCGGGCCGCAACAGTCTAGAATCTAAATAATGAACGGGAAACACTGCATAGTTTCAGATAGAGGTATTCTTGTGGACACTTAATATGCATAATACAATGGTTTTCCTGGAGGACAACATCCTAAAATCACTACAAAAGTTAATTTTTTCTTTCTTTTATCTCTTTTATCATTACTGCTTCCTGCTAGTTACAAGTCGTAATGCCACCTTTACCCTGACCAATGTGGTGCCTCAAAATCCAACGCTGAACCAGAACGCTTGGAACAAACATGAGTCTAAACTGACCAGCTTGTTTAATGCAAACTGTCATCAGGCTTATGTGCTGGTTGGTGCCATCCCTTCTTCTAACAACTGGATCATCAAAAACAATGTCAAAAGGGTGAACATCCCAGAGTACATCTGGAACGCGTACTGCTGCGTCGATCAAAATGGCCGCCCCATCCTAAGCGGCGCTGCGACTGCCCTCAACACAGAGTTGAATGTTGTTGTGGAACGCAGCCTAGATGAGATGGTCAACTTCCTTCAGCAATTCTCTGATGCACCAGTGGATGAGCTGTTCAGCGGCCAATGCAGAGCTTAGATTAACACATTCAAATAAACTTTAGCAATAAGGCTTAATTCTGTATTTTCAAATCAAATCAACATTACGCACCACTCGGTGTCTTAAGATAATATATATTATTTTTCTCTTGGATAAGAAAGGGAAATACACCAATACAAAATTCCATTGCCATACTGATACACTGAAAAAATGATATTTTTTCTGCTTGTTAAAATTGCTTGATTAAAATGAGCTAAAGCAACACATTTGCTATACATTTTGTCCTAACTTAATTTGATTGTGTTCAATCCACTTAAATATACGTCAAATTGAAGTTTACTTAATCCGTTTGTGTTGAGATTACATGAATGATGTGTTGCATTAACTGAAACTGGGCGGGGCTTGTTAGTTCCCAGCATACTTTGCATATGGCTAAATCAAGAGAGTAAATGTTATTTTATATGCAAAAGTGTTATTTTATGTATTTTTTGAGCAAGATGAGAAAGGGGGAGACTTGATTGTGTTTAATATTCAATTATGTTGGAATTATTAGAAACATTTAAATTGCAGTGGGTTACCGTTGCGGAGAAGAGCAAGTGAAGTGACGTGTGGCCAAGTATGGTGACCCATACTTGGAATTTGCTCTCTGCATTTAACCCATCCAAGTGCGCACACACACACACACACACACACACACACACACACACACACACACACACACACACACACACACACACACACACACACACACACACACACACACACACACACACACACACACACACACACACACACACACACCATGAATACACACCCAGAGCAGTATTATAATTCAGTTATGTAACATTAAAACATATGAAATTGAAGTGGATGAATGAATATATGAAATTGAAAGCCTGAATCATGTCAGGGAGCTGCATAAAATTAACTTTGAGTCTACTTAATGGGTCACTTAAAATGTATTAATTCCATGATGTTGAAGTTACATGTACAAATAATTTTTTTGTTTCACTTAATTGATTCACGTTTGACCGATGTACACAATTAATGTAAATCAAACACACTTTTTTCCCTGTGTAGTCTTTTAATTGTAGTACATACATGTAATTTTTAGTATTTATATATATGTTGTGTTTTACCATGCATGTTCAGGTTACTTAACCTTAGCCCACTTAGCCTATAACCACATTTGATTAAAATGAAGAATATTCAGAATATTTCAAATTATATTTATAAGTTTATATGCCTCATATTGATAGGAATCCATTTCTTATGTACACACTTATTAATTAAAATGAGAAGCATGAATATAACAATGCCCATGAAACTCAAGGTAAGCATATCCTTTATACCGGTACTTAAAGGTGCTATAAACGATGTCACGTGTTTTTTAGGCCAAAACATTTTTTGACAAGAATGATTTCCACCCCCAAATCATTCTTGTCGGCTATTGGCTGGAGCACTGTTTGTTGTGCTTCGTGGTCCAGACTGCCCAGGTTTGTTTTTGTTGCAGTTTGTGGAGTTTAGGCGGACTACAGAGACCACCTTTTTTACAGTGTGTTCAGGGGACAGGCAGCTAGCGGATAGCGAGGAGATGTTTGTTGTATGTGACAAAAAAAATGTGTGACATCGCTTAGAGTACCTTTAATCTTACCCCTCAATTACATTAAAATGGTCTCTGTACATTTTAAATGCTATCTGAGACGTTCTTATGCGTACTGGCCCATTGGATGGTCACTCCACTCAGGGAGGTGAGAGATCTTCTCTTCTGTGCTGGGCTGGATGGGCCAACCCCACGCTTTGAAGAAGGAGGACAAATTCAGGTTGACCACCTTGGAGAAGGTCTCAGCATATAGATTCATCTTGCCTGCATTGTCATTTGGCACTCCATTCATAGTATGGTAGGCAGTAAAAACCTTCTTAAAAGCATCCCAGCCAAATTTTTCCTGAAGCTGCAAAAAAAAGAAAGATGATGGAAGATTACACAAAAAACCCCCACAAAAAATCCATTATTTTAAACACTCCTACAAAAATGACAATACTGGCAATGGTGATGTACAACATGATGCACACCAAAAATGTACATTATCAAACAATTTTTTAAAACACGTTTTCAGTCAGTCTGACTTACCTGCATGTAAGTCTCGAGTGCCGTCCACACACTCCAGGTTTTTAAATCCTTACCGCCATTGTGATACATCTTGGCTCGAGCCTGGCGGTTCTCTAGAGTCATGGCTGGATGAGCATTAGCTCTATTCAATCGCAGCACTTCCTCATGTACGTACACTGACCACAGGTTGCAGGTGCACTCAGTGGTGTGTGGCGGGAACTCCCAAACTCCACGCTGCTGGTTATGACCCAACTCGTGAATGGGTCCCCAAAGACCACATTTATAGGCGTGCTCTATGTTTATTAGTTCTGGGGCAGAGCTGGAGTGCATCATGATGGGATATCCAGCATGCATGAAACCTGAGGGGGGAAAAGGAGGAGCATTATTGTCAATATTACGAGAATATAATTAATAATAATGGCATTCTGCTGTAATAGTAATGGTTCTTTATCCCAGCAATAGTACAACTGACCGCAAGAGATCTGAACATCTGCAACAAACCGCTCTTTGCGGGGCAACTTGGCAGGCCTTGCTGCAAGATCAGTTACACTTCTCATTATGCTATCCCAGAGTGCAGCCACCTTATCAGGGCGGTCCAGATTCCTTATAAATTCTGAATCTAATGTGATGATGATATTCTCAAACTCAAGTTCTGCCCAGGGGGCAGGTGCTGAACGGATCCTGCTCACCCAGTCAGCTACACTTGTCTCCCCTGAGGGACAAAAACAAGTTTTACCATATACCTTTAAAAGTTCTGAATAGAAACCTTACTGTGATGCTCACTGAATATTAATTCGGAATTCTTACCAGATTTGAAGTATGGAGCCTGTACTGAAACCTGCACGACAAATTCCACCCCATCCACTTTGCTCTGGGGGGGTGCTATTATGTAGATGAGCCCTCCCCACAGATTCCAGACCTGGACCATTTCTTTGTCCAAGGGGAATCGCTCATGGACCACAGGAGCCCGTTTCAGGATGTTTGCTCCACCAATGTTATCTGTCTGGCAACCAAGCTGCACCTACATAGAGTATCTCCTCATGTTAATAACATGCTCTTCAAGCCTTATGAGCAATAACGTTGTATCTAGAATGTCAAGTATATTACATAGAGCACTATTCCTTGATTGGAAACATGTAATGTATTGTAGCGATTATGGTCGCAGACCTTATAGATGAATGAATCTTCCAAATGATTTATCAAATGAACATCCCTTTCACAAAGCCCCAATTCAGCTCCAGACCCCAGGAAATCGATCATTTATCACGAGGCTCCATTCTGCCTGGGGCTACTGCTTCTATATTATAATTACTTGATATCCTATGGACTTTTGACCAAAACTTCGACAAAGAGGACAAAAGACTTGTTGTGATCGCAAGACAAAGATACAAACCAGGTCTCTGTCTTTTCAATGACCGTTAAATGAACTCCAAGTGACACAGTTAAGACTCCAAGCAAACTCCCAGAAAATGTTACATATTGGAGTGCATAAGATTACGGATTATTGGACTTTCACTCAAATAGCCTTCGACATAGTTTGTTAGCGTGTTACAATTGATACATGTGACTATTATGCATGTATATCACTCTCAAGTCATGCAATTATGTAACTATTGAATGAGTGGATCAAAAGACACCGTGTTTGATACCTTTGTGTTCGAATGGGTATAAATAAACAGATGAGCTGGATGAAACCTTTATAGAATTGACCATGTCCTCATAGTAAGAAATTAGGTCTAAATTTACTCTCTGCTTAAGAGCAGGAAACTAAATTACTATAGATAACCCAATTTTATGGGAGGGGTGGAGACACAGTCACCCCTGAACCCTAATTGGCCAGAACCCATCCAGGGGATGGGCAAATATTTGAGTTTAACCTCAGAACACAGTCGGTTCACTGTGGTGTTCACGTTCTGTTCATTGTTCAGTCAAGAGCTGTTCGCAGTGCGGTTCCGGGATCCGCCAAGGCGACGATCGTGGCAGACCATCAAAGAAAATGGGTTAACAGATTTCATTCAGGCAATCTGCTCTTCTCTCACTTTCTTTTCTTTTACTTAAAGTTTATTTTCTTTCCGTTAAGTCTCGGGTTCTGTTAAGTTTTCTCTATAACAGCGCGTTTCAACTTCGAACAACACCCACGAGACTTCCATCCCGCCGCCAACACGCCACGTGATTGGCTTCCCAAGACGTCAAAGACACGACCAGACCTTCAGCGAATCAAAGACCCGAGGGAACCCCTCTCCAGCCAGGAGGAAAAGGGAATCCCCCTTGTCAAAGACGACACGCGAGACAAACGCAAGTAAATACCTCTAGATTCCAAGCTGAACTGGTGCATTAGATCAAATTTAATAACCTGCCTAAGAAACGATAGGAGGATAAATTACTGATCAATGGTTTCTTCAGGTCATGTGTCATAAATGTATATTGCTTGGGATTTCACAATTTCTTTCTCTTAAGACTTATTCTTTCCTCACTTTCTTCCTTTCTGCAACGTATGAATGTGCGAGTGCGTGTGTTTATGTTAGATATTAGTTTGATGTGTTAGAGTAATCAATAAAGTTTAGTTTGTATTCAAAGATAACTGTTCTTGTGTTATGTGCTTATGAATTTCATGTCTTGAACTGCCGAACTAAGTTACCTGGCTGTTAAATAGTGTTTCACTATTGTACGGATATTAATATCTGCTGCAGAGTTGATATTTACGCCCGTTAAAATGAACGCTCATTTGCTCGGCTGTAAATTAGACTCTCGCAAAATTCCCTATGAATTCATTCATTTATTCATTTGAGCTACATAGACTTGTTTCCCTTTAACAGACTCCCCTTTAAGTTCTTACATATCGGTGGACGAATAAGTTAAGGTGTAAACATTAATTCTGAATTATTTATAAATTATAGTGTAATTCGAGTCTCTTATTTTAATTCAAATTCCCAGTTGAGTTATTATTTTACCTGACTCATTGTCGCTACAGTATAGACTTTATTGATTACCTGCCAATTTTTCCCAACGATCTCAGTAGGTACTGCTATGTACGTCTTCATACCAGGAGAAAGATATAAGCCTGTGCTTATCCATTCTTCACAACCTGAAACAAGTAATTTTATAGTGCTCAAAATTGTAAAACTTAGAAATAACACTTTCCTCCTACATTTGGCAAGAAACCGTTCATACCTGCAGTGTTTGCACTGATCCGAACTCTTGCATCAGACACAGTGGGCATGTAGGGTCTGTCCTTGATGATGTATGGAAGAAGGGCATCAGGATTAGGCGACACTTTGTATAACTCAGTCCCAACATGGAGCATCAGGTGGCCTTTGGCACTTTCAACAGGACATTTACTGCACACCTGTGGAACGCCTACCTCCTTCACTATGTCACTAAGAAGTGCTACCACTGACGTGTAGGCGGAACTGTCGTGAGAACGCATACTAAGGTAACTGGCACAGTCGCTGCCCAGTTGCTTCAAGCAGCCCTGTTCACGATCAGTTAGTTCTTTCCCCAGGCTTACATGTTCAGCAAACCGCTGCAGCATTTTACGAAAGTGGTACCCCTCTCTACAACTCTGTTCTATTTCTGGGGCCTTATATAACCCTCCACACAAGGTGTTGCCTAAAAGACACAATCCCATCCTGTTAAGAATGCGATTTCCTGGGTATTCGGTCATCACATTGGAGCCACACTGGGTCTGGGCCCAATACCAGGCATGACCCCCAATCAGAAGACCTCCACCTTCAGCAACAAATTCTTGGATCTCTGCACACTGGGCATCACTGTAGGAAGTGCAGACATAGACACTTAGATCTTCTCTCAAGCCAGTCAGCTGGCAATCTAAACCTGATTTGCTCAGTTCCGCTTTGGCTGCTGCGAGACTAGGTAGGATCCCAATAACACCCTTCCGACCCTCATCAAGCCACTTGATAGCATTGATCATGAATGTGGACAGAGAGTCCCGGCCCATGTAGCCTTCATGGGATACCAGAATTACTCGACCTTGTCCATAATAGGCACCAGCAATGAATGTTTTTCCAGCCGGAGTGACTGCAATGGGAAATGCAAATGGTCCGTGCACCATCACCTCAGATGCTATAGCCTCTCCTTGGGTATCAAACTCGGACACACCTTGTAGCAGGAACTCTAGATCATCTTTGAAGTCTTTGCCTATTCTGAAAAAGACAATTAAAACAGATGGTGAAATGCATGGTTTGTTAAAGAATAGGCAAAATGCTCAAATATATGCTGAACTTACGATACAGAAAGCCAATTAGAAGGGATATTTCTTGGAACAGGGAATTTGCCAACTTCTCCTGGGTGTTCAAAGAAGTAAATTCCTGCCACACTGCACACTTTGTTTCCTGGGAATTTCTTTATAGTGTTTTCTTGTGGATGGTTATAAGACCAACTCCAGGCTTGGCCAGCAATGATCAAACCACCTCCAGCTTTGAGGAAAGCAATCAGTTCCTTTGCACAGGTCTCGACACTGTAAGCATCTGTGATATATATAGCTAATCCATTCCGAAAGTCTCCTAGCTCTGTCTTGATAGGGAAGTGGTTCAAGTTTTCAGCTACTGAACGTAAACTCTTCTGAATCCCTACAATGCGGTCATCACCGGTACATGGCATAAGCCACATTAGGGCATTCTCTATGAGGCCAGGAAAGCGTGTTAGATATTGCTCATGTCCCAACACCACTATACGTCCCTGACCGTAATGAGATGCAGCCATCAGCACCTGACCTTTTGGATTCATGGCAAGTGGAAAGGCATGTTCACCTATTAGTACAAGCTCACTAGGCACTGCTTTCCCTTCGAAATCAAGCTCCTGCAGCCCATACATGAGTGTGTAGTAGTCCTGTTCACGTGCCATGGTGGATTAGTTCTGTTTATTAATTAAATTAAATTCAAATCAATCACTCTTAACTAACAGTCCGTTTTACAGGGTCTGAACACTGGGTTTGTTCAACCAGAGCTTGTGCATGCAGAGAAATGATACCGATCAGTCCTACACAAAGACAGAAAATGAGAAAAAAAAGCATTTTTTATGAATTACATTTAATATACAGTAGTATACAAAAATCTTAAACTTTACATCCCATTCCTACATATGTAAAAATTGCAACTTGATATTCAATATGCACACACTCACCTTTATCTGTAGACACAAACAAGCTCAAATGACTTTGCTTCTTACTGTGAGTTCACACCGCCGCCGGCGAGAGCGTCAAACTTCGCTCTGGCCGCCCTGACAACGACGCTGTAGAAAGGTTTGTGGACGCGCTGCCGCTCTAACGTAGATCGAATGCTTGGTCTTTATTTAAACTTTATTTAAAGGCGGCTGCAAAGCAAACAATCATGTTGTTCGGCCTTTGTGCAAACTGAGCACAGGTAGGGTACGGTACGTACAACCATATAAGATAACCTCATGAAATCATTTAAATGTGAAAGTAAGAAGAAAAAAAAACAGATTGATTGAAAGAACTTAACATGTTTGCTAACGAAATAAACCAATTTAAAGCCATTTGTGTGGTGTGGCTTTTGTACACTAGCATTGGTCTATAATTAACATTAATTTGTGTACAGCCTACATTACAATAACGTCTCGGTTACGTATGTAACCCTCGTTCCCTGAAGGAGGGAACGGAGACGTACGTCGGAACTGACCGACGAATTGGGATCTGTTCTCAGAGACCAATCTACTTCGAGTGTATTAGAAACGAGCCAATGAATATTGGCATGCGGTTCACGCATTCCACGCACCACTCCGCATTGCAGGTATAAATACGGAAGTGGAAGTTCGGAGCCGAGATAAGTGGCTCGGCCTTCAGCTGAAAGTGGCCGTCAAATGAGGACAGGAAACAACCGCATCCAGAAACACACGGTTTGAATGACATCTTGAAAAAGATGCAGGGTCAAACCGTGTTGCTCTTTTAGTGACAGAGAGAAGAGAGAACCGCTCCAACAGTGCCGAGGCACACAGGGGAATAGCCGCGGCTTACAGTGGTTTAAAGGTGCAAGCCCACTGTAAGCACTCAGAGGAAACGCCCAGCGAACCGACAGATTTCTTCTGTTCGCGACCACCGCTGTAAAGCACCGTCACACCGACACAGAAACAGGTAAGCAGATCTTCTCGTAGAGACTCGTTTAGTTTGTGTAAACACACTCTTCGTAGGAACATGTAATGCTCGGCTCCGAAGTTGAAAGCGGTATGCGGTACTTCCACTTCCGTATTTATACCCGCAATGCGGGGCAGTGCGTGGAATGCGTGAACCGCATGCCAATTTTCATTGGCTCGTTTCTAATACACTCAAAGAAGATTGGTCTCTGAGAACAGATCCCAATTCGTCGGTCAGTTCCGACGTACGTCGAACGTGACCGACTGAAAGGGAACTGTCCTGGTTGAAGTGCAGGATTAATGCAATTGGTCAAATCGGTGTTGTTTTGAGTACATTAATTGTATTCCCGCTGAAAAACAAGCGTACTAGAGCGAAAATGTTGCCTATAAATAGTGTTGCGTGCCTTCTTATCAAACCTGCCACCGCAATGATCAACCACTCCTCCATTTTGCTTGGGAACTAATGTGGTCGGAACCAAAGTTTCCAGGACAGCGTTCTCTGAAATCCTCTCAAGCGGAGCACTTCTACATTCTGATTGGTTGCCGCCCGGTTGCCGCTGAACTGCGTCATAGCTCATTACCATAAAGTTGAGCTGATTTCAACTCTTCTCGACACCCAAATCGCCGCGCTGCTCTTGCCGGAGCTCGCCGCCGGCTCCCATTGAAAATGAATGACTTCCGGCCACTTTGACGCTCTCGGCGGCGGCGGTGTGAACGCACAGTAAGCTCTGTGTACTACTTTAATAATCTTTAATGTGTTCGTGGCTATGACTATGGCTCACACATAAGGAGCACACCCATAAATACATCTTTTTCATTTTGTTTGTTCATCTAGAAACCTCCTTTAACCATTCCCTCTACAGCATTTGACATCCTGTACTAGAGCTTATAATGATGTGTGGAAAAATGTAAAGGACATTTAAATAGCTTTTTATAAACGTTCCTTAAAAATAAAAATAAAAAAACCTTACTGATGTGTGCATCTTGAGACAAAACAATTGCACTGACATATTTTAAGATATTTCAGTGCAAGTTGCTTTCAGTTAAACCTGCTCAAACATGCATTTGAGTCAAGGACTAGGCTTAAGCATTGTCTGTGAAACCAGAGTTAAGTGTATGAGCACATACTTTAAAGGGTAACTAAACCCTAAACCAACTTTTTTTAGTTAATGATCTGCAAGACTGGTGCTTTATTAATGCTCTTCATTAATTCGAGTAAATGTTTTGACATTTGGGTATAGTGTTTTAATTCTATAATATATAGTGTAAAATTAGTGTAAAATCGTCAAAGTGCTACCTTCTTAAAGGGATAGTTTACCCAAAATTATCCCATAATTTACTCACCCTCATGTCATCCTAGGTGTATATGACATTCTTCATATATTACAAAAGTCCAGGCTAATCCAAGCATTAGAGTTGGATTCATAGTTGCTCTGTTTTTGAAGTCCATAAAAAATGCATCTGCCCATCAAATAACATGCTCCACCACGGCTCTGGGGTGTTAATAAAGGCCTTCTGAAGCGAACGCGTTTGTGTAAGAAAAATATCCATATTTAAAACTTTATCAAGTAAACTTTCGACCGACCGCCTTCCCTGTTCAATTTATGGAAAAAGTGTTAAAAGGTCCTCTGCCGATCGAAAGACTAACACGACCAGGTCTGCTTGTCATGACATCACGTACGCATCTTGGGTTTCACTTTCAACATTCAACACTTTTCCAGGCGGTCGTCAAAAGTTTACTTGATAAAGTTTTAAATATGAATATTATTTTATGTTATTTGATGGACAGATGCACTTTTTATGGACTTCAAAAACAGAGCAACTATGAATCCAATTCTAATGCTTGGATTAGCCTGGACTTTTGTAATATAACTTTATTCGTCTGAAAGAAGAATGTCATATACACCTAGGATGACTTGGGGGTGAGTAAATTATGGGCTAATTTTCATTTTTGGGTGAACTATCCCTTTAAGGTTGAACGGCGGCTACTGCAGTTGAATTTTCCTATTGGACGTTGTAGGTCATTGTGACATATGATGGTTCTTCCAACCGCTCACTACCCACGCCCCTGGCACGAGCTCACCACGCCCTCAGAAATGTTTTCCCCAATCACATGAGATGAGAACGGCTTCACTCCAGTATGAACTCTCATGTTACATGAAGTAGAAACATTATGAATGAAACTTACTTGACACTTGCTTTAACATTGTAATGAAGAAAATGCGGTTAAATAATGAAGTTGTCAGTACACGTCAGGCTTCTCTTGCGATATTATTGCCGCCTGTCATGTGTACAGATAATTTTTATACATGAGACGCGCTTTCAAACCCTGACACACAAGTAGTTGCCGTGGTAACGAACAATACCGTAACGTACTGGTGTATATAGTCTAACTTTTATTTGAGGAAATCTGTTTATAATAGGCTATTAGGTTTGAACGTATTGGTCCTGCGCTGATTATTGATTCAGTTAATACATCGCATTTATCTGATCTATTTTTAGTGGCATTCAGTATAAGGATTTGACTGTTCATAGATTAGGTCAGTTCTCTTTCGCTGCTGCTTCGCTATCATCACCGGCATCGGGAGTTAACGCAGTTTGAGCCAGCAGCTCGCATTGGTAAGGCTTCAGGTCTGTGTCTACAGACAATTCACCCTCCTCCACTTCATGTGAAGGTGGGGGAGAATGACCGCTCTGTTGCAAAGCTACTGGCGTCACTCCAGTCATTCTCCATCTTTGCGACTCGCGAGTCAGACAGCTGTCAATCAATCCGTCACTGCGGGTCTCAGGTGCACACCCTCCGCTCAGTCCTGCCCTCGGTTCATCCCCTCTGTCTCTGCTGGGTGCTGCCAACTTTTCCAGCATTTTTCAAATATTGCCAGTGGGTGGAGTTAAGCGCTGAGCTGGGGTTTAGTTACCCTTTAAATAGCTAATGAAACAATTCAAAACATTTTCTTCCATATGTCATGTGTGGGGTTCCATAGCTTTAAGACAAAAACACTTCCCAGTTTAAACTAAACTGTTGGTCCTTCATTATGCAGAGTAAATAAACTATGTTTATCAAGCCATAAGTATTAGCAGGATATCCTATCTCATGATAATACTTATGTAAACTGAAGATTCGTCATCAAACTCTGGTGTTTTCAAACTGTTGGTTGCGACCGTCTATGTGTCGCGCAGTCACTTGGCTGCTGTTAAATTTACGTTTCAGTAAATGACACACACACACACACACGATTTTCAAATTGCAAAGGCTGCAATTTATTTTATAAATATATCAGCATTGTGTTTCATGAAGCGCAAGTGCGTAACTTGTTGTGATAACAGTTTTCAGCGTCTCAGAGCAGCCTCATTATTAGCAGGGTTAGAAATAAACACCCGCCAAATGGTATTTTTGGTGGGTCACTTACTATGTTTACTCACTTTTTATAAATGAGCGCGCTCATACGTGCCTGTGAATGTGGGACTCCTGTCTGTGAGACACACTGCGCACCAGAATCAAGTTCTCTTTCGCTCTTGAACAAACAAGAACACACAGAACTATGCCAAAGTGTCTGTTTTGTGGAGTATCCTCATAAGAGCAGTCGTAAATTAGTTAAATAACGTCTTAACTGAACTTAAAAAGTTGAGAGAAAATTATGCAAGCGAGAGCACGTCAGATCCACGTTCGACAGCAGCAGATCTTAAAGGAACAGCAGCCACAAATGCGGTCTGTCATTAATGTTAATCACAGCACAAAGGGAATAGAGAAAATGGTAGCTTTAATGAGAATTAATCTATATTTAATTTATTATTTATGCAATGCAGACTGTTTGATAACTTTATTCAATTTTATGTACATTTCCTTAACCGGCCACAGGTAAATATGACATTTATTATAATGGATTCATGTGAGGATTGTTTTAAGGTCACTTAAATTAAAAATTATTTTTTTAATAAATGTTGAAATTGATATAGCTTTCAGTTATACTGTAATATTGAATGTCTCTCAGTAATGTTTCAAAAAATCACGTTGATAGAGACATTAGTAAATGAGGAAATGAAACCATATTAGTATTGACTTTTTTTTTTTATATATATTTTTTTGTCATATCAAAATGTTGGTTAAGATTAAGGTTACAGTAGGCTACTTTTTCATTTTTTTTATTTGTTCTGCCATGTCTGTGTAAATCAGTTGAGGCAGTAGAAACTACTCGGTTACTCTTCACATTCTTTCAACACAGCAATTAGGTGGCTATTTTAATTGTTATCAAAAATGTAATAATGTACCCTAAGTTTGTATTGCAATTAAACATGTATGTCATTCATACTATGACAAGGAAAATAAAAACTGCTTAGAGCAGAAGAGAATTAACACCTCCCACCCCCACCCAGACCCCGCATTCATGCTTTAAAATTATTTTGGTGGCTTGTCTTGACAAGATTATACTTGTGGGTCCTGGGATGGAAAGGTTTGGGAACCCCTGGGGCGTAAACAAACTGAATAGTCTCATACCATTCTCTCATACCAGTCATTCATACCATTCATTGTCTGTGCACTTTGTACTGATTTTCAGCTACTACACAAACAAAGTTTTAAATCCCCCTTTCAACACAACTATTTAGGTAAAACAGGCAGGCTACTTTTAATTGGTGCAATGCAATACGTTTCCAGCTTAAAGGCATATTAAAATCAAAACTGACAATTCTTATTTTTAATATAGATGTATTTATTATAAAGGTTTTATCTGTGCACATTCTTTTTTTCTTCTCTGATGACGTCATTATCTGCACGAGGTCGGGGGGTTAGGGGGAGAGACAATCCAACGCTCTCCATTGACTTTGTATTGCGTGAAGCGGCCTCCTTTTCATTTCTGACTTTGTAACAAAAAATAGAACAATGTCTAAAAGCTGATATGTGACAAGGTGCGCAGCAAACAAGCTAAAGAAACACAGAAGTACGTTTTATTTTATAAGCTGTCGACCCCCCAAAAAACCGAACGTTTAAGGAGACAAAAGTGGATACAAGCATTAAGACGTGAAGCATCAGCAGGAAGAATGGCTTAATTTTGAGATCCTGACACTCAGTATGCCTACATGTGCAGTAAACATTTTGTCACTGTTAAGTAAAATATCCAAATGTCAGTTTTATATATTGTATTTCCTGACGCTGATTATGTTCCCCTCTTTTTGGGTCAACAGCTTATAAAGACTTCTGGGTTTTTGGTTCGGTGTTTTTTTAGCTTGTTTGCTGTACACCTTGGGCCCGTTCTTCGTACCTCGCTTAATACATCTGAGATGATTTGACAGATCCCAGATCTTTTAATCGTGATAACTGATGTCTGGCTAATTTGGTTCTTCAAACGAATTTGCGGATTGGATTTAAATATCTGGATTAAATGATCTAAGATCACTGCGCGTTCTTGTGTTCCCTGAAGAGGGCAGATGCATCGATACTCGAAACCATGATCAGCAATGCAGCGATTGGCTGGCGTCAAGACAGCAACGTAATGACATCATATATTTAAAAAAGCCACCTGGCAAAAAACTTGGCAAATTACACAAAAAAAAACCCCCACGAATATCTGGACCTTTATAAGGAAACAGCCAAACGACCAAACCAACATAAAAGTTATAATAGATCAATGAGAAATGTTTTTTTTTTTTTTACATGATTACCAATTATTTATATTCACGATTTTATACAGTATTTGTACACCCTTTACATTTTTATTTGAATGTTGTAATTCAATTTTTAATTCAATTTGAAGCAGATTTGTAACGTGACAGTATTAAAGTTTCTTAAGGGTCAAGATCAAATTCTCTGCATCTCCTGCGCTGCATCAAGCCATCCCATAATATCCGTCATCACTTAAATTAATGCACGGCTCAGATTAACTGTACAACATGTGTGCAAACTTCCAACAAAATTATAAAGTAATTATTCCATCACAAATAAATCGCTCAATCAAGTGGCTGTGTCTATAGTATTATACGAAACATTATAATATTATATACATTCTCATATGCATATACAATTTAACATTTGTATATTATTATTATTTAAAATGATTATTATTGCCCCTGGTTCAGTAATGAACTGTAGTAATAAAGTAGCAGTGGCTGGGACAGATTTTAAGTATCACCTCAAGATGCGATCTAATCCTGTTTACATGAAATAAGCCTGCTCGCGAGCAGGTTTAAGCTTACGGACCTGTTGCTATGACAGCAAGTCCAGGATGAGCGTCGAAGAACCAAACAATCCAAGATCATGCCAAATCGTCAACAATCAAATCCGGCTAACTGAGTTACTTAGCGAGGTACGAAGAACGGGCCCCTTGTCACATATCAGCTACATTGTTCTGTTCTTTGTTTTGAACTTAATGTTTTGAGCAGGTTCATATAATTTGCAATCATTATTTTTAAAAAATATTATACAGTTCAATTTATATATGTTAAATAATAAAATAAATGGTTGAAAATATTTTGCACTGGCAATTTAAGTAAAAATTAACAGAAACAATCTTTCCACCATAACCCGTCATTTCCACCACTAGCTACACAGTTTTTGAGAAAAAAGAAATAACCAATGATGTGGATCTAAATGCATTTTAAATCAAGTATTAATAGTTCATACTTACAATATATGTGAGAGTGACTTTAAAAATAAACATAGACCTGAGCAAAAATGAAAATCCCAACTTGTGGCATTTAGCAACTTTAAATAAAAATGCATTAAGTTCATGAAGTATTAAGATTTACTTTGTTACATGATTAGGTAGCCACTGATGTTGTTGACTGATACATAATCTTATATAATCAGTTTTACAATATTATATTTAAATAAAATACATAAATTGAAAAGTGGTGGAAATGACATCTTTGAAAGCTCTTCAGAAAAACTGTTCATAATAATAATAATAATAATAATAATAATAATAATAATAATAATAATAATATTCCATGAAATGCCCACTGTTATACTGACAAATTAATGAAGCTATAGGAAGATTGTTTAAAGAGAGTGAATTTTCCATAAGTGCAGTGCATGCCAAAAGTGCTCCTAGTTGGAGAATCAGCCTTAGGCTATAGTAAACTTTTGATGTCCCGATTGAATCATAATGTTGAGGAACTTTGTAGGCAACGTTACACACAGACTACACAGACTATATAAAGTTAGCTTGAGCCTATGGGTGTTTCTCAAACAAAAGGCTGCGTCCTACCGAGACTGCGTCCTTCCTAGTCCAGTCCTCTTGTCCTCCTCAGCAATTAAACGTTAGAATGAGACGGTCTAGTCAGAGGCATTGAAGTTTAAACTAACAGAGTTACGACACTCCCATAGACTTCCATAGGAACTGAGGGACGCGGAAGTAAAGCGTGATTTTATTGCATTAGTTAACCTCTCAGGAATCTTGATAGAAGTGGTATTTTATGAAGTGCGTTATATTTAATGTTTATAGATTGTTAGACTCTAACTGCAGTTAGATAACGCGAGCAGCACTGTAAATATGCTATCTGTTATATTTGAACAGTCTCTCTCTGAGATCTTTCTGTCGAATCAGCCCATTCAAGGAATAATCTAGCGCGTGGATAGAGTTGAATTATATTGGTTGCCCTGTTTTTAAAAAGTTAAACAGTAAAATAGCATAATTTTGTGATATTTTAAGTATCATTTAAACGCATTAATTAGTCAGTAATACTTTTTTCAATCGTGTTTGTGTCGCGTCTGTATTTGATTGGCATGTGCCACTGAATATATTGTAATACGTCACTGCACATTCTAGGAAAGACACGAAATAAATCCATCATGGGTCACTAATAACGCATCAACAGTCGCGTCCGTTTCTGTAAACCTTTATTTCTGCGTGATGCTGCACGGACACACGCCAGTAGGTGTCAGTATAAGCGAGTGTAACACTGGCCAGTGCAAGATCCTCATCGTGGATATTTTACATTGAAGTATTTTCATTTAACTTAGAATGTGTCAAAGAAGAAATCATTTAATTTTGATACAAACAATATCATTTTTTTAATCAACAAAATGAACGGTGACTCCTTGACAGAGCAAATATCGTTTAAACTTTTAACACCCACAACATCTTTTTTTAATGTAATTCATTTGTTTGTTAAAGATGAAACAACATTTTATTTTGTTAAATCATCAACTATGTTTTTAAAAATCCAATTTTTTAAAGTATATGGCTGCTCGTTTTAAGGTGTAATTTCGATTCTTTGCATCGTTCTCTTAGGATCTCCTCCCTGTCCTTTTTCTCTCTATCTCTCTATACCTCCATTACCTCTCCCTCCCACTCTTTTCTCTCCCTCAATTCCTTCTGTCTCAAAAAACAAAGAATATCACATTTTATTCTTATTTTCATGACACTTTATAACAGTAAAAATGTTATGCAAAACATCAGAAAATGAATGTTGGATAACTTTCTTATCTCTTGGATAAGAAAGGGAAATACACCAATACACAATTCCATTGCCATACTGATACACTGAAAAAAAAAAGATCTTTTTTCTTCTTGTTAAAATTGCTTGATTAAAATAAGCTAAAGCAACACATTTGCTATACATTTTGTCCTAACTTAATTTGATTGTGTTCAATCCACTTAAAGGGGCTATATGCAACTTTTTCCCCAAAATAAACGTAACTATAGCCTTTTTATTTTACCATTTATGACTCAAACATCTCCTGATGAGCATACTGACACCTTGTCCGCTCACAGTGGGTGCACCTATAAGCCTGTATCCTATTTTTCATATTTTCTGACGGGTCGTCTTTTCCCGCGCTGTCTGCGGATGTGACGTCAAGCGCGTTCATGTTAAACGTTTCAGATCACTCTGCCTGCCACCACCGCTAGTCAGCGAGTAGCCTACACTCGCAAGCAGTGCAATGGATTTAACGAATACACAGAAGAGACCCAGGACAACTCGGACACCAACAGTAACTCCACAGAAGACTAAAAAAGTTAAACCCCTGACAAGTGGCCAAAAAAGGTCGAAGATTGAGAGAGACCGGCGCATTGCAAGGACTAGAGTGAACATCGGCTTCGCATTTGACTTCGCATATATATATATATATATATATATATATATATATATATATATATATATATGTATATAAACAAAAATAAATATGAATAGTGCATCAGTAATGTAAAGTCTTTTTGGGTGTCTAGAAAAGCGCTATATAAAACTGATGGATTATTTATTATATAGCCATGTAAAGCTACATTATATTGTTTGTTGTTTCTACATCTTAACAAAAAATAAGAGGTAAATGAAGATGTAAAGTGTGATGCATTTTATTTCACATAAGACATGTAGTCAATAAATATTGCTAAATAGTATTATGTATATGTGTCTTTCATACTTGGTGATAGTAAGCTACTTGTGTATAATAAGTGGTCAAGGACAGTGCTCAGTCGTCAAGGACAGTGCTCAGTCGTCAAGGACAGTGCTCAGATTTGTGTTTTTAATATTCTACGAAAGTTTCGGTCTGTGCACCCTTCATCAGCGTGTATGCCAATGGCGAAATGGGTTTATTTATTTATTTAATGTATTAATTTTTTGTGTAGTTTGTCAGCTACACGTTTGACGTTTTGATAAGAGAACACTTATCTCAAACATTATATGTATTTGACTGTTCTTACCTCTGTAAACATAATGTTGACCTCCTTGCAGCAGATGACTTGTGAAGTGTGCACGTACGAGCGCGCGCTGCGAGAGCGAGCAGAAATGAAGATCAGTTCTGTTTTTTGGCCACAGGTGTCAGTCGCGAGTTTAAATTTCAGAAAAACGCATATAGCCCCTTTAAATATACGTCAAATTGAAGTTTACTTAATCCGTTTGTATTGAGATTACATGAATGATTTGTGTTGCATTAACTGAAACTGGGCGGGGCTTGTTAGTTCCCAGCATACTTTGCATATGGCTAAATCAAGAGAGTAAATGTTATTTTATATGCAAAAGTGTTATTTTATGTATTTTTTGAGCAAGATGAGAAAGGGGGAGACTTGATTGTGTTTAATATTCAATTATGTTGGAATTATTAGAAACATTTAAATTGCAGTGGGTTACCGTTGCGGAGAAGAGCAAGTGAAGTAACGTGTGGCCAAGTATGGTGACCCATACTTGGAATTTGCTCTCTGCATTTGTGATAAAGTGATTTTTATGTATAAAGTGATTTTTATGTTTATTCATTTCTTCAAATGCATTATAGAATTGTTCATAATATTTTCTTTATATTGCTAATATTGTTTAAATGGTTATTTGTGCTTAGGTTAACGAAATGAGTAAGGACGTTATGTGCAGTAATTCATTTTATTATTTTCATTTGACATATCAGCGTGATGACGTCATCGCACACTTCGGTATGTGCCGCGCGCGCGTGATACGCTCCATTCAGTTTCAATACACTGTCAAAGGTGCAATCACTGCAGCGCTCTCTTTTATTTTATTCTTTATTCTTCTTAACCTTTTTGTACTTCTTCTTCAGGTAAATTAAACACTTCGATCTTGAGGAGTAACACTGTTTAATGCAATACTGATGAGTTGTACGGATTGAAAGTAGTTTATTGTTGTGTAGTGATAGTGTGTCAGGTGTTTGCATTTCTGAGCACATGGTTAGCATGAATGCCTCGCGATTAGCGCGTTAGCCCGCTATACACTAGAGAGAGAGTCATTTATGTCAACATTGTTTGGATATAAGAGTTTATTCAGTTGTTTCAGTTTTATGAGTTATCTGAAACTTGCACATTTGGGTAATTAACTCCTTCATGTCTGTGGATTGAGTTATGCATGTCAATAGTTTTCCTCAATTTTGTAAGTGACTTTATTGTAGGAAATACATAAACATTGGTCAGACATGAGCATGTAATGTATATCAGCTGCATTATTGTCATCAATGTCATACTGTCATTTCTGAAAATGTGTTTTCTCTTTATAACAAGTGTCACTGTGTCAGTTGTGTCTCTAGTGTGAGGAGACATGCAGTTACTTATATTTACAGCTAGTCATTACTTTGTAAGAAAAGTATTAATATGCACTGATAATGTAATGTACTGAGCATCTGTTACACACGTATGTTTTTATTATTTGCCATTCAGTTTCAATACACTGTCAAAGGTGCAATCACTGCAGCGCTCTCTTTTATTTTATTCTTTATTCTTCTTAACCTTTTTGTACTTCTTCTTCAGAGGTACTACAATTTTGGAGGCACCGCTGGGATAGATGTCAGACGGTTTATCCACCTTGATCGGCAGGGAACCGCCTAGCGACATTCATCCCTTAACTACCCAGATGTTTATCAGTTGAGTAAAGTGACAAGACAGAACGGATTGAACAGAGCGTGCACTTGAGGTACAAAGGCAGCTGGGTTAAATCAGATAAGTCAAAGTTCACATACAACACTGAAACACTGCGAAAAACTGCAGCAATGGATGACTTGCAAAGTATCCAGGAAGAAATCGGTGAGAGACTGTGTACATTGCCAAGAGGAAAATTAATTGAACTGAGTCAGTTCCTTGAGATTCATTTAGAAGCAAATGTCACACGCCTTTCTCTAGTTAGTCGTCTCAGTAATCATCTGCTACGAAGTGAGTTGGAGGAACTTGAGGATGGAGGCATGGCTGAACTATTAAGCATAAATGATAAATTGAGTGAAATAATGCTAACTGATGTAAACGTGAGTGAACCAAGCCCAGAGCTGGGACAGGTAGAGGAAAGAGAAAATGTAGTACAAAGACAACCAGGAGAAATTAAGCACACAACTGATCTGCTTCCTGCTGTGCAAACACATCCAACCGTTTCACAGAGCACGGTGCAAACACATCCAACCGTTTCACAGAGCACGAGGCTGAGGCCAGCATCAGCAGACAGTGTAGCAGTTAACTCTTCGCTGCCTCCACAGGGACAAATGATACCGACTGTATGGCACAGGGAGTTTAAAATCTCAGGTTTTATTGGAGAACCTGGCCAAAGAGATAGATTAACCTTTTCGAGTCTGGCACGCCAAATTGAAAGTGGACTGAACAAAAGTTACCCAGAACAAGAGATAGTTGATTCAGTGATTCGAGCCATTACACCAGGCCTTCAATTACGTAGCTACTTAGAAGGGAAAACTGATTTGACCTTACCAATGTTGAGACGAATTCTTCGGTCCCATTACCAAGAGAAAAACGCCACTGAATTGTACAAACAACTTACTGCAGAATCACAACGTGCAAAAGAAACACCCCAAAGTTTCCTCATACGTGTGCTTGACTTGAGGCAGAAAATTCTGTTTGCGTCACAAGAAGACGAATCAGGGTTGAAATATGACCCAGCACTCGTGCAGAATATGTTTCTCCACACTGTGTTAACAGGTCTACAAAACGACCGTATCCAGAGTGATCTCCAACCGTACCTGACAGACACCACAGTCACAGATGAGACACTGCTGGAAAAGTTGAATGTTGCATGCTCCCACGAGGCTGAGAGACAGAGTAAACGGAAAAGTGAACGAAGCGCCACTGTGAATGTTACTCAGTTAAGTGAACCAACTCTGCATTTAAAAAGCAAACAAAAACAGCCAAAATCTGATTTGATGTCACAGTTGAAAAGTTTAAGTGAAGAGGTCAAGCAGATCAAGGAATCGATGCAGCAACCCTCACCTCTGCCGCAACAGTGCTGCACTGTCAACAATGATGTCTCAACTTTAAGGACAGCACATCAATCCATCTCAGAGGAGAATCAGGTGCCGCAGAGCCAGGCCTGGAGGCAGAGTCAAAATGGAGGTGAGCAACAACAACAGTACCCATTTCAAGTTTCTCATTTCACACCACAACCATATCAACGGCGGATGAGTCCGATGCCAGTGCAGTATTTCCAGCCAACTCATTCATCTCAGTATGCAGCTCAAGGGTTCAATCCGCAGCAGTTTCACGCAGAGTCACAGTCATATGTCGCAATGCCACAATCACAGTCATTCCAGCCATACCGACAGTCACGCCCCCCGAGGCCAAGGCAGTGTTTTCATTGTCAGCAAGCGAGATCGATGGAACTGTGCACCCATTGTTACCGCTGTGGCAGCAATGAACATTTCCTGGCGGGTTGCAAAGAGAGAGGTACACGAACACAGCGTAGGGTTCAGTTAAACGAGGACGGGTTACCACCGCGGGACAGGGAGTGACCCATCAAGTGAAATTGTCCCCTTCGTATCCAAAGCAGCAAGTGGAAAGAGTGGGACTGGAGCCAGACATCATCCCTTATGAGTGCAGTCTAATTTCTGAGTGTCAGGTCAACAAACATTCGCCTGTGACTTCCCTGGTTGGTAAACAATGCTTAGTGACATGTTATCTGAATGGACACAAAACAGAGGCATTGTGGGACACAGGATCCCAAGTGTGCATTGTGGATCGACAGTGGAAGGATCAGTACCTACCTGGAGTAAAGATACGGGAAGTTTCCGAAGCGACAGAGGCCACAGACAACTTGCATCTTGTCGCAGCCAATGGTTCCATCATGCCCTATGAAGGATGGGTAGAAATTACGTTCAACTTGGCTCCCCCTGCAAACAAAATGAAAGAATTAGTCATCCCTGTACTCGTCTTAAGAGGCCAGCAGTTGTCCAAGCCAATCATTGGTTACAATGTAATTGAGCAGGTCATGAAACAGAGTGAATCGAGTGGACAGTGTGATGTAAGCAAAGGACTGTTGAATAAGACTGTTAGATGTGCCTTTCCAAGTTTGAGGAGAAGTAAAGTCCAAACATTCATTAACCTTGTGACAGCTGAAAGGTCAAGTGAGTATTTAGTTAAGACGACAAGAGACCATGTGACTGTGCCAAAACATGCTATCATGCAGGTCAAGTGTCAAGTAAAAGCACCATGTATGAAGCAGGATAGTGTCATGTTGTTTGAACCATCTGTCAATCTACAGTACCCTGATGGACTGGAACCCATTGAAACACTCTTGACTCTGAAAAAGGGGAGCCGACCTGTGATCCAAATCAGTGTCCAGAATGTGACCGAACACGATATCCTTCTGGTAGGAAAGACTGAACTTGGGACGGTACAAACAATAAAATCAGTGTTACCAGCGACAGCGTCATCTGGTGTAACAACAGCCAGTGTTAATGAAAGTGCGAAGCCAACAAGTGAGTGTGAGACTAATGGTGAAGGTGTGTGGGACCCACCTGTGGACGTCAGTTATTTGTCTCCGGAGCAGCAAAAGAAAGTCAGGCAAATGCTGCGGGAGGAGTGTCATTCCTTCTCAAAATCAGATGAGGACATCGGGTGTGTCAAAGACCTACAATTGAGCATTAGTGTAACAGATCAGACACCGGTTGTGCGAATGTATACATCTGTTCCAAAACCGCTGTACCAAGAAATGAAAGACTATCTTCATGATTTGATCGCCCAGGGGTGGATTGAAAAATCTCATTCGCCATATTCATCCCCAATTGTGTGTGTCAGGAAAAAAGATGGCAGCCTGAGGTTGTGCATTGATTACAGGGACCTCAACCGGAAAACAGTGCCTGACCGACAACCGATTCCCAGAGTACAGGACATACTGGATGGCTTGGGAGGAAATAGGTGTTTCTCTTTACTGGACCAAGGAAAGGCGTACCATCAAGGTTTTATGACACCAGCAAGTAGACCTTTGACGGCCTTTTGTACACCGTGGGGGTTATATGAATGGGTCCGTATTCCCTTCGGGCTCATGAATGCTCCTGCTGCATTCCAGCAGTTCATGGAAGGATGTCTGGAAGGGCTACGAGATGACATTTGTGTACCTTACCTCGACGACATCTTAGTCTTCACGAAATCCTTTGACGAGCACGTTGAGGCGGTAAGAAAAGTCTTACAGCGGCTGCGGTCGCATGGGGTGAAATTGAAGCCAAAAAAATGTGAGTTGTTCAAAGATGAGGTCCGCTATTTGGGAAGGATAGTTTCAAAAGAAGGGAGCAGGATGGATCCAGCAGATACTGTAGCAGTGACAGCCCTGAAGGAAAAGAGACCCACCACAGTTGGAGAATTGAGGAAGGTTTTAGGCTTGTTAAGTTACTACCGGCCTTACATTAAAGACTTCTCGAGGATTGCTTGCCCCCTGTATGGCCTGCTGAAAAGTGATAATAACAAGGCACAAACAAAAGGTAAAGGGAAAAGAGGGACTTACCTCAAGAGTCATGTGGTTCCATCAAGTCAGTTGGTTGAATGGACGGAGGAACATCAGGAAACACTCGAAAAACTGATTGATTGTCTAGTTAAGCCGCCTGTGCTGGGGTTCCCGGACTTTACAAAGCCGTTTGTACTGCACACCGATGCGTCAAATCAGGGACTGGGAGCTGTCCTGTATCAACATCAGGAAGAGAAATTAAGAGTGATTGCTTATGGATCGAGGACATTAACGACAGCAGAACAGAATTACCATTTGCACAGTGGTAAATTGGAGTTCTTGGCTCTCAAATGGGCCATCACTGAAAAATTCAGAGATTATCTTTACTATGCGCCCACATTTACAGTGTACAGTGACAATAATCCCCTCACCTACGTTTTGACTTCCGCCAAGTTGAACGCAACGGGATGCAGATGGGTCGCAGAGCTTGCTGATTTCCACTTCACTATCCGGTATCGGCCTGGAAAGGAAAACATTGATGCTGATGCATTATCCAGGTTGACAACGCTCTCAGAAAAAAATGTCCCAGAATACACAGAGGAGCTTTCATCTGATTCAATAGGAGCCATGATACAGGCGGTGGAAGTCCAGTCTGAATCAGGGATACCATGGTCCTTTGCTATAGCTTGCCAGAGTTCACCAACATCTGCAGAGACCAGTACAACATTAGCAGGACCTCTATCCAAAGAAGAGATCAGAAGAGCTCAGAGGGAAGACAACGACATAGAGCTGGTAATTCGTCACTTACAGTCAGGAGTAAAGCCTTCTTCTAAGCAGTGGAGGTCTGCAGGTTCAGCAGCGAAAAGTTTGATGAGAGGGTGGGATAAGTTGATGCTGGATGAGGATGGCATTCTGCAAAGAAAAACAGCACAGAGAACTCAGCTTGTATTGCCAACGGGATTCAGGAAAATTGCACTGGAGGAATTGCATGACAAAATGGGACACCAAGGCGTCGATCGGACCACAAGTTTAATGAGAGACCGCTTCTTTTGGCCCCACATGCAGCGTGACATTGAGCATCATGTGTTGAGGACCTGCTCCTGCATTAAGCAAAAGAAACCGTGCAGAGAAATAAGAGCACCCCTGAAACCCATCACGACAACTTGCCCATTCGAACTTGTGTCAGTGGACTTCCTTCACTTAGAAAAATGCAGAGGAGGATATGAATATATACTTGTCATCGTCGATCATTTCACACGATTCGCACAGGCATATGCGACAACGTCAAAATCTGGCAAGACTGTGGCAGACAGACTCTTCAACGATTTCGCCCTCAAGTTTGGATTTCCGTTGAGAATACACCATGATCAGGGGGGAGAATTTGAAAATCAGCTGTTTGGACAATTGCAAAAGTATAGTGGGATCACTGGTTCAAGAACTACTCCCTATCACCCCCAAGGAAACGGGCAAGTTGAGAGATTTAATCGGACGTTGTTGCAAATGTTGAAAACTCTCACTGAAAAACAGAAATCAAGTTGGAAAGACTCATTGAACAAGTTGATCTATGCATACAATTGCACAAAAAGTGAAGTGACTGGTTTCTCCCCGTTTCACCTCTTGTTTGGTCGTTCCCCGAGACTGCCCATTGATGTTCTCTTCGGGCTTAATGCAGACAGCCTGCCCACAAACAGAAGTGAGTACCTGGAGACTTGGAAACAAGGGATGCAGGAAGCACAAGAGATCGCTAGAGAACATGCAAAAAAGGCAAGCGAGCGTAATAAAAGAAATTATGATCAAAAAGTGAGATACACAGACCTTGACTCAGGAAGTCGAGTCCTTGTAAGAAATCTGACTCCGAGGGGAGGACCAGGAAAACTTCGGAACTATTGGGAAGAGCAAGTTCATGTTGTTGTACGCCGAGTTGCTGAGGATGTGCCGATTTATGAGATAAAGCCTGAGCGAGGAAAGGGGAGGTCACGAGTATTACACCGAAACTTGTTGATGCCATGCGATTACTTACCTCTTGAAGTCGATCCAACACCAAAACCCAAATCACAGCGGAGACAGCTACAGGGAAACTCCAGCATACCTGTAAACCGAATGGAAGAAAGTGAGTTGGAAAGTGAAAGTGAATCTGAGTATTACATACCAGTTGAGCCTTGCCAAGTGAGAAAGCAGCCTAGTGGTTATGATCAGAGACGAGAGGAAGCACTACAGTTTTTACCTCCTGAGTTACCTGCTCATCAGAGTGCATCAGATAGTTCTCCACAGATACAGCTTGAACTAGAACCATTACCTACAGCTGAAGCGGAACAAGATGTTCCCACACCTGCTCATGTACCTGTGAAAGAGAACAGATTTGAACTGCTTGGAAAACAAATTGAAAATGAGCCAGCGAGTGCACATGAAAACTTACCTGCGAAAGAACCAGAGGAAATTGAGTCAAGTGACAGATCTGTCGAGGTGCAAAGAGAATACCAGTACTCAGGGAGGCAACGACGTCCACCAAAGAAGTTCACCTATGATAGTTTAGGGACTCCTACCTGTTACAAAGTGCAAGTAACTGGTTCTGGATATGATCCACCCTTTCCTAACATGTGGACACCTACATTTATGCCTTGGGTGCCAACAGTGTTTCCCTACCCGAGACCACCATCTGTGTATTAAACATGAACGGAAACTGAAACAGAAATTGAGAGCACACACGAATTGTTCTTATCAACTAGTACACACACTAATTGTTCATAGGGACTGTGAAAGAACTTTTGAAAAACAAAGAACTGTTGCACACATATGCACATACACATAAACAGGACTGTTTCTAGGCCAAAGGGACATGGACTGTTTTGCAAGGCCCATAAAAACATTGAGTGAACATTTTGAAAAAAGTTTTTGAAACATTTTTGCACAGACTTTGAATCATTATTTTTGCAATCCTCTACATGGCATTCGGCCTGGGACTTCAACGTATTTTTGTGCACTGAAATGGACTTTTGTGTTTTGTTTTCCTTTTGGACACTGGATGAAATCCCTGAACTTTAAATTATTTTGAGATGGGGTATGATCTATTACATTTGAGTACAAAAAGATTTAATCGGTTGACAAGGACTGTTGGTCAATGTAAAGTGTCATTATAGAGGAAACGTGATGTGTAAAAGAAAAAAAAAAGAGAGATGTTATATGTCACGGGTCTGAATAGGAATAGAAAGTGATAAGAGCATTGGTAGATGTCGGGACGACATCTTATCCTGTGGGGGAGTGTGTGATAAAGTGATTTTTATGTATAAAGTGATTTTTATGTTTATTCATTTCTTCAAATGCATTATAGAATTGTTCATAATATTTTCTTTATATTGCTAATATTGTTTAAATGGTTATTTGTGCTTAGGTTAACGAAATGAGTAAGGACGTTATGTGCAGTAATTCATTTTATTATTTTCATTTGACATATCAGCGTGATGACGTCATCGCACACTTCGGTATGTGCCGCGCGCGCGTGATACGCTCCATTCAGTTTCAATACACTGTCAAAGGTGCAATCACTGCAGCGCTCTCTTTTATTTTATTCTTTATTCTTCTTAACCTTTTTGTACTTCTTCTTCAGGTAAATTAAACACTTCGATCTTGAGGAGTAACACTGTTTAATGCAATACTGATGAGTTGTACGGATTGAAAGTAGTTTATTGTTGTGTAGTGATAGTGTGTCAGGTGTTTGCATTTCTGAGCACATGGTTAGCATGAATGCCTCGCGATTAGCGCGTTAGCCCGCTATACACTAGAGAGAGAGTCATTTATGTCAACATTGTTTGGATATAAGAGTTTATTCAGTTGTTTCAGTTTTATGAGTTATCTGAAACTTGCACATTTGGGTAATTAACTCCTTCATGTCTGTGGATTGAGTTATGCATGTCAATAGTTTTCCTCAATTTTGTAAGTGACTTTATTGTAGGAAATACATAAACATTGGTCAGACATGAGCATGTAATGTATATCAGCTGCATTATTGTCATCAATGTCATACTGTCATTTCTGAAAATGTGTTTTCTCTTTATAACAAGTGTCACTGTGTCAGTTGTGTCTCTAGTGTGAGGAGACATGCAGTTACTTATATTTACAGCTAGTCATTACTTTGTAAGAAAAGTATTAATATGCACTGATAATGTAATGTACTGAGCATCTGTTACACACGTATGTTTTTATTATTTGCCATTCAGTTTCAATACACTGTCAAAGGTGCAATCACTGCAGCGCTCTCTTTTATTTTATTCTTTATTCTTCTTAACCTTTTTGTACTTCTTCTTCAGAGGTACTACACATTTAACCCATCCAAGTGCACACACAGACACACACACCATGAATACACACCCAGAGCAGTGGGCAGCCATATTGCTGCAGCGCACGGGGAGCAGTTGGGTACCTTGCTCAAGGGTCTCACCTCAGTCGTGGTATAGAGGGTGGAGGAGAGCGCTGGTTATTCACTCCCCCCACTGACAATTCCTGCCGGACATGAGATTCGAACCCGCAATCGACTCTCTAACCATTAGGCCACGACTGCCCCTTGGAGTGGAGCATTTGCTTAGACTGTGGAATAATACAACTATGTCATAAATGTTTTGAATGAGCTTTTAATGCTTAGCATTTAAGATGCTAATGTGTGCTATTGCTAGCTAGCTAAAAGTTTGTCAACTAGCTAGTGCAGTAATATAATTCAGTTGTGTAATATTAAAACATGAAATTGAAGTGGATTAATGAATATATGAAATTGAAAGCCTGAATCATGTCAGGGAGCTGTATAAAATTCACTTTGAGTCTACTTAATGGGTCACTTAAAATGTATTAATTCCATGATGTTGAAGTTACATGTACAAATTATTTGTTTGTTTCACTTAATTGATTCATGTAGGACCGATGTTCACAATTAATGTAAATCAAACACACTTTTTTCCCTGTGTAGTCTTTTAATTGTAGTTGTGACGGGTCTCCCGTTACCATTGCTGTTGCCGACCGGTGGGTGTGGCTGAGAGACTCATCGGGAGAATGATGTGCACCTGGGCAGGCTTCTTGAGCAAATTATGTGCACCTGTCTCTTCCTCTATTTAAGTTGAGCCTTTGAGAGTCAACAACAGACTTGAGGGACTTGGAGAGAGCTTCAGGTCATGCAGCACCATCATGAGAGCGGCCTGAGTTGTTTGCTCCCTTTTCAGTCTCGTTATGGTTTTGTTTACGTTCTTTTGTCATTACTTTGAATTTGGTTCTGTCTGACACATTAACAACATTGTCTGACAGAGATTGTAGTTATTTTTGGCCTTGATTTATTGTATTATATATTTTATTATTTACATAAATAAACCTTATGTGTTGCAAAACCTCACCAATCTACTATGTCCTCCACTTATTTGTCACGGCTTTGTGCCGGTCGTGACAAATATGGGGGCTTGTCCAGCCAATTTGTTAAAAGGTTTGTTCATTATTTGACGATTATGTGGACTTGTCCAACCTTTTTTATTTAGTATGACAAATATGAATTCTTGTCCGTACTAATTGATAAATGTTTTTTTGGTTTGATTAGGTTTATGTTTAAGTTTTTTTTTGTTTGGTAAGAAACACATTTGGGAGTTAATTTGCTCCGGTATAATTTAATTTGGAAAGGAGTCGCTTTGTTTATATTTCGTTAATTTAATCATTAATTTGTTAAGTTTGTTTTTCTTTGAAGATATTTGAAAAATTTCTGGAGGTTTATAGTGGTTGGCTTGGTGTTTTTTTTTTTTTTTTTTTTTGATTGTTTCGTGGGAGTTTCAACTTAAGGATGGTAAGTATGGCTACTCTTTGTATATTTGAGGGAAGGGTTGTTTTGGATTAGACTTTTCCCTGGGGCCCGTTCTTCGTACCTCGCTAACTCAGTTAGCTGGATTTGATTGTTGACGATTTGGCATGATCTTGGATTGTTTGGTTCTTCGACGCTCATCCTGGACTTGCTGTCATAGCAACAGGTCCGTTAGCTTAAACCTGCTCGCGAGCAGGCTTATTTCATGTAAACAGGATTAGATTGCATCTTGAGGTGATACTTAAAATCTGTCCCAGCCACTGCTACTTTATTACAAGAGTTCATTACTGAACCAGGGGCAATAATAATCATTTGAAATAATAATAATATACAAATTTTAAATTGTATATGTATATGAGAATGTATATAATATTATAATGTTGTGTATAATACTATAGACACAGCCACTTGATTGAGCGATTTATTTGTGATGGAATAATTACTTTATAATTTTGTTGGAGGTTTGCACACATGTTGTACAGTTAATCTGAGCCGTGCATTAATTTAAGTGATGACGGATATTATGGGATGCTTGATGCAGCGCAGGAGATGCAGAGAAGTTACAAATCTGCTTCGAATTGAATTAAAAATTGAATTACAACATTGAAATAAAAATGTAAAGGGTGTACAAATACTGTATAAAATCGTGAATATAAATAATTGGTAATCATGTAAAAAAAAAAAAAAAAAACATTATCATTGATCTATTATAACTTTTATGTTGGTTTGGTCGTTTAGCCGTTTCCTTATAAAGGTCCAGATATTCGTGTTTTTTTTTGTGTGTAATTTGCCAAGTTTTTGGTGGCTTTTTTAATTACATGATGTCATTACGTTGCTGTCTTGACGCCAGCCAATCGCTGCATTGCTGATCATGGTTTCGAGTATCGATGCATCTGCCCTCTTCAGGGAAAACAAGAACGCGCAGTGATCTTAGATCATTTAATCCAGATATTTAAATCCAATCCGCAAATTCGTTGGAAGAACCAAATTAGCCAGAGATCAGTTATCAGGATTAAAAGATCTGGGATCTGTCAAATCATCTCAGATGTATTAAGCGAGGTACGAAGAACGGGCCCCAGGTTAGGTTTAGCGGGGTATCCTTAACTGGATGCTCCGATCTTTTTTTATTTTAGTTTGTTTTGTTTGTATGGTGAAAGCAGTTGGAGCATTTGTCTCGGGAACACATCCGTGTTTTGTAATGGTGACTCGTTAATCGGTTGCTATTGCAAACGCTGGTTTATAGTGTATAAAAACCCGCTGCAAGTAACTGTACGAAGATTAGGGATGAGTTTAGGTAGTTTCTATATTTAGTTAGAGGGAATTGTTTGTCTAATTTCTTCCCCTCAAATATTTTGGTAAATTAAGTAGCCTTATGTTACAATGGCCCCAAAGGTTGAGGAATTTATTAGTGCTCCTTCTGAAGATGTGTTGAATGATTTTTCTAAAGATCAACTAGTAGAACTTGCAACTCATTACAAAATTAATTTGTCATGTCAGGATAAACGTCTGAAAGATAATCTTAAAACCATGATAAAGATGGAGTTACTTGAACGCGGAGTCTTAGAGTCTCAAATTTCGGAAGACGCGTCAACTTTTGATATTGCGACATTACCACAGTCTCATTTAACTTTTGAACAACAAAAACAATTGTTGTTAATTCAGACTGAAATGAAAGAGAAAATGTTAGACGCACAAAATCACATTGAGTTACAGAAAATCCAGTTACAACAACAGCAGTTTGATCTGGAACGTTATCGTTTGGATCTAATAAGAGACGGTAAACTTTCCTTAACTGGAGAACAGATACGTGATTCGAGTTCGTGTAAGTTTGATATTGTGAGTAATTTGAGGTTGATTCCTAAATTTGATGAAAAAGAGGTTGAGCGATTCCTTTTTATTGTTTGAACGTGTTGCGGATGCACGAAATTGGCCAGATGAAGAGCGTACTCTTATGTTGCAGTCTGTTTTTACAGGCAGAGCCCAAGAAGCGTATTCTTCACTTAGCGTAGAGGACGCTTCTGAGTATAAAGCGGTAAAAGCGGCAGTGTTGAGGGCTTACGAACTGGTTCCAGAGGCCTACAGACAAAGATTTAGGTCCTGGAAGAAAAGGGAAAAGCAGACGTATGTTGAATTTGTACACGAGATATCGGTTCATTTTAATCGTTGGTGTGTAGCTTCTGAGGTAAAAACACTTGACGATTTAAAGGAATTAATGATGCTTGAGCAATTTAAGAGTTCAGTTTCAGGTCGTATTGCGACTTACATCAACGAATGTAAACCTGACACCGTGTATGAGGCGGCCGTCATGGCTGATGAATTCTCTTTGACTCATAAAACTGTTTTTGGTTACAGATCCGCTGGAGAGAATTTTCAAAATGAACCATGGCGAAAATCCAACACATTTTCCAGGTTTGTGCCTGATTTACCCAGCACACAGTTGCACAATTCTTTTGAAGAAAAAGATAAAGCAAATATGTGTAATTATTGTCATGGGTTTGGTCACTGGAAGAATGAATGTCCGTTATTGAAAGCAAAAGCTGACCATTCTAATGTGAAATCAAATCAAATCAAATCAAATCACTTTATTGTCACACAGCTATATGCACAAGTGCAACAGCAGGTGAAATTCTTAGGTGCAGTTCCGAGCAACATAGCAGTCACGACATGACATGTACAACATTTAAGCAACAACAGGTTACACATCTGATGCGCACACAATTACTCACAGCACAGTAAACTCTACAATAAACAATAAATAATTTACACAATGTGAGTGTAGTTCTCACAGCTCTAAACAATATACACATACTTACAATATACATATACTTTAAACAATGTACACTAAACATACATTAAACAATATACATTAAGCTATAATAATAATAATAATATACAATGTACAGTATACATTATTATTCACAGTAGAGATCCAATTATGTACAATAGGTGCTATATGATAAATGATAAATAATAAATGATACATAAATGTGTATGTAATGTGTGTGTATCTACAGTGGGTTGTGCGGAGTGATATTCTGTCCAGTGTGTGTTATGATCCTGATGGATCAAGAGTTAAGTAGTCTGATTGCTTGTGGGAAGAAGCTGTTCTGAAGTCGGCTGGTGCGTGTTCTGATGCTGCGGTACCGTCTGCCTGATGGCAACAGTGTGAGCAGCCCATGGTTCGGGTGGCTAGAGTCTCTGATGATCCTCTGAGCTCTCTTCACACACCGCCTGGCGTAAATGTCCTGGAGGGAGGGAAGCTCACCTCCGATGATGCAGCTGGCCGTGCGCACTACCCTTTGCAGGGCCTTGCGGCTGCGGGCGGTACTGTTGCCGTACCAGGTGGTGATGCAGCCAGTCAGCAGACTCTCTATGGTGCTGCTGTAGAAGCGTGTGAGGATGTGGCGGTTCATTCCAAACCTCCTCAGCCGTCGCAGGAAGAAAAGGCGCTGATGAGCCTTCTTCACAACGGCCTCGGAGTGGACGGACCATGAGAGTTCCTCTGTGATGTGGACACCGAGGAACTTGAAGCTGCTGACTCTCTCCACCGGTGCTCCATCGATGGTGATGGGGCGGTGTTCACTCTCATTCCTCCTGAAGTCGACCACCAGCTCCTTGGTCTTGCTGACGTTGAGGGAGAGGTTGTGCTCCTGACACCACCGTGTCAGAGTGTGCACCTCCTCTCTGTAGGCCGTTTCATCATTGTCGGTGATAAGACCTACCACCGTCGTATCGTCAGCAAACTTGATGATGGTGTTGGAGCTGTGGGTTGCCACACAGTCATGTGTGTACAGGGAGTACAGGAGTGGGCTGAGAACACAACCCTGAGGGGCTCCAGTGTTGAGAGTCAGTGATGAGGAGATGTTACTGCCCATTCTGACCACCTGGCGTCTGTTTGACAGGAAGTCCAGGATCCAGCTGCATAACAGGCTGTTTAAGCCTAGAGCCCGGAGTTTAATGTCAAGTATGGAGGGCACAATGGTGTTGAATGCTGAGCTGTAGTCCACAAACAGCATTCTCACATACGTGTTCCTCTTTTCCAGGTGGGAGAGAGCAGTGTGTATAGTGGATGAAATGGCATCGTCAGTGGAGCGGTTTGTGCGGTATGCAAACTGCAGTGGGTCCAGTGAGGGGGGGAGAACAGAGCAGATGTGGTTTCTGACTATTCTTTCAAAGCATTTGCTGATGATGGGGGTCAGAGCAACAGGACGCCAGTCGTTTAAGCAGGTGGTTTTTGACTGCTTAGGTACAGGCACAATGGTGGACGTTTTGAAGCATGTGGGGACCACAGACAGTGAGAGGGACAGGTTAAAAATGTCCGTGAAGACTCCAGCCAGTTGGTGCGCGCACGCTCTGATCACACGGCCGGGAATGCCGTCTGGACCCGCTGCTTTACGGACGTTCACCCGCCGGAAGGATCGGGTTACATCCGCGACAGATACGGAGAGTGCACTAACCTCTGTATCTTCAGCCGCGAGCTCTCTCTCCGCGAGGGCGGTGTTAGTTCCCTCAAAGCGAGCATAGAAGGTGTTGAGCTCGTCCGGGAGAGAGGCAGCGGTGTTCACGGTGGAGTTTGTGTTCCCTTTATAGTCCGTGATGGTGTTAATTCCCCTCCACATGCTTCTGGAGTCGGTGGTGTTGAACTGTCCTTCAATCTTGTCCCTGTACTGCCGTTTTGCTGCTCTGATGGTTTTCCGGAGGGCATAACTTGCTTGTTTATGCTCCTCCGCATTACCGGAGTTAAAGGTGAAGGTTCGCGCATTGAGTGCCGCGCGAACATCCCCGTTTAGCCACGGCTTCTGGTTAGGATACAGCCGAATTGTTTTGGTCGGAACAACGTCATCTACGCACTTCCTGATGAAACACGTTACGCTATCAGCGTAAACCTCGATGTCGTCATCAGAGGCCGACCGGAACATCTCCCAGTCCGCGTGATCAAAACAGTCCTGTAGCATAGAATCTGATTGATCCGACCAGCACTGGATGGTTCTGAGGGCGGGTGCTTCCTGTTTGAGTCTCTGCCTATAAGCGGGCAAAAGGAGGATTGACGCGTGATCTGATTTGCCAAATGGTGGGCGTGGGAGTGATTTGTATCCATCCTTGAAGGGGGAGTAACAGTGATCTAAAACACGGTTCCCCCGCGTGTTGAAGCTAACATGTTGGTGGTATTTGGGTGCGATGCGCTTGAAGTTGGCTTTGTTAAAGTCTCCGGTCACAATAAACGCAGCGTCAGGATGCGCGGTTTCCTGCTCACTCACTGTCCTATACAGTTCCTTTAGTGCCCGGTCTGTGTCGGCTTGCGGGGGACTATACACAGCTGTGATGATGACCGCGGTGAATTCCCTCGGTAGCCAGAATGGTCGGCACAGAACCATGAGAAATTCCAGATCAGGAGAACAGAAAGACTTGATAGAATGTACGTTCCTCTGATCACACCAGGATCGGTTGATCATAAAACATACACCCCCGCCTTTGCTTTTCCCTGAGAGATCTTTTTCTCTGTCCATTCGGTGCACGGAGAACCCCGTGGTTTCGATGGCCGAATCTGGAATCTCAGCGGACATCCAGGTTTCTGTAAGGCAGATAATGCAGCAGTCCCTCGTCTCTCGTTGGAAAGAGATCCGCGCTCTCAGCTCGCAGAGTTTATTGTCCAGAGACTGAACATTAGCCAGTAAAATACTGGGAAGCGGGGGTCGGTTTGCGCGGCGTCTAACTCTGATAAGTACGCCGGCTCTGCTTCCCCTTCTCCGGCCGCGTTTGCGTGGTCGGGCCGTCCAGACAAAATCGAATTCTTTGTCTCCTGTAAGGCCTGTTGCTTTAGCGGTGACCGCTTCAAAAATAAGCAATATGCAGGAAAATTGTTCGCCGTGTGTTTCAGCATTTACTCCATTCGTTACAGAAGGTTCTGTTAGATTGGTGGATGAAAAAAAAAGTGTACCAGTTAAGATTCTACGTGATACAGGATCCTCAGAAACCTTTGTGCTAGAGTCTTTGTTGCCTTTTTCACTGGATTCTTATACTGGAAGTAATGTGTTGGTTTAGGGCATTGGCCTAAATGTTATGTCTGTCCCAATTCATAAAATGATTTTGCACTCTGAGTTGATTCAGGGCGAAGTGGAGGTGGCTGTTCGTTCCTGCTTGCCTGTGGAGGGAATACACGTAGTTCTGGGGAATGACTTGGCTGGTGATCGTGTCTGGCGAAATGATTCACCACATTTAGTGGTTACACCATGTCTGAAGATCTGGAAATTAGATGGTGAAGAAAGTTTATCCTGTCCTTTGAATGTGTTACCGTCTTGCATGATAACCCGATCTATGAGTAAAACACAAGTTGAGGGAAAAACTGAATCTGAGAAGGTAAAACTAGAAGTCCCTTCAATTTTGTTAGTGTCACGTGATGAATTGATCGAAAATCAAAAAGCTGACTTGACTCTTGTTGAATTATTTGACCGAGTTGTCTCTCAAGATGCAATGTTCAATCTTTCATCTGGGTATTACCTAGATGAAGGATTGCTGGTACGAAAATGGGTGCCACAGGCAGAGTTTGCGATTTGGTGATCCCATGGTGCAAATTGTAATTCCTCAGTGTTTCCGGCAACTAGTGTTACAGACCGCACATGATACTTCCGACCACATGGGAGTGAGAAAGACGTACAAGTTACTTTTGACACGTTTCTTTTGGCCGAAATTGAAACGTGATGTGTCAAAATACATTAAGTTTTGTCATACATGTCAGCTTACTGGAAAACCAAATCAAACTTTGAAATCTGCTCCTCTGCATCCAATTCCAGCCATTAGTCAACCGTTTGAGCATCTCATTGTAGATTGTGTTGGGCCATTGCCTAGGTCAAAGGCAGGTAGTGAATATTTGCTTACAATCATGTGCCAAGTAACTAGATATCCGGCTGCATATCCGTTACGTTCTACAACGGCAAAACTAGTCATAAAAGCGCTGACCCAATTCATTTCGGTGTTTGGGATTCCAAAAAGTATTCAATCTGATCAGGGAAGTAATTTCACCTCTAATTTGTTTGGTCAAGTTTTGAAATCGCTTAATATTCAACATAATCTCTCCAGTGCTTATCATGCCCAAAGTCAGGGAGCACTGGAGAGATTTCATCAAACTCTGAAATCTTTGTTGAGATCGTATTGTGTTCAAATGAGTAAGGACTGGGAGACTGGTCTACCTTGGTTGATGATGGCAGCTCGGGAAGCTGCGCAAGAAAGTACTGGGTTCAGTCCAAACGACCTTGTTTTTGGTCATGATGTGCGGACTCCATTGGCTGTTTTATCTGCGGACTGGGAAAAGTCTGATCCGCCGAAAAATGTGTTGTCATATGTTAGTGATTTTCGTAGGCGACTTTATGAGGCGTGTCAGTTGGCAAAGTCTTCTTTGAACAAAACTCAAGATCGAATGAAACGACTTTTTGATCGTCGAACAGAGTTGCGTTCATTTCAACCTGGTGACCAGGTACTGGCGTTGTTGCCTGTTGTGGGATCACCCTTTCAGGATAAGTTCGATGGACCATTTACTGTGGCTAGTCAGATTTCTAGCCTGAATTATTTGATTAATACGCCAAATCGTAAAAAACAGACTAGAGTGTGTCATGTAAATCTTTTAAAACCATATGCTTTTAAAGACTTCGATGACCTTGCGCTAAATGAAGACCAAATTAGTGTACCTGCTGGTATTAAACCTGTTTTGCTTACAGATTCTTCTGTTAGAAATGACCGCGGTGAATTGGGATCAATTCCAACTCCGGTAGGTGGGGAAGATGAAATTTATCCGGGAGATTGTGTTCTACAAGGGCGTCTTAAGAACTCAGAAGTCCTGAGGTCTATGCATGATCGTCTTAATCATCTGACGGCTGTACACCGTACTGATTTGATTGACTTGATTACGGAATATGGTACATTGTTTTCTGATACTCCTTCGTGTACAAATCTAATTGAGCACGATATTGATGTGGGAGATTCAAGTCCAATTCGCCAGCGTTACTATCGAGTGTCTGCGAAAAAGAAAAAACAATTGGATGAGGAAATGGAGTATATGTTGAAAAATGACATCGCTGAACCTTCTTTTTCTAGTTGGGCTTCTCCATCTTTATTAGTGAATAAACCTGATGGGTCTTTTAGGTTTTGTACGGACTACCGAAAGATAAATGCCATAACAAGGCCAGATTCTTTCCCATTGCCTCGAATTGAGGACTGTGTCGATCAAGTAGGGAATGCTAGATTTGTGAGCAAGTTTGATCTTCTAAAAGGTTATTGGCAGGTGCCTTTAACGGCAAGAGCTCGAGAGATTTCTGCCTTTATTACACCTTCTGGGTTATTTTCCTATAAGGTTATGAGCTTCGGATTGCGTAACGCTCCCGCAACGTTTCAGCGTTTAATGAATCGCGTTATATCTGGTTTGAGTGGCTGTGCTGTATATTTAGACGATGTCGTTGTTTTCAGTCAAACCTGGGAGGAACATTTGAGTCAAATTAGAGCCCTGTTTGATCGCTTTGTGTCGGCTAATTTGACTGTTAATTTGTTGAAATGCGAGTTTGCCAAAGCAACGGTGACCTATTTGGGGAAGGTGGTTGGGCATGGACAAGTATGTCCTGTTCGTGCAAAGGTAGAGGCAATAGATAAATATCCTACTCCCACTACAAAGAAAGCGCTAATGCGATTTCTTGGAATGGTAGGATTTTATCGTTGTTTTTGCAGAAATTTTTCTACGGTGGCAGAGCCCTTGACTAGTTTGCTGCGGGGAAGAGTAGATTTTTGCTGGACCCCAGTGTGTCAACAAGCGTTTGAAAAGGTAAAAATGCTCCTTACAGAGGCTCCTGTATTGGCAGCTCCGAGATTTGATAAAGCATTTAAATTACAAGTCGATGCCAGTAATGTGGGTGCTGGTGCGGTCTTGTTACAAACGTCAGATAATGACATTGATCATCCGATCGCATTCTTCTCTAAAAAGTTTAATTTATATCAGCTTAATTATTCGGTGATAGAGAAGGAAGCGCTTGCTTTGATTTGGGCCTTACAACACTTTGATGTGTACGTTGGGTCGTCAGAGGGACCTCTAGTGGTATATACGGATCATAATCCTTTAATTTTTTTGCACTCCTTACAAAACCCCAACCAAAGGCTGATGAGATGGTGTTTGTTTCTTCAGAGTTACTTATTGGAAATGCACCATATTAAAGGAATAGAGAATGTAACTGCTGATGCCTTGTCTCGTGTTCACGTGGTTTAACTGTTCAAACATGCATTTCCTCTGACTATGTCTCTCTGTTTTTTGAATGTGCGTCCTAGGAGCCAGGCTGCTGAAAGAGAGCGAGCTGACAGGATTGGGGAGATTTACAAGTTTGCCTAACTGTTTCCACGGGAATATTTGAATTGTAGGGGTTGTTTTGGTTTTTAAGACTCTGTGCTCTCTTCTTTTTAGGGGGGGTGTGTGACGGGTCTCCCGTTACCATTGCTGTTGCCAACCGGTGGGTGTGGCTGAGAGACTCATCGGGAGAATGATGTGCACCTGGGCAGGCTTCTTGAGCAAATTATGTGCACCTGTCTCTTCCTCTATTTAAGTTGAGCCTTTGAGAGTCAACAACAGACTTGAGGGACTTTGAGAGAGCTTCAGGTCATGCAGCACCATCATGAGAGCGGCCTGAGTTGTTTGCTCCCTTTTCAGTCTCGTTATGGTTTTGTTTACGTTCTTTTGTCATTACTTTGAATTTGGTTCTGTCTGACACATTAACAACATTATCTGACAGAGATTGTAGTTATTTTTGGCCTTGATTTATTGTATTATATATTTTATTATTTACATAAATAAACCTTGTGTTGCAAAACCTCACCAACCTACTATGTCCTCCACTTATTTGTCACGGCTTTGAGCTGGTCGTGACAGTAGTACATACATGTAATTTTTAGTATTTATATATATGTTGTGTTTTACCATGCATGTTCAGGTTACTTAACCTTAGCCCACTTAGCCTATAACCACATTTGATTAAAATGAAGAATATTTCAAATTATATTTATAAATGTATATGCCTCATATTGATAGGAATCCATTTCTTATGTACACACTTATTAATTAAAATGAGAAGCATGAATATAACAATGCCCATGAAACTCAAGGTAAGCATATCTTTTATACTTAAAGGTGCTATAAACGATGTCACATGTTTTTTAGGCCGAAACATTTTTGACAAGAATGATTTCCACCCCCAAATCATTCTTGTCGGCTATTGGCTGGAGCACTGTTTGTTGTTCTTCGTGGTCCAGACTGCCCAGGTTTGTTTTTGTTGCAATTTGTGGAGTTTAGGCGGACTACAGAGACCACCTTTTTTACAGCGTGTTCAGGGGACAGGCAGCTAGCGGATAGCGAGGAGATGTTTGTTGTATGTGCCAAAAAAAATGTGTGACATCGCTTAGAGTACCTTTTAATCTTACCCCTCAATTACATTAAAACGGTCTCTGTACATTTTAAATGCTATCTGAGACGTTCTTATGCGTACTGGCCCATTGGATGGTCACTCCACTCAGGGAGGTGAGAGATCTTCTCTTCTGTGCTGGGCTGGATGGGCCAACCCCACGCTTTGAAGAAGGGGGACAAATTCAGGTTGACCACCTTGGAGAAGGTCTCAGCATATAGATTCATCTTGCCTGCATTGTCATTTGGCACTCCCTTCATAGTATGGTAGGCAGTAAAAACCTTCTTAAAAGCATCCCAGCCAAATTTTTCCTGAAGCTGGAAAAAAAAAAAAGAAAGATGATGGAAGATTCCAAAAATTACAATACTGGCAATGGTGATGTACAACATGATGCACACCAAAAATGTACATTATCAAACAATTTTTTAAAACACATGTTTTCAGTCTGAGTTACCTGCATGTAAGTCTCGAGTGCCGTCCACATACTCCAGGTCTTTAAATCCTTACCGCCATTGTGATACATCTTGACTCGAGCCTGGCGTTTCTCTAGAGTCATGTCTGGATGAGCATTAGCTCTATTCAATCGCAGCACTTCCTCATGTACGTACACTGACCACAGGTTGCAGGTGCACTCAGTGGTGTGTGGAGGGAACTCCCAAACTCGACGCTGCTGGTTATGACCCAACTCGTGAATGGGTCCCCAAAGACCACATTTATAGGCGTGCTCTATGTTTATTAGTTCTGGGGCAGAGCTGGAGTGCATCATGATGGGATATCCAGAATGCATGAAACCTGAGGGGGGGAAAGGAGGAACTGCATTATTGTCAATATTACGAGAATATAATTAATAATAATGGCATTCTGTTGTAATGGTAATGGTTCTTTATCCCAGCAATAGTACAACTGACCGCAAGAGATCTGAACTTCTGCAACAAACCGCTCTTTGCGGGACAACTTGGAAGGCCTTGCTGCAAGATCAGTTATACTTCTCATTATGCTATCCCAGAGTGCAGCCACCTTATCAGGGCGGTCCAGATTCCTTATAAATTCTGATTCTAATGTGATGATGATATTCTCAAACTCAAGTTCTGCCCAGGGGGCAGGTGCCGACCGGATCCTGCTCACCCAGTCAGCTACACTTGTCTCCCCTGAGGGACAAAAACAAGTTTTACCATATACCTTTAAAAGTTCTGAATAGAAACCTTACTGTGATGCTGTAATTCAGAATTCTTACCAGATTTGAAGTATGGAGCCTGTACTGAAACCTGCACGACAAATTCCACCCCATCCACTTTGCTCTGGGGGGGTGCTATTATGTAGATCAGCCCTCCCCATAGATTCCAGACCTCGACCATTTCTTTGTCCAAGGGGAATAGCTCATGGACCACAGGAGCCCGTTTCAGGATGTTTGCTTCACCAATGTTATCTGTCTGGCAACCAAGCTGCACCTACATAGAGTATCTCCTCATGTTAATAACATGCTCTTCAAGCCCTATGAGCAATAACGTTGTATCTAGAATGACAAGTATATTACATAGAGCACTATTCCTTGATTGGAAACATGTAATGTATAGACTTTATTGATTACCTGCCAATTTTTCCCAACGATCACAGTAGGTACTGTTATGTACGTCTTCATACCAGGAGAAAGATATAAGCCTGTGCTTATCCATTCTTCACAACCTGAAACAAGTAATTTTATAGTGCTCAAAATTGTAAAACTTAGAAATAACACTTTCCTCCTACATTTGGCAAGAAACCGTTCATACCTGCAGTGTTTGCACTGATCCGAACTCTTGCATCCGACACAGTGGGCATGTTGGGTCTGTCCTTGATTATGTATGGAAGAAGGGCATCAGGATTAGGCGACACTTTGTATAACTCAGTCCCAATGTGGAGCATCAGGTGGTCTTTGGCACTTTCAATAGGACATTTACTGCACACCTGTGGAACGCCTACCTCCTTCACTATGTCACTAAGAAGTCCTACCACTGACGTGTAGGCGGAACTGTTGTGAGAACGCATACTAAGGTAACTGGCACAGTCGCTGCCCAGTTGCTTTAAGCAGCCCTGTTCACGATCAGTTAGTTCTTTCCCCAGGCTTACATGTTCAGCAAACCGCTGCAGCATGGTACGGAAGTGGTACCCCTCTCTACAACTCTTTTCTATTTCTGGGGCCTTATATAACCCTCCACACAAGGTGTTGCCTAAAAGACACAATCCCATCCTGTTAAGAATGCGATTTCCTGGGTATTCGGTCATCACATTGGAGCCACACTGGGTCAGGGCCCAATTCCAGGAATGACCCCCAATCAGAAGACCTCCACCTTCAGCAACAAATTCTTGGATCTCTGCACACTGGGCATCACTGTAGGAAGTGCAGACATAGACGCTTAGATCTTCTCTCAAGCCAGTCAGCTGGCAATCTAAACCTGATTTGCTCAGTACTGCTTTGGCTGCTGCGAGACTAGGTAGGATCCCAATAACACCCTTCCGACCTGCATCAAGCCACTTGATAGCATTGATCATGAATGTGGACAGAGAGTCCCGGCCCATGTAGCCTTCATGGGATACCAGAATTACTCGACCTTGTCCATAATAGGCACCAGCAATGAATGTTTTTCCAGCCGGAGTGACCGCAATGGGAAATGCTAATGGTCCGTGCACCATCACCTCAGATGCTATTGCCTCTCCTTGGGTGTCAAACTTAGACACACCTTGTAGTAGGAACTTTAGATCATCTTTGAAGTATTTGCCTATTCTGAAAAAGACAAAGACAATTAAAACAGATTAAAACAAAATGCATGGTTTGTTAAAGAATAGGTAAAATGCTAAAATATATGCTGAACTTACGATACAGAAAGCCAATTAGAAGGGATATTTCTTGGAACAGGGAATTTGCCAACTTCTCCTGGGTGTTCAAAGAAGTAAATTCCTGCCACACTGCACACTTTGTTTCCTGGGAAGTTCTTTATAGTGTTTTCTTGTGGATGGTTATGAGACCAACTCCAGGCTTGGCCAGCAATGATCAAACCACCTCCAGCTTTGAGGAAAGCAATCAGTTCCTTTGCACAGGTCTCGACACTGTAAGCATCTGTGATATATATAGCTAATCCATTCCGAAAGTCTCCTAGCTCTGGCTTGATAGGGCAGTAGTTCAAGTTTTCAGCTACTGAACGTAAACTCTTCTGAATCCCTATGATGCCAGCATCACCGGTACATGGCATGAGCCACATTAGGGCATTCTTTATGAGGCCAGGAAAGCGTGTTAGATATTGCTCATGTCCCAACACCACTATACGTCCCTGACCATAATGAGATGCAGCCATCAGCACCTGACCTTTTGGATTCATGGCAAGTGGAAAGGCATGGTCACCTATTAGTACAAGCTCACTAGGCACTGCTTTCCCTTCGAAATCAAGCTCCTGCAGCCCAGACATGAGTGTGTAGTAGTCCTGTTCACGTGCCATGGTGGATTAGTTCTGTTTATTAATTCAATTCAAATCAATATCTCTTAACTAACAGTCCGTTTTACAGGGTCTGAACACTGGGTTTGTTCAACCAGAGCTTGTGCATGCAGAAAAATGATACCGATCAGACCTACACAAAGACAGAAAATGAGAAAAAAAGCATTTTTTATGAATTACATTTAATATACAGTAGTATACAAAAATCTTAAACTTTACATCCCATTCCTACATATGTAAAAATTGCAACTTGATATTCAATATGCACACACTCACCTTTATCTGTAGACACAAACAAGCTCAAATGACTTTGCTTCTTACTGTGAGTTCACACCGCCGCCGGCGAGAGCGTCAAACTTCGCTCTGGCCGCCCTGCCAACGACGCTGTAGAAAGATTTGTGGACGCGCTGCCGCTCTAACGTAGATCAAATGCTTGGACTTTATTTAAACTTTATTTAAAGGGGGCTGCAAAGCAAACAATCATGTTGTTCGGCCTTTGTGCAAACTGAGCACAGGTAGGGTACGTACAACCATATAAGATAACCTCATGAAATCATTTAAATGTGAAAGTCAGAAGAAAAAAAAAAACAGATTGATTGAAAGAACTTAACATGTTTGCTAACGAAATAAACCAATTAAAAGCCATTTGTGTGGTGTGGCTTTTGTACACTAGCATTGGTCTATAATTAACATTAATTTGTGTACAGCCTACATTACAAAAACTGTCCTGGTTGAAGTGCAGAATTAATGCAATTGGTCAAATCGTCCCGCTGAAAAACAAGCATTCTAGAGCAAAAATGTTGCCTTATAAATAGTGTTGCGTGCTTTCTTATCAAACCTGCCACCGCAATGATCAACCACTCCTCCATTTTGCTTGGGAACTAATGTGGTCAGAACCAAAGTTTCCAGGACAGCGTTCTCTGAAATCCTCTCAAGCGGAGCACTTCTACATTCTGATTGGTTGCTGCCCGTTGCCGCTGAACTGCGTCATAGCTCATTACCATAAAGTTGAGCTGATTTCAACTCTTCTCGATGCCCAAATCGTCCAAGACGCGCCGCGCCGCTCTCGCCGGAGCTCGCCGCCGGCTCCCATTGAAAATGAATGACTTCCGGCCACTTTGATGCTCTCGCTGGCGGCGGTGTGAACGCACAGTAAGCTCTGTGTACTACTTTAATAATCTTTAATGTGTTTGTGGCTATGACTATGGCTCACACATAAGGAGCACACCCATAAATACATCTTTTTCATTTTGTTTGTACATCTAGAAACCTCCTTTAACCATTCCCTCTACAGCATTTGACATCCTGTACTAGAGCTTATAATGATGTGTGGAAAAATGTAAAGGACATTTAAATAGCTTTTTATAAACGTGCCTTAAAAATAAAAAAACCTTACTGGTGTGTGCATCTTAAGACAAAACAATTGCACTGACATATTTTAAGATATGTCAGTGCAAGTTGCTTTCAGTTAAACCCGCTCAAACATGCATTTGAGTCAAGGACTAGGCTTAAGCATTGTCTGTGAAACCAGAGTTAAGTGTATGAGCACATACTTTAAAGCAGCACTAGGTAACTTTTGCTCTCGGGCTCCCCCTACAGTTGGGAAACAGTATTGTCCTCTACTACTGTAGTAAACTCTCTCATCCTACATTAGGGGATGCATATAGCACGTGCATTTGTTGACATGACAACTATGATAGCCCTGAACACTGCAGGAGTTCACATGCAGGTGTTCTGTTTGCGTCCTGTGTGAAATGTCTTCATCCCAGGTACAGTGGCATATGTTTCAGCATGTCATATGAATATCATTTCATGGGTTTAATATATTTTCAAACGCCAAATGATCGTGATGCTCACGTTAACAAGCCAGCGTCATTATAGTAGTCTAGTCTATTGGTTACCGTTTTACAGAATCTATATGATACTTCAATTCAATGTTTGAGTGGTAGGTAATAACCATATATCGTCAATATAATATCAAGCTACCATAGATGAATCTTCAAATTTGAAAAGTCGATTTGCATTATAGCTTGAGGCGAGACAAATAAACAAATATCACAGACATGTTAGGTATTGTAACGAGTAGGAAAATAGTGTGGTCCCTTTAAGAGCGTTCGCCCTGGTTGGAGCGCCTGCGTTCTGTGTGTGTGTGTGTGTGTGTGTGTGTGTGTGTGTGTGTGTGAACACTGCGCCTCGAGCTCCCATGTGTGCGGATTATTTTCTGTCTTCTGTTGCAAACATTCATTTATTTTTGTTTTGGTGGGTAATGCTGTGGACGGAAGTGGAGTTTGTGCCGGACTCTTGTGGGGGTTCCGCGGGGAATAAAGTGCGGGCTGTTTGATGTCAATCGCCTCCGTGTTTGCATCGACTCCAGTTGCATTGAGTGAGCTATCCGTATTTTTCACCCGGACACACGCGTTACAGTATCCTAAAATATGATTTTGTACGTCTTATGTATTTACTTGCGAGAATGTAGCCCCTACCAAACTTGTACACGCCGTTTAGACAAAGGCTTACCCTCGCACGTCCGAATTTAAGGAAGTGGGGGTGATGGTGGAAGTGACGTATATGCCGTAAAGCAGTCGAATTTTGTAGTTCTTTTTTTTCTCGGGTTACTACCCGAAACCCGAAGTTTAAAAGTACGATTAAAAACGATATAGACCCCGTCAGGCTATGGCAGACGTGTCATTCAACCTATTGTAAGTCGATGTATCATCACAAGAGTCTTGAAAATATATTATGAAGGTTGAAAAGTTACCTAGTGCTGCTTTAAAGGATAACTAAACCCTAAACCAACTTTTTTTAGTTAATGATCTGCAAGACTGGTGCTTTATTAATGCTGTTCATTAATTCGAGTAAATGTTTTGACATTTGGGTATAAAGTGTTTTAATTCTATAATATATGGTGTAAAATTGGTGTAAAATCGTAAAAGTGCTGCCTTAAAGGGATAGTTCACCCAAAAATGAAAATTATCCCATAATTTACTCACCCTCATGTCATCCTAAGTGTATATGACATTCTTCTTTCAGACGAATAAAATCTGAGTTATATTTCAAAAGTCCAGGCTAATCCAAGCATTAGAATTGGATTCATAGTTGCTCTGTTTTTGAAGTCCATAAAAAGTGCATCTGCCCATCAAATAACGTGCTCCACCGCGGCTCTGGGGTGTTAATAAAGGCCTTCTGAAGCGAATCTACACGTTTGTGTAAGAAAAATATCCATATTTAAATCTTTATCAAGTAAACTTTCGACCGACCGCCTTCCATGTTCAATTTATGGAAAAATTGTTGAAAGTTCCCCTGCCGATCGAAAGACTAACGCGACCAGGTCCGCTCGTCATGACGTGCCGTACGCATCTTGAGTTTCACTTTTAACATTCAACACTTTTCCAGGCGGTCGTCAAAAGTTTACTTGATAAAGTTTTAAATATGAATATTTTTCTTACACAAATGCGTCAATTCGCTTCAGAAGGCCTTTATTAACACCCCGGAGCCACGTGGAGCACGTTATTTGATGGGCAGATGCACTTTTTATGGACTTCAAAAACAGAGCAACTATGAATCCAATTCTAATGCTTGGATTAGCCTGGACTTTTGTAATATAACTCAGATTTTATTCGTCTGAAAGAAGAATGTCATATACACCTAGGATGACTTGGGGGTGAGTAAATTATGGGCTAATTTTCATTTTTGGGTGAACTATCCCTTTAAAGTTGAACGGCGGCTACTGCAGTTGAATTTTCCTATTGGACGTTGTAGGTCATTGTGACATATGATGGTTCTTCCAACCGCTCACTACCCACGCCCCTGGCACGAGCTCACCACGCCCTCAGAAATGTTTTCCCCAATCACATGAGATGAGAACGGCTTCACTCCAGTATGAACTCTCATGTTACATGAAGTAGAAACATTAACTTGTAGTAGAAACTTACTTGACACTTGCTTTAACATTGTAATGAAGAAAATGCGGTAAAATAATGCAGTTGTCAGTACACGTCAGGCTTCTCTTGCGATATTATTGCCGCCTGTCATGTGTACAGATCATTTTTATACATGAGACGCGCTTTCAAACCCTGACACACAAGTAGTTGCCGTGGTAACGAACAATACCGTAATGTACTGGTGTATATAGTCTAACTTTTATTTGAGGAAATCTGTTTATAATAGGCTATTAGGTTTGAACGTATTGGTCCTGCACTGATTATTGATTCAGTTAATACATCGCATTTATAGTGCGTAACTTGTTGTGATAACAGTTTTCAGCGTCTCAGAGCAGCCTCATTATTAGCAGGGTTAGAAATAAACGCCCGCCAAATGGTATTTTTGGTGGGTCACTTACTATGTTTACTCACTTTTTATAAATGAGCGCGCTCATACGTGCCTGTGAATGTGGGACTCCTGTCTGTGAGACACACTGCGCACCAGAATCAAGTTCTCTTTCGCTCTTGAACAAACAAGAACACACAGAACTATGCCAAAGTGTCTGTTTTGTGGAGTATCCTCATAAGAGCAGTCGTAAATTAGTTAAATAACGTCTTAACTGAACTTAAAAAGTTGAGAGAAAATTATGCAAGCGAGAGCACGTCAGATCCACGTTCGACAGCAGCAGATCTTAAAGGAACAGCAGCCACATATGCGGTCTGTCATTAATGTTAATCACAGAACAAAGGGAATAGAGAAAATGGTAGCTTTAATGAGAATTAATCTATATTTAATTTATTATTTATGCAATGCAGACTGTTTGATAACTTTATTCAATTTTATGTACATTTCCTTCCTGTTAACCGGCCACAGGTAAATATGACATTTATTATAATGGATTCATGTGAGGATTGTTTTAAGGTCACTTAAATTAAAAGTTATTTTTTTAATAAATGTTGAAATTGATATAGCTTTCAGTTATACTGTAATATTGAATGTCTCTCAGTAATGTTTCAAAAAATCACGTTGATAGAGACATTAGTAAATGAGGAAATGAAACCATATTAGTATTGACTTTTTTTGTAATTCTATTTTTTTGTCATATCAAAATGTTGGTTAAGATTAAGGTTACAGTAGGCTACTTTTTCATTTTTTTTATTTGTTCTGCCATGTCTGTGTAAATCAGTTGAGGCAGTAAACTACTCGGTTACTCTTCACATTCTTTCAACACAGCAATTAGGTGGCTATTTTAATTGTTATCAAAAATGTAATAATGTACCCTAAGTTTGTATTGCAATTAAACATGTATGTCATTCATACTATGACAAGGAAAATAAAAACTGCTTAGAGCAGAAGAGAATTAACACCTCCCACCCCCACCCAGACCCCGCATTCATGCTTTAAAATTATTTTGGTGGCTTGTCTTGACAAGATTATACTTGTGGGTCCTGGGATGGAAAGGTTTGGGAACCCCTGGGGCGTAAACAAACTGAATAGTCTCATACCATTCTCTCATACCAGTCATTCATACCATTCATTGTCTGTGCACTTTGTACTGATTTTCAGCTACTACACAAACAAAGTTTTAAATCCCCCTTTCAACACAACTATTTAGGAAAAACAGGCAGGCTACTTTTAATTGCTGCAATGCAGCTTAAAGGCATCTTAACATCAAAACTGACAATTCTTATTTTTAATATAGCTGTATTTATTATAAAGGTTTTATCTGTGCATAATCTTTTTTTCCTTCTCATTTATGCCACGCCCACACGGGGAGACAATCCAACGCTTTCCATTGACTTTGTATTGCGTGAAGCGGCCTCCTTTTCATTTCTGACTTTGTAACAAAAAATAGAACAATGTCTAAAAGCTGATATGTGACAAGGTGCGCAGCAAACAAGCTAAAGAAACACAGAAGTACATTTTATTTTATAAGCTGTCGACCCCCCAAAAAACCGAACGTTTAAGGAGACAAAAGTGGATACAAGCATTAAGACGTGAAGCATCAGCAGGAAGAATGGCTAAATTTTGAGATCCTGACACTCAGTATGCCTACATGTGCAGTAAACATTTTGTCACTGTTAAGTAAAATATCCAAATGTCAGTTTTATATATTGTATTTCCTGTCGCTGATTATGTTCCCATCTTTTTGGGTCAACAGCTTATAAAGACTTCTGGGTTTTTGGTTCGGTGTTTTTTTTTAGCTTGTTTGCTGTACACCTTGTCACATATCAGCTACATTGTTCTGTTCTTTGTTTTGAACTTAATGTTTTGAGCAGGTTCATATAATTTGCAATCATTATTTTTAAAACTATTATACTGTTCAATTTATATATGTTAAATAATAAAATAAATGGTTGAATATATTTTGCACTGGCAATTTAAGTAAAAATTAACAGAAACAATCTTTCCACCATAACCCGTCATTTCCACCACTAGCTACACAGTTTTTGAGAAAAAAGAAATAACCAATGATGTGGATCTAAATGCATTTTAAATCAAGTATTAATAGTTCATACTTACAATATATGTGAGAGTGACTTTAAAAATAAACATAGACCTGAGCAAAAATGAAAATCCCAACTTGTGGCATTTAGCAACTTTAAATAAAAATGCATTAAGTTCATGAAGTATTAAGATTTACTTTGTTACATGCTGATGTTGTTGACTGATACATAATCTTTTATAATCAGTTTTACAATATTATATTAAAATAAAATACATACATTGAAAAGTGGTGGAAATGACATCTTTGAAAGCTCTTCAGAAAAACTGTTAATAATAATATTCCATAGAATGCCCACTGTTATACTGACAAATTAATGAAGCTATAGGAAGATTGTTTAAAGAGAGTGAATTTTCCATAAGTGCAGTGCATGCCAAAAGTGCTCCTAGTTGGAGAATCAGCCTTAGGCTATAGTAAACTTTTGATGTCCCGATTGAATCATAATGTTGAGGAACTTTGTAGGCAACGTTACACACAGACTACACAGACTATATAAAGTTAGCTTGAGCCTATGGGTGTTTCTCAAACAAAAGGCTGCGTCCTACCGAGACTGCGTCCTTCCTAGTCCAGTCCTCTTGTCAGCAATTAAACGTTAGAATGAGACGGTCTAGTCAGAGGCATTGAAGTTTAAACTAACAGAGTTACGACACTCCCATAGACTTCCATAGGAACTGAGGGACGCGGAAGTAAAGCATGATTTTATTGCATAGTTAACCTCTCAGGAATCTTGATAGAAGTGGTATTTTATGAAGTGCGTTATATTTAATGTTTATAGATTGTTAGACTCTAACTGCAGTTAGATAACGCGAGCAGCACTACTATGCTATCTGTTATATTTGAACAGTCTCTCTCTGAGATCTTTCTGTCGAATCAGCCCATTCAAGGAATAATCTAGCGCGTGGATAGAGTTGAATTAAATTGGTTGCCCTGTTTTTAAAAAGTTAAACAGTAAAATAGCATAATTTTGTGATATTTTAAGTATCATTTAAACGCATTAAAGTCAATAATATTTTTTTCAAACGTGTTTGTGTCGTGTCTGTATTTGATTGGCATGTGCCACTGAATATATTGTTATACGTCACTGCACATTCTAGGAAAGACACGAAATAAATCCATCATGGGTCACTAATAACGCATCAACAGTCGCGTCCGTTTCTGTAAACCTTTATTTCTGCGTGATGCTGCACGGACACACGCCAGTAGGTGTCAGTATGGCGAGTGTAACACTGGCCAGTGCAAGATCCTCATCGTGGATATTTTACATTGAAGTATTTTCATTTAACTTTGAATGTGTCAAAGAAGAAATCATTTAATTTTGATACAAACAATATCTTTTTTTTAATCAACAAAATGAACGGTGACTCCTTGACAGAGCAAATATCGTTTAAACTGTAATTTCGATTCTTTGCATCGTTCTCTTAGGATCTCATCCCTGTTCTTTTTCTCTCTATCTCTCTATACTTCCATTACCTCTCCCTCCCACTCTTTTATCTCCCTCAATTCCTTCTGTCTCAAAAACAAAGAATATCACATTTTATTCTTATTTTTTCATGACACTTTATAACAGTAAAAATGTTATGCAAAACATCAGAAAATGTTTTATTCAATGTAATTATTGCATTTAAGAACACTGAAAATATATTTTAAAAAAAGGAGTTGAACAAATCTTATTTAATTATTTAAAATGTTTTTTAAAGAGAACCTTGCCCTCTTGTGTGACATCTTTGGCCTGTGTCCTCACTGGCATGTTCTTGGGTCCAGCAGATGGACATGAGGTGGCTAACTTCTGGGATTCTCCTGATTGCATCAAGTTCTTCTACAAGGAAAAACTCCCAGATTTGGGAGCTTCCCAGCCGAATGCTGTCCGTTTATGTCAGCGCTTTCTAAACACATATCACTTCGCCACACTGTACGACACATACTACCGCACAGCTGTCTATTCTGCTTACATCTTTCAGGCAAGTAATGGTGGAGGCAGAGAGACGCGCTGGTTTGTAGAGCCACAGGTGAGTTACATCTATTAATCTAGTGCCTTCAGAAAGTGTTGATTATTGTTGTGTTTGGTTTTTGCAGTTTGTTTCTCACTTCAATAAAACAACAAATTCAAATTATGAATACAAAAAAATATATATTTCTACTTTTCCATTTGAACTTGGGTTACTTTGTTTTCATAAATGTCAGATCACATGTTTTTTAATAAAAATAAATAAAAAAATACTATACTGTACAATGAATTAATTACAATGTTTGTTGGCTAAATCATGTTTATCTTTTTTAGTTATTGAGTTTTATTTTACTAAACAAATTTCTAAAACAAAATCAAATATTATAATATAATAAAATATCAACCTGAGAAATATTTACTGGAGTAAAAAAAGGCATATCATTCCAATTTAGTTTAAATAACTTTTAAATTGGTATATTGACAATGTCATTTTGACATCTCTGAATTAAGCCATCCAGTACACTGCTGGCCGTTTTGATGCCCCATTAGCGATCACCGATGCCCGCGGTCGCGGCGTTCGGAGAGAGAGAGGGCATTTTCTTGTGGTGCCCCCCTGAGCACTTGGTGCCCTACGCGCAGCGCGTGATGCGCGTAATGGGAGCGGCGGCACTGAAGCCATCAAATCAATGACGTTTTACTAGTTGGTGAATCCCACATGGTCCAGTGAAATGGAAGATGGGTATAAGCTGTCACAGCAGCACAAACTCAGGATTTGACCGTGGTCACCTCAATCCCAACGGACATCATGCAGGTATAACCACTAATGAAGAATTAGCCTTCCCTCCTGTTGACCTTTTTAGGGACTGAGGCCATAGCAGTGTTTCCCACAGGATTCTGTGAGACTGTGGTGGGAGGACCTTGATCAGTTTTTTTTTGTACATTTTAAAGTTAAATGAATCAATCTGGTGCACTTTGAAAGTTCAATATTAAGAGCTCCAAGTTATCCTTGTTCTGTGTGCAAATTTAACAAAGAAAACATTTGGTCAATTTGTACCTGAACTGAAGGGGACTCTGATTTTTAGGGGTACACACTGGTGTGATTGTTATAATAATAATAATAATAATAATAATAATAATTACAGCCATATTGTAAAACAAATGCATTGTAAAAATAAATGAAATGGTTATTTTACTTAACGCTAAAGTATGGAAATTATAATAATTTTGTTCTAATTTCTACACTTGCAAGAGAAAAACCTTAGAGCTTTTATTTTGACGGAAACGGCAGTTGAGCTTTTATTTTGGTGGAAAACTAAATTTTGGTTAATTACGAAACTATGGCAGGACCAGTGTTGGATAAGTTACTCTAAAAAAGTAATTAACTACTAGTTACTAATTTACATTTTAAGTTGCATAATCAGATTACTGTACAAATTACTCTCTCAAAAAAAGAATTTAATTACTTATTACTATACTTTCTAAATCCTGTATCAAGTAATTCAAGGATAGACATGAAACGGCTCTTTTAATTCATTCAAATAAATAATATCAAACTTCATAAATTATTCTTATTAACTGATCAAAGTATTACAAAGGTAAAATGTGAAAAGGATACATAAAAACACGCATTTTAAAGTTAGACTTTAAATTTTGATGTTAATTCCACTACTGTATTAGGCTATATATAATTGTTCTACAGTCTATACACAGTATTTAGTTCAATTACATCAGAAGTAACTGTTTTTAAATAACAGAAGAAATAAGAGTAATCCCTTACTTTACTTTTTCAAGGGAAAAGTAATTAATTACAGTAGCTAATTACTTAATTAGAACACTGGGCAGGACAGATTAGGCTATGGCGGGCCGCAACAGTCTAGAATCTAAATAATGAAAACACTGCATAGTTTCGGATAGAGGTACTCTTGTGGACACTTAAGGTGCGTTCCATTCGACCGTAAGTGGACTGCGAAGTGGACTTCAGAGGGTATTTCGCCATCTTAAGTGAGATTCCAATCCAAAGGGAGTGAACATGTTCAGTCCGAAGGGTACTGCAAACGGCGAAGGGAACATCGATACATCACTTCACAGGAAGTAGAGAGTGAAAATCACCCAGCTGTCTTTGCGTGTCATATGCATCACCTGTCTGAACCAAGGGGGTAATCCAGCCCCCAGAAACCGTACCTTCCATAGACGTGGCCATTGCTAACCAAGCCATCACCTGCTGTTAGCATCCCATTGACTCCCATTCATTTTGGCCTCACTTTGACAGTGAATATATTTACATCTGAGGCGTTTAAAGACTCCATTCGTCCATTGTTTATTTCTAAACAAACACGACAATGTATAACAGGCTCCATTACCTTGTATCTTACACTATCGCCCCGTTGAAGCTGTTTTTGTAAAATATAGGCTAACGATTGCATCATAACCATGCGACTGTGTCGCGCTGTTGAGCAAATTACCGTATAGACCCGAGGAGAAGCTCTTAGGCAATATTTTACTGAGGCAATCGGGGGGACTTGGAGGCATAAACGCAGATAGATATGTTGCAGATCTTGCTTCATTCATCAAAAGTTGCTCCTGCTCACCCTCTCTGTCTCTGCAAGATTCTGTGATTCAGATTTCACTTTGCACAACTACTAGAAGACTTGCCACTGTCAGACAGGTTGCTCACGTCACATCTACGTCGTCAAGCTCAGTCTGAGGCTGCGCAGTACGCTCAGCCATCAGGAAATGAGTGCTTCTATCTGACTTCAATTATCTACGTTGAAGTCTATGGGGTCGCTCTGTCCATTTCTTTTACTGTCTATGGTCTGAACTAATGATGGTGCAGAGCCGTTGGTTGTAAGAGTTTTTTAGCTCTGCGATGGAGGTGTTTATATATGCAATCTGAATATTCATAGTTACTATACAAACTAGAGTATTTATGAATGGTTATGGCAATAACTGTTACATTCGTATGTTATATTTTATGAATATGTAAACAAATGAAAAGTGTTGAGAAGCACCTGAGGGCTGTCATTTTTTATATTTTACTTTATTTGCCTCAGGAATGTTTACTATTCAGCTGCACTTCTGAAAGAAAGTGCACGAGATGAGACCACATAGACCATTGATTAAAAATAGTTTATACGTAGTTAACCAAATCAAAATGTATTTTCATATTTAATGACAGGTGCAGCTTCAAATCTGTTCATAGTCAATACAGGTAACTTATAAGTAAACTAATAAAACTAATGGACAATGTTTTGATTATATTTTTAGATACATAGGCCTACTGTGTGTTTTGCAAATGTATATGCTTATTATGGTTTTAAATTTAAAAGTAAAGTAAATTACAATATTAATTTATGTTATATCATAATCTGCACCCGGCGTTGCCTTTCTTTGATGACGTTCCAAATGAGCGATTATTGTCAGCGAAGTCCACTTCAACTGATATACCATGCTCAGGGAGTAGGAAGCAGTGAACAGTGCGTAGGGACCCCATCAAATGGAATGCACCTGTAACGGTCACCAGCTGGAGTGCCCTTGAGAGCCACCAGAGGGCACTCCACACATAAGACTATGATCACTCACAAACTACATTTCTCATAACTCACTGCCCGGACTCATCATCACTTATCACTGATCACATTCACCTGTACCTCATCGATGGCAACTACACCCAGGCCGAACCACTAGATGCCACAGGACGTTAGGGATGGCAGACGCGAAACAGACGTTTCGGGGCTTTGCCGAGATCCCGAAGCGCAGATGTTTCGAAACACTGCTCCGAACTGTGATTCGAAACACCCATGTCACGTGACTATGGCTAAATGAAGCTTCGAAGTGTTTCATCAGGTGGCGTCTGCCGAAACTGCGTTGATTAAAGGGGGCGGGAACAAACCACACAGTCACACATCTGTATGAACCTAATTCACCACAGTTTAAAAGTGAAGTTAATCCACCTTGTCGGTTTTTGTGAGAGGAGAATGATTTTGTGATAGCAGCAGTGAGATTTATAGTGCGCTTTGGGTAGTTATATTTAGGCTAGATTTAAATTAGATATATTGCCTGATAGGTATAGACAGTGACATATAGTTAGGATAGATATAGTGACACATTCATATAGGCTAAGTTAGATAGTGACAGATAGATAGCACAGCATAAGTTAGATATATATAATTATATAGATATAGATTCATAGGTGATTATATAGATAGATATATTAATAGAATAGATAAAAAATGGGATCAGTGGTGTGGGAGCATTTCCATTTGGAAGCACCAAATAAAGTGAGATGTGTGTATTGTGATAGGCAGCTTCATATATGCTGTCAGTTTATGCTTTGTAACTAATTGTTGTTTTAATTTTCATTCAGAGCCACAAATGTCAACAGCAGGCCCATCATCATCATCATCAACACCAGCAGAAACCCAGGACAGTTTATGGGAACTGTTTGATAGTCGTATCCGTGAAACCAAGATGACACACAATACTACAGCTGATGCAACCGTAGAAGTGAAGAAGTACCTGAAAGATGCGTTTTTGGCCAGAACGCATGATCCATTAATTTATTGGAAAGAGAGAGCAGTAATTTTCCCTCATTTGTGTGAACTTGCAAAAAAATATGTGTGCATGCCAGCAACAAGTGTCCCTTGTGAGAGGATTTTTTCAAAGGCTGGAGAAATTATATGTAAAAAAAGAAGTCGGCTGAGTCCTTCAACAGCAGAGCAATTCATATTTTTGAATAATTTTTTTTGGTAAAAATGTGACACATTGTGGTTTTATTTATTGTATTAATGTTCATTTTGTATATATATATATATATATAAAAAAACATATAGTTCTTTACAATGATGAGGCTACAGGTTACAAAACCAAGACCATGTAGTAGTCAGACAGATGTAAAAAACATTTTCTTTTTTACATGGATCATTGTCAAGGTATTTCAGAGCAACACATGCAAGTGACCACTAGATGGCGCCGTAGAGACGGGTGTCGGATTGATTCGAAGCTTCGAAACAATATGGCACATTTGCTTCAACTGCTTCATTGCTTCACGAAGCCTCGGTCTGCCCATCACTACAGGACGTGTGTTGTTTTTCCGAGAGGGGCGAGGTCTTCTGTTACGAACTGCTCCGAGACTCGAAGGTGGATCCAATTGCAGCTTTATTTGAAGGAAATCCAGAGGCGTAATCCAAAGTACGGTATAAATAGACAGAGACTAACAGGATGGTGAGACACAGGTGAATGCAATCAGTGAATGAGGTACAGGTGAATGTGATCAGTGATAAGTGATGATGAGTCCGGGCAGTGAGTTATGGGAAATGTAGTTTGTGAGTGATCATAGTCTTATGTGTGGAGTGCCCTCTGGTGGCTCTCAAGGGCACTCCAGCTGGTGACCGTTACAGCACCCTTAGTAAAATGGTTTTCCTGGAGGACAACATCCTAAAATCACCACAAAAGTTAATTAATTTCTTTAATTTTTTTTTTATCATTACTGCTTCATGCTAGTTACAAGTCGTAATGCCACCTTTACCCTGACCAATGTGGTGCCTCAACCCAACGCTGAACCAGAACGCTTGGAACAAACATGAGTCTAAACTGACCAGCTTTTTTAATGCAAACTGTCATCAGGCTATATATATATATATATATATATATATATATATATATATATATATATATATATATATATATATATATATATATATATATATAGTATGTATGTATATGTTTATCATGCATGTTTAGGTTACTTAACCTTAGCCCACTTAGCCTATAACCACATTTGATTAAAATTAAGACTATTCAGAATATTTTAAATGATATTTAAAAGTTTATATCACATTGATAGGAATCAATTTCTTATGTACACACTTATTAATTAAAATGAAAAGCATGACTATAACAATGCCCATGAAACTCAAGGTAAGCATATCCTTTATACTTAATCTTACCCCTCAAATAAATTAAAATGGTCTCTGTACATTTTAAATGCTATCTGAGACGTTCTTATGCGTACTGGCCCATTGGATGGTCACTCCACTCAGGGAGGTGAGAGATCTTCTCTTCTGTGCTGGGCTGGATGGGCCAACCCCAGGCTTTGAAGAAGGGGGACAAATTCAGGTTGACCACCTTGGAGAAGGTCTCAGCATATAGATTCATCTTGCCTGCATTGTCATTTGGCACTCCATTCATAGTATGGTAGGCAGTAAAAACCTTCTTAAAAGCATCCCAGCCAAATTTTTCCTGAAGCTGGAAAAAAAAAGAAAGAAAGATGATGGAAGATTACACAAAAAAACACAAATAATCCATTATTTTAAACACTCCTAATGATGTCCTTAACTCCTAACTCAATGGTGATGTACAACATGATGCACACCGACAATGTACATTATCAAACAATTTTTTAAAACACGTTTTCAGTCAGTCTGACTTACCTGCATGTAAGTCTCGAGTGCCGTCCACATACTCCAGGTTTTTAAATCCTTACCGCCATTGTGATACATCTTGGCTCGAGCCTGGCGGTTCTCTAGAGTCATGGCTGGATGAGCATTAGCTCTATTCAATCGCAGCACTTCCTCATGTACGTACACTGACCACAGGTTGCAGGTGCACTCAGTGGTGTGTGGAGGGAACTCCCAAACTCCACGCTGCTGGTTATGACCCAACTCGTGAATGGGTCCCCAAAGACCACATTTATAGGCGTGCTCTATGTTTATTAGTTCTGGGCCAGAGCTGGAGTGCATCATGATGGGATATCCAGCATGCATGAAACCTGAGGGGGGAAAAGGAGGAACTGCATTATTGTCAATATTACAAGAATATAATTAATAATAATGGTATTCTGTTGTAATAGTAATGGTTCTTTATCCCAGAGATAGTACCACTGACCGTGAGAGATCTGAACATCTGCAACAAACCGCTCTTTACGGGGCAACTTGGCAGGCCTTGCTGCAAGATCAGTTACACTTCTCATTATGCTATCCCAGAGTGCAGCCACCTCATCAGGGCGGTCCAGATTCCTTATAAATTCTGAATCTAATGTGATGATGATATTTTCAAACTCAAGTTCTGCCCAGGGGGCAGGTGCCGAACGGATCCTGCTCACCCAGTCAGCTACACTTGTCTCCCCTGAGGGACAAAAACAAGTTTTACCATATACCTTTAAAAGTTCTGAATAGAAACCTTACTGTGATGCTCACTGAATATTAATTCGGAATTCTTACCAGATTTGAAGTATGGAGCCTGTACTGAGACCTGCACAACAAATTCCACCCCATCCACTTTGCTCTGGGGGGGTGCTATTATGTAGATGAGCCCTCCCCACAGATTCCAGACCTGGACCATTTCTTTGTCCAAGGGGAATCGCTCATGGACCACAGGGGCCCGTTTCAGGATGTTTGCTCCACCAATGTTATCTGTCTGGCAACCAAGCTGCACCTACATAGAGTATCTCCTCATGTTAATAACATGCTCTTCAAGCCCTATGAGCAATAACGTTGTATCTAGAATGTCAAGTATATTACATACAGCACTATTCCTTGATTGGAAACATGTAATGTATAGACTTTATTGATTACCTGCCAATTTTTCCCAACAATCTCAGTAGGTACTGCTATGTACGTCTTCATACCAGGAGAAAGATATAAGCCTGTGCTTATCCATTCTTCAGAACCTGAAACAAGTAATTTTATAGTGCTCAAAATTGTAAAACTTAGAAATAACACTTTCCTCCTACATTTGGCAAGAAACCGTTCATACCTGCAGTGTTTGCACTGATCCGAACTCTTGCATCAGACAAAGTGGGTATGTTGGGTCTGTCCTTGATTATGTATGGAAGAAGGGCATCAGGATTAGGCGACACTTTGTATAACTCAGACCCAATGTTTAGCATCAGGTGGTCTTTGGCACTTTCAACAGGACATTTACTGCACACCTGTGGAACGCCTACCTCCTTCACTATGTCACTAAGAAGTGCTACCACTGACGTGTAGGCGGAACTGTCGTGAGAACGCATACGAAGGTAACTGGCACAGTCGCTGCCCAGTTGCTTCAAGCAGCCCTGTTCACGATCAGTTAGTTCTTTCCCCAGGCTTACATGTTCAGCAAACCGCTGCAGCATGTTACGGAAGTGGTACCCCTCTCTACAACTCTGTTCTATTTCTGGGGCCTTATATAACCCTCCACACAAGGTGTTGCCTAAAAGACACAATCCCATCCTGTTAAGAATGTGATTTCCTGGGTATTCAGTCATCACATTGCAGCCACAGTGGGTCTGTGCCCAATACCAGGCATGACCCCCAATCAGAAGACCTCCACCTTCAGCAACAAATTCTTGGATCTCTGCACACTGGGCATCACTGTAGGAAGTGCAGACATAGACGCTTAGATCTTCTCTCAAGCCAGTCAGCTGGCAATCTAAACCTGATTTGCTCAGTACCGCTTTGGCTGCTGCGAGACTAGGTAGGATCCCAATAACACCCTTCCGACCCTCATCAAGCCACTTGATAGCATTGATCATGAATGTGGACAGAGAGTCCCGGCCCATGTAGCCTTCATGGGATACCAGAATTACTCGGCCTTGTCCATAATAGGCACCAGCAATGAATGTTTTTCCAGCCGGAGTGACCGCAATGGGAAATGCTAATGGTCCGTGCACCATCACCTCAGATGCTATTGCGCCTCCTTGGGTGTCAAACTCGGACACACCTTGTAGCAGGAACTCTAGATCATCTTTGAAGTCTTTGCCTATTCTGAAAAAGACAATTAAAACAGATGGTGAAATGCATGGTTTGTTAAAAAATGGGTAAAATGCTCAAATATATGCTAAACTTACGATACAGAAAGCCAATTAGAAGGGATATTTCTTGGAACGGGGAATTTGCCAACTTCTCCTGGGTGTTCAAAGAAGTAAATTCCTGCCACACTGCACACTTTGTTTCCTGGGAAGTTCTTTATAGTGTTTTCTTGTGGATGGTTATGAGACCAACTCCAGGCTTGGCCAGCAATGATCAAACCACCTCCAGCTTTGAGGAAAGCAATCAGTTCCTTTGCACAGGTCTCGACACTGTAAGCATCTGTGATATATATAGCTAATCCATTCCGAAAGTCTCCTAGCTCTGTCTTGATAGGGCAGTAGTTCAAGTTTTCAGCTACTGAACGTAAACTCTTCTGAATCCCTATAATGCTGGCATCACTGGTACATGGCATGAGCCACATTAGGGCATTCTCTATGAGGCCAGGAAAGCGTGTTAGATATTGCTCATGTCCCAACACCACTATACGTCCCTGACCATAATGAGATGCAGCCATCAGCACCTGACCTTTTGGATTCATGGCAAGTGGAAAGGCATGTTCACCTATTAGTACAAGCTCACTAGGCACTGTTTTCCCTTCAAAATCAAGCTCCTGCAGCCCATACATGAGTGTGTAGTAGTCCTGTTCACGTGCCATGGTGGATTAGTTCTGTTTATTAATTCAATTCAATTCAATTCAAATCAAATCAATCACTGTTAACTAACAGTCAGTTTTGGGTCTGAACACTGGGTTTGTTCAACCAGAGCTTGTGCAAGCAGAAAAATGATACCGATTAGTCCTACACAAAGACAGAAAATGAGAAAAGAAAAGTTGTATATATTTAGAAACAAACACAAATGTAATTTTTGTTTTTATGAATTACATTTAATATACAGTAGTATACCAAAATCTTAAACTTTACATCCCATCCCATCCCATATGTAAAAAATTGCAACTCGATATTCAATATGCACACACTCACCTTTATCTGTAGACACAAAAAAGTTCAAATTACTTTCCTTCTTAGCTCTGTGTGACTACTTTAAGAATGTGTTCGTGGCTATGACTATGGCTCACCCATAAGGAGCACACCCTAGGAACACGCCCATAAATACACCTTTTTCATTTTGTTTGTTCATCTAGAAACCACCATCAACCACTCCCTCTATATGGCATTTGAAATCCTGTACTAGAGCTTACCAAATGATGTGTGGGGAAAAAAGGTCTCATTGTTTCATTGTTTTAGGTAAAGGCTGGAATACACTACACAACTCTTGCCCAGATTTTTGCCCCGATTTACAGTCAAGATGAATCAACACTAGTTGTCGAAAATCAGAGACAGTCTGCAGATTTTGAGCAGTAACAGTCGGCAAATTTCACAGAAAATCACTAAGGCCTGGTTTCACAGACATAAGGACTTAGTACAGTTAGGACATTTAAAAAGCTTTTATAAATGTGCCTTACAATTATTACTATTTTAATTTTTTTTTTAAATACTGACGTGCATCTTCTGACAAAGCAATGGCACTAATATATTTTAAGATATGTCAGTGCAAGTTGCTTTCAGTTAAATCAGCTCAAACATGCATTTGAGTCTCTAGGACAAGGCTTAAGTCTTAGCTGTGAACCGGGGGTTAGTGTATGAGCACATACTTTAAATAATGACTAAATTAAAAACGTTTTCTTCCATATGTCATGTGTGGGGTTCAATAGCTTTAAGACAAAAACACTTCCCAGTTTAAACTAAACTGTTGGTCCTTCATTATGCAGAGTAAATAAACTATGTTTATCAAGCCATAAGTATTAGCAGGATATCCTATCTCATGATAATACTTATGTAAACTGAAGATTCATCATCTAACTTACAGGCGTAAGCAAACTGAATAGTCTCATTCTTTTGTCTGTGCGCTTTGTACTGATTTTCAGCTACTACACAAACAAAGTTTTAAATCCCCTTTTCAACACAAAAACTATTTGGGAAAAACAGGCAGGCTACTTATTTATTATAAATGTTTTATCTGTGCACACCATTTTTTTCTTCTCTGATGAAGTCAATACTGGCACGAGGGCGGGACAACCTGTCACTCAGATCACAACAATAGCAAAACGTACATCCAGCGATTTGATACATTTCAGATGATCTATCTATCTATCTATCTATCTATCTATCTATCTATCTATCTATCTATCTATCTATCTATCTATCTATCTATCTATCTATCTATCTATCTATCTATCTATACAGAACCAAGAAAAAGCACTTGCTATCAATAACTGCTTTTAAAAACTTGCTTACAAAAGGTATACAGTTTTTTATTGGGCTATAAAATAAAATACATGATAATGTTGATAATGTATCTGAGAAAAATACGGTATTAAAATGGTTAATGACAGCGGTGGCTAAACACCATATAGCCACACTGTTATAGTAATAACTTTAACTACAGTAAATGGTGTGGCAGAAACGAAAGATGACTCCCAATGACATGGGAACCAAACAATGGGCGACGTTGTTCCACATCGGACATATTTACTTGTCGGACCCGTGAAGGGTGTACAACAACTAAATCGCAAGAAGTAACCTAAGTTTTAGACAACAGGTAAGTGCTATTTGGATTTTGTCTTGTGTATATATATATAGTACACTTTTGATGTCCCAATCGAATCATAATGTTGATTAACTTTGTAGGCAACGTTATACACAGACTACGCAGGTTATATAAAGTTAGCTTGAGCCTATAAGTGTTTCTCAAACGGAAGGCTGCGTCCTACCGAGACTGCGTCCTTCCTAGTCCAGTCCTTACGCCTGTTTCACACATACTCCGTCTGCAGTGCGTATGCGGTGCGTGTTGCGGTGCGTATGCGGTGCAGGAGCAGCACGCGCTGTTGTTCTTTCATGCTGCCTGCGTTTGCAGCGCGCAACTGATCCGCGGTTGTATACCACAAACACAGCATTTATTCATTATTATTTTTATTTCAAATCCAAAAGTTGTTACTGAACATGGCTTGTCAGAATTGCAATTCTCTTTGTTTACACTTTCATAGATGTCACGTTTTAACGTAGTACATTTAAACAACGGTTTATTCAATTCATTACTTTATATTTATATAGCCTATATAACTTTATATAGCCTATACTTTAGCTCACACAAGTGCCAAAACATTGAAATATAACTTATAGCCTATAAACATTTTAAATTAGAAACTTACAATAGAAACAGCCGACTCTCGTCTTTTCTTTCGTTTTTAAACCCTTTTAAAAGCAGGTCATAAAGACCTTTGTTTTTCCACCTCCAGGAACGTAACGTTACGTGCTCTCCATTATTTCAATTTTTTAACCTAAATGCCAGGTAAGGTGTTGTTTCCTTGCTTTACCCGAGAAAAAAACTGACTTTGAAACAGAGTAGGCTATATTTTAAATTACATACATCTGTGGTAAAATTACTAGATTTTCGTGTCAGTACATGTTTATTTTAACGCGAACAATGTGCTGTCACTTTAATTCCGCAGTGCAGCACAGCAAAAAATAGACTCGGTACGGAAACGATCGCCGGACTGCTGCAGACGCACTGCACCTGGAACGGACTGACGGACAGCATCCGCGTGCAGTGTGGAAGCTGTAATCCGTTAACATGGGTACGGAAAAAAATACGCACCGCATACGCACTGCAAACGGAGTATGTGTGAAACGGGCGTTACGCGGCTTGTCCTCCTCAACGTTAGAATGAGACGGTCTAGTCAGAGGCATTGAAAAACAGTTACGACACTCCCATAGACTTCCATAGGAACTGAGGGACGCGGAAGTAAAGCGTGTCATGAAGCGGGCAATAGTTCCAGCATTGAACCCCATTAATTTAATTTTAAAGCACACTCGCTGGCAAGTTGACGAAATTACTGCATATTTTGATATTTTATTGCATTAGTTGACCTTTCAGGAATCTTGATAGAAGTATTTTATGAAGCGCGTTATAGTTCATGTTTATTGCTATATTATAGATTGTTAGACTCTAACTGCAGTTAGATTACGTGAGCAACACTGTAACAGCTAGGCCTACTATATACAGATGATATGTGTTATATTTGAACAGTTTTTAGTCTCTCTGAGATCTTTCTGTCGAATCAGCCCTACACTATTTAACTTTATTTGGTTAAATTCTGTATGCTACCATCATTCATTTATATTCACCTGTTATATGCTTATGTGAGTATCATAAAACCTTACGAAGTTAACAACATTCAAATTATAAAGGAAATTACCACTAGAACCAGTAGATGGCGGAAGAGGAACACATTTTTTCCTCATGTTTTGCGTTTGAATTTTATAGATTATCAAATCACTATTATAACATTAAAATATCGATTTTGACCACTTTGTTTATACTGAAGTATTAAATATATAGGCCAATTGTTGGGAAAAATCACAAGATCTCGTAAAAAACACAGTTTTTCTATGGTGCTTGGTCTAGTGCGCATGGCTATGTCACGCACGTTCCCGCCCCAGCGGTCACGATGCAAAAATACTATTAACTTAATTTTGGAAAACATACTTTGTATTACAAATCTTTATATTAACTTGCTCTCTATTAATGCAATACAGTGAATGACAGCCGTCTCCCAGTGGCTTACGTTATTGTCAGTTTAGTGTTAGTGATTAATTTACAACAAAACAAAAGATAACATCTATGCTTTCATGTCCGAAAACATTATTTTTGTCTCACATTTCATAATAAACTCAGACAAGCTCAGTACCGACTCATTTTCCGTCAGTTTATTTTCATGAATTGGAATGTACACAAAGGATTGTGGGTGATATTAAAGGGTTAGTTCACCCAAAAATGAAAATTATGTCATTAATTACTCACCCTCGTGTCGTTGGACACCCGTAAGACCTTCGTTCATCTTCGGAACACAAATGAAGATATTTTTGTTGAAAGCTGAGGCTGAGAAAGGCCTCAGATAAGCCTCCATAGGGATTCGGTACTTTTGCACTCACAAGACCCATAAAAGGCACTAAAAACGTCATTACAAAGTCCATCTCACTACAGTGGCTCTACAATAATTGTACAAAGCGACGACTAGTTTTTGTGAGCAAAAAAAATCAAAATAACGACTTTATTCAACACAAACTTTGGCCTCTGCTGTGAACTCCATGACGCATGCGCGAGAATATTACGTAGCGCCGGCGTTCGGGAATCCATGAAATGTGCACTTTAGTTCCATTTTGAGCACTACGCCGAGACCTAAAGCACGATCAATGTAGAATTCAACAGCTTAGATACGGCGCGTCTTCCTCTGCTTGTAAACAAATCTCCTCCTCGCTTCTGGGTTATGTGTCCGAACGCCGGATCTGCGTCATTTTCTCGCGCATGCGTCGTGGTGCTTCGTGAGTCCACGGCAGATGCCAAAGTTTGTGTTGAATAAAGTCGTTATTTTGATTTTTTTTTTTGCGCACAAAAACTAGTCGTCACTTTGTACAATTATTGTAGAGCCACTGTAGTGAGATGGACTTTGTAATGACGTTTTTAGTGCCTTTTATGGGTCTTGTGAGTGCAAAAGTACTGAATCCCTATGGAGGCCTATCTGAGGCCTTTCTCAGCCTCAGCTTTCAACAAAAATATCTTCATTTGTGTTCCGAAGATGAACGGAGGTCTTACGGGTGTCCAACGACATGAGGGTGAGTAATTAATGACATAATTTTCATTTTTGGGTGAACTAACCCTTTAAGGCCGCAAAGGATACACCCAATGCGTCCCTTCAAAACAGGCCGAATGAAGGATGTGAAACGAAGGCTGCCTTCCAAGGCCCTGTCCCAAATGGCAACCTAAACCCTCACTCGCAGTCTTCCTACAAGTCTGCACTTTCATGACGTAACGCCGCTTTGACTGTCGGGAAGAATTCCGCTGCAGAACCCGCACCAGTGCGGGCTCGGCAGAAGTGCGCATCGAGGGCGCATATCGACCGCAAAGGGGGCGCTCGCGAGCACCCTTCTGAGACCTAAAATGACAAATGGGACACACTACGGTCACGTGGACATAAAGGACACGCGCCCGTGGCAGCCATTGTAAGTCCACAAGACTGAAAGGGCATATGAAGTGCGCCATTTGGGACAGGGCCCAAGGATCCTTCAAATTGAGATGGCCTTGGGCGACGTTTGATGACGTGGCAGCCGAGATATGCAGCCTTCGTAGGATGCAGCCTTCTGTTTGAGAAACACCCTATATGAGCCCTCTGGTGTCAAAGTCCAACTAAGTTCATTGTTTTTACACACGTATTAAAACAAAGTTGCGGCATGTAGCTAATGAGTTTCTTTTCATTTATCTGGTTAAACATTCATAATTAGCTTGTTAGATAAATAGCAAATATGGGTAGTTGACATATAGGCAGTAAAAAAGCTTTTTTTTTTTTTTTTCAAAATAAAATTTTTGATGAAAAAAATACATACATTTATGTAGTGTGAAGTCTAATGTTTGAGAAAATATATGGGGTCACTAACTTTATTAATTCTTACTTTTACTGTTTTTTAGAATTTTTTTTACTGAGCTGTACCGTAAATGTGTCCAATGTTGTGACTAAAAATTAAGAGAAAAAAAAACTTAATATACAAATAGCATGGTAGAGATGTATCTTTATTATTAGACACTTATTTTCATATTGTGTTATTTATTTAATATGAAATTATGAATAACATTATTGTCATCCTTTCAAAACTGCTGAAAATTATACCATTTTAAAGGAGAACTCCAGTGAATTTTTAAGTTAATCTTGATCGTTATACCTTTGTGAGTACTGTCCAAAAAAAAACAAAAAACGAGCCGGATTGGTGCTTGCAACACGGAGCTGTTACAGTTAATGCCCAGATCTCCCACTCACACGGCAGCTAATTCACCGGAGTTCTCCTTTAAGATGAGTGATGATTATATCTCCCCTACAGCAATACCCAACTGTTCTTTTAAGGTAGTTTGAGATTTGATTTTTTTTTTTTATGTGTGTCACACCATAGGACATTGTCACACATAAGGACAGAAATGGTAGTTATTGCATTAAAGAAAGTGAGGGGTATTACATTGAAGTATTCTTTTTTTTAACTTTGAATGTGTCAAAGAAGAAAGAATTTAATTTTGATACAAACAATATCATTTTTTTGTTTTTAAATCAACAAAATGAACTCCTTGACAAATATCGTCGAAACTTTTTTTAATGTAATTAATTTGTTTTTTTTAAAGATGAAACAACATTTCATTTTGTTAAATCATCAACCATGTTTTTAAAAATCACATTTTTTAAAGTATATGGCTGCTCGTTTTAAGGCGTCATTTCAGTTCTATTTACTTTGCATCGTTCTCTTAGGATCTCCTCCCTGTTCTTTTTCTCTCTATCTCTCTATACCTCCATGTCCTCTCCCTCCCACTCTTTTCTCTCCCTCAATTCCTTCGGTCTCAAAAACAAAGAATATCACATTTTATACTTCTTTTTTCATGACACTTTATAACAGTCAAAATGTTCTGCAAAACATGTTTTGAAACATAAAACAATGTTTTATTCAATTGCATTTAAGAACACTGAAAATGTTCCAAAAAAGAATAAAAAGGAGTTGAACAAATCTTATTTAATTATTTAAAATGCTTTTTAAAGAGACGTTCTCCATACAGAAAATTGGTTACTTAGCATCCATTTGTATTATTTAGATCTTAATTGTACTGCATTTCTTACTTTAACTTCTGTCCTGCAGTCCAGCTGTTCTCGTCCGTGAATGGATATGCAGTGCACACTAGTGAGTGTGAATGGAGCTCGGGTGGAGCTGGCTGATGGTCGAGCTCTTATATTTGGTCGAGGCCCTGAGTCCAGAATTACAGACAAGAAGTGCTCGAGGCATCAGGGTGGGTTACATCAGCACACCCATCTTAGTTATGCAAAAAGTTGTACGTGTCACTTTTGTTTCTGTTCATAAAGAATAATGGATGTGCGTCTCTTTTTGACAGTCAAACTTGTGGCTGACTATGCCAAACAAGAAGTTCTGGTTACGCAGGTAAAAAAAAAAAAAATCAGCATGCTACAGTTTACCCATGCTGGGTACACACAAAAAGATTTTTAAACGTTCAAAATGTGAGAGACCACAAACATGATGACAATAAATCATAGATTTAACCGTTTTGTTCCTCTAGTCTAGTGTGTGGAGTGTCGCGATGTGACCAGGAAAGCACACTACACACTAACAGATTCCATTCTCAAATAACAGAGTCCCGCCTGTGAACATGGGAAATCTCTCAAAATCTCTCGCATCAAAACATCTCAAACGTGACTTTAAAGTAGACAAACATGGCGGATGACCGGAAGGAAGAAATTGCGCTTCTAGTGTATGGACTGCTTTTTACAGAAAATTTGCGGGGGAAAATGAAAAAGTGTGAAAATGAACTTATCATGCGCTGCAAGCGTGAGCTGGAGGTGACTTTTCCGTCAGCTTGCTTTCTGATTGGGTGTTGTTTCGTTTCACGTGATAATCTCAGGGAGTGCATGTGCTTGTGTCCCCCGGGTTCCTCCCAGGTCAGGATTTCTGGACTTGTTGATTCGAGATTGGGGTGGCTCCGACTTTTTTCCGATCAGGTTCAATCACTCTTAACACACCTCACACCACAGGAAAATCTGATCAAATAATCTGTAGAACCATCAAGACAATCGGGACTTTACCTAGGATTGTCGGAAGGGGAGGAATCGGCCAAAAAGCGGCCCGATTATCTTATCGTGTGTACCCAGCATTAGAGTGTAAATTTTTTAAAAACAAATATTTTCTTAATATTTAAAGCTGCAGTCCTTAGTTTTTCCTCTTTGGCGACATCTCTGTTCGAATTCTGCAATTGCAGTTATTTGCGGAATTATCAACTGTACGTGAATTGTGCCTCGGCACGCCACAGCGACTGAACTAGGGAGCTGATTGAGACACCCCCCCGAAAGTCAGAAATCTTTTGCATTTTACCACTGGTGAATCTCCAGTTGTCACTGGTGATTGTGTTTGAAACTTTCTGGATCCGCTATCAAATTGATAAGTTTAATTATATCAAGTGCCGTTAGAAAAGGCTATACATCTCCACCTCCAACATCCTCACATGCAATATAGCCTACTAGCCGGGACACCTTCTTTATGTGTACAGATGTGACGTAATGACGCAAAGACATGCTTGAATTTCCAGCGGAAATCCACCAGTACTACTGGAATTAAAGAAATTATTACAAGCTTATCGTTGTAAATCGAGCTAAGGTAAGCAGATAGTATTGAACACTTGCTGGTTATGTACTTGCTCAAATTTATTTTTGGTAATTTTTAACCCAAAAAAGTTACGGACTGCAGCTTTAAATCTTGGAAAGCATAAGTGAGTACAAACCAATCTGTGTTTCCACAGCTTGGACCCAACCCCTCTTCCCTGGATGGTCAGCCTTTGGGTCGTGGCGAGACTGTATGTCTGACATCTGGTTGCACACTGCACTTGGTTAATCAGTCCCACCCGTTCACTGTGAAATTTGTTGGAAATTCAAGCGGAAAGTCTTCCTCCCCTCAGAAGAATAGAACGGAAGCAGATGAAAGCAGAGACACACAGAAAATCTCGAATGATCCCAAAAGGAGCATCCAGGATTACTTTTCTAAATCTTCGAGAAAGGTATCAAGATAAACTGTTTGAGAAAATATATTTAAATATACAGGGAGTGCAGAATTATTAGGCAAGTTGTATTTTTGAGGATTAATTTTACAACATTAATAATTAAACAACAACCATGTTGTCAATGAACACAAAAAACTCATTAATATCAAAGCTGAATATTTTTGGAAGTGTTTTTTAGTTTTAGCTATTTTAGGGGGATATCTGTGTGTGCAGGTGACTATTACTGTGCATAATTATTAGGCAACTTAACAAAAAACAAATTTATACCCATTTCAATTATTTATTTTTACCAGTGAAACCAATATAACATCTCAACATTCACAAATATACATTTCTGACATTCAAAAACCAAACAAAAACAAATCAGTGACCAATATAGCCACCTTTCTTTGCAAGGACACTCAAAAGCCTGCCATCCATGGATTCTGTCAGTGTTTTGATCTGTTCACCATCAACATTGCGTGCAGCAGCAACCACAGCCTCCCAGACACTGTTCAGAGAGGTGTACTGTTTTCCCTCCTTGTAAATCGCACATTTGATGATGGACCACAGGTTCTCAATGGGGTTCAGATCAGGTGAACAAGGAGGCCATATCATTAGATTTTCTTCTTTTATACCCTTTCTTGCCAGCCACGCTGTGGAGTACTTGAACGCGTGTGATGGAGCATTGTCCTGCATGAAAATCATGTTTTTCTTGAAGGATGCAGACTTCTTCCTGTACCACTGCTTGAAGAAGGTGTCTTCCAGAAACTGGCAGTAGGACTGGGAGTTGAGCTTGACTCCATCCTCAACCCGAAAAGGCCCCACAAGCTCATCTTTGATGATACCAGCCCAAACCAGTACTCCACCTCCACCTTGCTGGCGTCTGAGTCGGACTGGAGCTCTCTGCCCTTTACCAATCCAGCCACGGGCCGATCCATCTGGCCCATCAAGACTCACTCTCATTTCATCAGTCCATAAAACCTTAGAAAAATCAGTCTTGAGATATTTCTTGGCCCAGTCTTGACGTTTCAGCTTGTGTGTCTTGTTCAGTGGTGGTCGACTTTCTGCCTTTCTTACCTTGGCCATGTCTCTGAGTATTGCACACCTTGTGCTTTTGGGCACTCCAGTGATGTTGCAGCTCTGAAATATGGCCAAACTGGTGGCAAGTGGCATCTTGGCAGCTGCACGCTTGACTTTTCTCAGTTCACGGGCAGTTATTTTGCGCCTTGGTTTTTCCACACGCTTCTTGTGACCCTGTTGACTATTTTGAATGAAACGCTTGATTGTTCGATGATCACGCTTCAGAAGCTTGGCTATTTTAAGACTGCTGCATCCCTCTGCAATATATCTCACTATTTTTGACTTTTCTGAGCCTGTCAAGTCCTTCTTTTGACCCATTTTGCCAAAGGAAAGGAAGTTGCCTAATAATTATGCACACCTGATATAGGGTGTTGATGTCATTAGACCACACCCCTTCTCATTACAGAGATGCACATCACCTAATATGCTTAATTGGTAGTAGGCTTTCCAGCCTATACAGCTTGGAGTAAGACAACATGCATAACGAGGATGATGTGGTCAAAATACTCATTTGCCTAATAATTCTGCACTCCCTGTATATTTAGGCCACCTAATATAAAGTGGGTCCATTTAAAAATTTTTTTAAAGGGTTGGTTAGCCCAAAAATGAAAATTCTGTCATTAAAGGATTAGTTAACTTCAAAATGAAAATTTCCTGATAATTTACTCACCCCATCTCATCCAAGATGTTCATGTCTTTCTTTCTTCAGTTGAAAAGAAAATACGTTTTTTGAGGAAAACATTCCAGAATCTTTCTTCACATAATGGTTTTCAGTTGCAACCAAAATGTTGACGATCCAAATCAATGCAGTTTCAAAGCGCTTTGAAGGGCTTCAGAGACTCTGCACGATCCCAGATGAGGAATAGGGTCTTATCTAGCGAAACCATCGGCCATTTTCAAGAAAGAATTCAAATGAATATACTTTTTAACCTAAATTGCTCATCTTGTGCTCTTCGGCCGCCAGTGATTGCACAATCTCGTTGAGACATCACACTAGACGTAGGCGAAAGTAACGCCCCAACCAAACATGCGAGGACTAATACAAATGCCTTTTACCAAAAACACTCCATCTTCAACTGCAAAAACGTCCGACATCGTTGTTTCACCTTTTTTTGTTAAAGGGTGTTTGTATTAGACTTTGCATGTGTGCTTTGTAAATATGGGGTATCTTTGCTACGTCTAGTGACGTTTTCGACACGATTGCGCAATCATTGGCGGCCACAGAGCAGCGCAAGATGAGCAATTTAGGTTCAAAAGTATATACTTTCTTTTTTTTTTTTTTTAAATGACTGATGGTTTCGCTAAATAAGACCCTATTCCTCGTCTGGGATCGTGCAGAGTCTCTGAAGCCCTTCGAAAACTGCATTGATTTAGACCTTACATTTTTTGGTTGCAATTGACAACCATTGTGAAGTAAAATCCTGGAATGTTTTCCTCAAAAAAACTTTCTTTCTAAAATTAAGAAATTAAGACATGAACATCTTGGATGAGATGAGGAAATTTTCATTTTAAAGTGAACTTATCCTTTAATTACTCTCCCTCATGTCGTTCTAGACCAGTAAGACTTTCTGACCCCTAGACAACTATTTAATTATTGATTATTGAAACACTCATTTTCAGTCAATCTCATGTCAATCTTGAGTACCTATAGAGTAGTATTGCATCCTTCATATCTCCGAAAAGTCTTTCGTTTCATTATATTTATAAAAGAAAGATACGCTGTACTGAGTCTTTCCGAAAAAAGTAGAGCAGCTGGGGGCGAATCGTTTGGGCGGAGCTAAAGAATGACGAGCGCGCGCAGCTATTGCGTTGAGCTATGCATGTTTCCATAGAAAAACAATGGAATCGATAGCTAACAACACATAGACATTTGAAGCAGTTTTACTCACCGCCTGCTACCAACATACAACCGTGAACCTTAATCGCTGGGACTGCTCCATCTTTCAGCATTAGATGAGCTACAACTCCGGAGTTGAACTGTACCTTGTTTATAAACCATCATCGCCGAAATTCAGGGAGCAAACAAACACTTGCACAAGCTCTGTTGCTGCTCCGGAAAAACAAACTCCATCCACTGTCCCATTAACGCTAGGTTCTTTGGGAAGCTGTGCCTACAGTTCAGTCCTGTGACTACAGCACAGCCGGCTGTGCTCTCTCGCTCTAGTCGTGTGCGCGTCCTTCTGGGAGAAGAGCCCGTACAAGGACATTCCGCCCCATCTGACGTCAGATAGACCCATACTCGAAAAAAACTTTCCGAAACTTATGAGAAATCGGAAGGAGTGTTTTTGGCGCAGAAATACTCCATCAAACGTCCAACTTTTACATTTTTTACTTTGTCCATATTTAGGATGGGTATCCAAGTCTTTAACAATGTAAAAAGTTCAGTATGCATGAAACGGCATTTCACTCCCCCTTTAATTTTATGAAGAGACGAGAATACTTTTTGTACGCAAAAAACAAACAAAAATAACGACTTGTGCAACCCGTTGATGCCACTTTCGCTGCTGTTTTAAAAGATTTCAAAGGCAAGTTTTCTTTGAAAAAGGAAAAGAAACTTGCCCTGGAACAATTCCTACAAAAGAAGGCTGTGTTTGCCTTGCTACCGACTGCTCTGCAAAGGACGTCACCCGGATTGCTGGTCTGATTGGTTGCAGGACTATCCAATTGCGTACAGAGTAATTTGAACTATGCCTCTTATGCAGTAGTAAATACAGAGTAGACTTCCCAGACCAATGTTCAATCTTATAAGTTTGAGCTTGGTCTGGTGATAGCCAGACAAGAACGAAGGTCTTACGGGTTTGGAACGACATGAAGGTGAGTAATTAATGACAGAATTTTCATTTTTGGGTGAACTGTCCTTTTAACACTGCATGCATTCAATTGGTCAAAAGGCACAGTAAAGACAAAATATTTCAAATGAGTGTTCTTTTGAACTTTCTAACAAAAAAAAAAACTAATTTATTCGCCAACAGTATCTTTGCTGCATTTTAATGTTAAATAGATTTTAATAATAAGAGAGAAACTTGATCTAACATAGTTTTACAAAAAAAAATATAAATGTTGCCACATGGCAATTCGTTACCACAATGGAACGGCATTGATGCATTTCCTCATTCTGAATTTTTGTAGAGAATTTAATTGTATTATTGCTGTTTTTTTTTTTTTTTTTGTGAAGTATTTATAATAATTGCATTTATGCTTTAGAAATACAGTTATATTTATATATGCATTTTGAAGAAAAAGGCAAGAAATGGTGAGCTAGGATATAAACAACATTGAAGAATATATTAATAAAAGTTAATTTAGTCTGCATGAGTGTATAAATTCATAAAAGAAACATTTATTTTGTTGTTGGGAAATTTACATAATTTTTTAGTTATTTTGAGGTATTATTATTGTCATAAAATCCTATCGAAATATCCCATAAAACCTCTTGTTTCTCAGGCAACAAAACAACCTCACAGCCCAGAGAAGGACGTCCCTCGCATGAAACGAGGGCGTGACGATGAGGATGATGAAGATGAACAGACCTCAGCTGAGAAAAAGCTTAAGCAGTTACAAGCATTTGCTGAGAGAGCGTGTGATGACAACATGGACTCATCAACAGTCAAACCCAGCGCTCCGTCTTCCACTTGCTCTCAGAGTCACTGGCAACAAATCGGCAGCCTCATGCTGTTCACTGCGGCAGGGGTTCCAGAAAGCTCCAAAGTAAGGCATTAACTTTCTTACAGGAATTACATGGTGTTTAATCAGCAAAACCATTGTGCTTCTATAATGTTTTGTGTGATTCAGGTAGCAGGTTTTGACATTGACGGCTGCATTATCACTACAAAGTCTGGGAAAGTATTTCCCACAAGTCCAGATGACTGGAGGTGAGTCTGGTTGAAGAACTTGCTGTATACGCTGCAGCTGTTTGTTGTCTCTCATTTGATGATGTTTTACTCTTGTTTAGGATTCTCTTCCCAGAGATTCAGCCCAGACTGGCCAGTCTGTTGAAGAAAGGATACAAGGTACTTCTTAATCCACCATCTCTTCATTTTCTTTTGATGTAGTCAGTATGTGATAACATTTCATAAGTTAAGTTGGAGCATCAATAAATGTCCAACTGGTTTTGCTTTGCTTTGCTTTGCTTTGCTGTGTTTAGGTGGTATTTTTCACCAATCAGATGGGTATATCTCGAGGAAAACTCAGACCGGAGGTGTTCAAGTCAAAAGCTGAGGATATTCTACAGACTCTTCAGTTGCCCATCCAGGTTAATGACACGTTCACCCTTCTTACATACACTACTGTTCAAAAGTCTGGGGTCTGCACGATTTAAAACAAAAAATACAGCCAAAACGGTAATATTGTGAAATATTATTACAATTTAAAAGAACCATTTTCTATTTGAATCTATTCTAAAATGTAATTTATTTGTGTGATGCAAAGCTGTATTTTCAGCATCAATACTCCAGTCTTCAGTGTCATATGATCCTTCAGAAATCATTTTAATGTGATGATTTGCTGCTTGAGAAACATTTCTTACTTATTATTATCAATGTTAAAAAAGTTGTGGAAGTTTTGTGAAAACTGAGATACAGTTTTTTTAGGAATTAACCCTTAAATGCATACCTCGGGTCTTTAGCTACCCGAGACGCCAATCACTACCCTCCTCCTCATTCATTTTTTAAAGTTACACATCAACCTTCTTAGTATTCCTCAATCAATCAATCCATTTTAAACAATATAACAAGAAAACAATAATACAATTATAATTGAATTCCTGTTTTTGCACTAGTTTTTTGTCAAAATTGTATAGGTGTAAGATTGTAAGTATTTTTTTTTCCTGCACAATGATAAATGAATCTATAATGACACGATAAATTCACCTTTATTCCACAAGGTGGCAATGTCTGATACACAATGATGAAGTGACGTTTCACTCATACTTGACTGAAAGCGAAACAATAATAATTATAATCTGCAAAACTTGAAATGGCTCAGTGATTTACTGCAGAGCAAGTACTGAACACAATCAAATATTAGTGTCACTGTCACTTGATGGTGGATCTGGTGAAGGAAGCTGTCAGTTATCAAAATATTTATTTTCAAGACGATGAAAATTAGTTTTGAGAATATGCGTGAGATCGCAAATATGAGCCAGATGCTGAATGTACTGGGAAATGAGCTCTGATGAGGACAGTGGTGATGCTTTAAAACATCTGCTCAAACTGAACCCTTCCAAGCTCCAAAAGGTAACAAAATGTTTTATTTTATTCTTCTGTAATTGTTTCTCTAATATCAGGAGTTTTATATATTATCGTGACAGGTATCTATCCATGTTAGATATAGATCCGGGTCGCTAAAGACCCAAATATGTAAGAATGTTTGGCGAAACAGTCATGCATTTAAGGATTAAAAGGAAAGTTAAAAAACATTTTTTTGTAATAGAAATCTTGGTCACTCTTTAGATTAGGGTCCAATTCTCACTATTAACTATGACTTTTGACTCGATTAACTCCTAATTTACTGCTTATAAATAGTTAGCAAGGTAGTTGTTTAGTTTAGGTATTGGGTAGGATTAAATTATGTAGAATATGGTCATGCAGAATAAAGCATTAATATGTGCTTTATAAGTACCAATAAACAGCCAAGTAATATGCATGGGAATAAGTCACTAGTAAATAAAACTAGTATATACGAAATCTTTTGTAACATTATAAATGCCTTCACAGTCAATTTGATCAATTGAATGCATCCTTGCTGAATAAAAGTATTATTAATTTATTACCTTACTGGCTCCAAACTTTTGAATGGTAGTGCAAGCAAGTTTGAAAATTGAGTGCAGTAAATGTATTTCCCATAACTTATTTATTTACGAAAGGGAATTTATTGTCTTTTTTTCAGGTCTTTGTTTCCACAGCCCCTGGTATTTACAGAAAGCCTGTTATCGGAATGTGGGAACATCTGTGTGAGAAGGTGAATCAAATAAAATCAATTAAAAAAATTGTATCATTTGCTTTACATTACATACAACAAGCAGCAAGTTCGGTCCCAGTAGCTTGTGTATATTAAAGGGTTAGTTCGGCCAAAATTGAAAATTAGCCCATGATTTACTCACCCTCAAGCTATCCTAGGTGTATATGACATTCTTCTTTCAGACGAACACATTCAGAGTTATATTATTAAATCCTGGCTCTTTCAAGCTTTATAATGGCAGTGAATGTTGCTCTGTTTTTGAAGTCCATAAAAATATTGAAATTTAAAACTTTATAAAGTAAAATTTCTAACTTCCGGCGGACCGTCTTCTGTATCAAAGTGTAGCGCCTGCGCCTCTCGCAGTTCAAAATGCTTACAAAATCAAAATCAAAATCGTCAGATGTAGCGTAAGCTTTTTGAACTGCGAGAGGCGCTACACTTTTTCCGTAAGTTGAATACAGAAGACGGTCCGTCAGAAGACAGTCCGCCGGAAATTAGAAATTGTACTTTATAAAGTTTTAAATATGGATATTTTCCTTACACAAACGCACCGCTTCTCTTCAGAAGGCCTTTATTAACCCCCCGGAGTCGTGTGGAGCAATTATAGGATGGATAGATGCACTTTTATGGACTTCAAAAACAGAGCAACATTCACTGCCGTTATAAAGCTTGAAAGCTTGGACATTTATTAATATAACTCCAATTGTGTTGGAGGATGGAGGCTTGAGGGTGAGTAAATCATGGGCTAATTTCCATTTTTGGGTGAACTAACCCTTTAAGACACTGTTGTGTTTTTGCAGGCGAATGGTGGAGTGATTATAGACGTGTCACAGAGCTTCTATGTAGGAGGTGAGCTAAATCAAGTTCTTTCAAGTCTATGGCCCTGTTTAAATAGGGTCTAAAACGTTCTGAACTTGTCCTCTTTCGACCACTTCCAGAGTTAGTCGAAAACACATTCAACCTGATTGCTTTCATAGTGTAAACAGCCACAAAAGACCGCCTTCTCTTCGTCTAAACATTATAAGCGCGCTAGCCAGATTTAAACTTTGTTGGCTGGAGACCCAAGTTTGGTTTGAAGACGAAAACACGTACCAAGCACAATGTTCTCTCACAATTCCTGATTTCTAACACACACTCTGTGTTTGGCGTGGTCTTGCGGCTTTCAGAGCAGAAAGGAAAGCTGCAGATCTCTGTATGTTTTTCCGTCATCTCTGATCGCATTCATATGTAAATTGTGTGAGCCTATTTTGTCCATTACTTCGAAAGATTTGAAAAAATCCATACATTTACCCGCCCATAGACCCTCCCCTTGAACAAATCAGGACAGAAGTGGTTGAAAGTGGACAAAAGAGACTGATTAAAACCCCAGGTGTAAATGGGTATGTGTCTCCCTCGTCTACTTGTGATCCGATCGACCAGTATAAACAGGGCCTAAATGCTTGTGATTAGCACTCTTCAGATATTTGAGATTTAAGGTCAATTTCATGGAACTACAAAGTAGTTTAATGGTACATTCATTTTGCTGCCTTTTTTTTTTATTCTTCCCCATAAACCTAAAATGAACCCATACCTTATATTACTTGGTACTTTCTTTGGTAAGTACACTTTGAGTACACCCCTAACCCTACTCTAAACTCTAACAGGAAGACCAATTGTAAAGACCTTTCAAACTAGCTTTCGGCATGCCCATTACTCATGACCTGCAGATACCCACACTTGAAATGAAGTCCAACCCAATTTTTTTCCAGCACATAGTGCAAAATGACCCAATAACATTTTTATATGCTCAGTTATGCTTTTCCCTCATTTTCAGATGCAGCAGGACGTCCTGCTAACTGGGCTCCAGGGAAAAAGAAGAAAGACTTCTCTTGCAGTGACAGACTGGTAATGAAACTGCATTTCACATAAGCAGATTGTATTCTTTTCTGTTACTAAGAGTCACTGCATTTTATAATAAATTATATTAATGCAAATAATGTGTAATTTTGTTACACTGGTTTGGCCACAAGGGGGCATGGTAGTGTTTTTCTTGCTCCATTTTACAAACGTTACAATGCTTTATTGGCTTTTGACAAAATACAGCTTTACATGTTTGTTTCTTTCTTATCTCTTGTGCCCTCAGTTTGCCCTCAACATTGGTCTTCAGTTTTACACCCCAGAGGAATACTTCCTGGGCTGGAAACCCGCTCAGTTCAGCTTACCAGAGTTTGACCCTGTAAACGATTGGTCTTTTTGGATGTTTTTGTTTCACTTACACATTTGCTACAGTGTATCATGTATGGTTATTTATGTTTTGTACTTTATTTGTGTACTTTACACTACCATTCAAAAGGTTTGGGTCAGTAAGTATAATAAAAATAAAAATAAATGAGTACTTTTATTTAGTAAGGATGGGTTAAATTGATCAAAAGCAGATAACTTTAATAAATGAGAAAAAAATCTATAATAAATGCTGTTCTTTTGAATTTTCCATTCATCAAACATTGATAATAATAAGTAAGAAATGTTTCTTGAGCAGCAAATCATCATATTAGAATGATTTCTGAAGGATCATGTGACACTGAAGACTGGAGTAGCAATGCTGAAAATTTAGCCCAGGAATAAATGACTATTCAAATGTATTAAAATGGAAAACAGTTATTTTAAATTGTAATAATATTTCACAATATTACTGTTTTTCCTGTTATTTATAAATGCAGCCTTGGTGAGCATAAGAGACTCTTACTGACCCAAACTTTTGGACATTACTATACTAAGTGTCTGAAATAATGATTTGTGTTTTTGTATCATTATCCAGAGGAAATTAGACTCTAAAATGCGTCTTTACGATCCTCCTGACACCTCCCTCGCATCTACTAAACAGGAAGTCATTGTAGCAGTGGGATTCCCTGGATGTGAGCGCTTTTTTTTTTTTCTTCTTTTTTTCAGTGTTTGTTTTTTTCTTTTTACTACTTCCAGGTGATACATTTTTATAATGTAACTATTGTTTTGTTTTTACAGCGGGCAAATCCACGTTCTTCCAGACACACATCATTCCAAAGGGCTATGCATATGTGAACAGGGTGAGTTTCACAGCTAAAACAACAGAATCCAGGGAGGAGATTTCCAAAAGCAGGATTGAGCATATCTGGTTTAGAAAATTTGGAGGATTTAAATATGTATAATATCTTGCTTTAAATGCATTTTAATGCTGTGTCATCTGCACATGAACTCTAGGACATGCTTGGCTCCTGGCAGAATTGTGTGTCAGCCTGTGAACGCGCTCTAAAGGATGGCCAGAGCGTAGTGGTGGACAACACTAACCCTGACGCTGAGTCTAGAAAAAGGTGTCTAACTCTGTTTCCAAAGCAGATGCTTATTTATCTTTGTCTTTTCAACTGAAATGGCACCTTCAATGATCTTCTCTACAGATATGTAGATGTCAGTCAAAGCGCTGGAGTCCCCTGCAGGTGTTTCAACTTCACTGCCAGTCTGGAACAAGCAAAGCATAACAACAGGGTACTGTCTTTACTGTATTTTCACGCAGTACATACATTAAAGGGTTAGTTCACCCAAAAATGAAAATTCTGTCATTAATAACTTACCCTCATGTCGTTCGACACCCGTAAGACCTCCGTTTCTTTGGAACACAAATGAAGATATTTTAGTTGAAATCCGATGGCTCAGAAAGGCCTCCATTGGCACAATTTACACTCTCAAGACCCATAAAAGGTACTAAAGACGTTGTTATAAAGTCCTTCTCACTACAGTGGTTCTACAATAACTTTATGAAGCGACGAGAATAGTTTTTGTGCGCAAAAAAAACCCCTAAATAATGTCTTGTATAGTGATGACCGATTTCTAAACAAGGCATCATGAAGCTTCGAAGCGTTATGAATCAGCGAGTTGATTCAGCGGTTTGGATCGCCAAAGTCACGTGATTTCAGCAGTTTGACACGCGATCCGAATCATGATTAGACTCGCTGATCATTTCAGAAAGTCCAGCGTTTAGTTGATCCTGGTAAGCGCTCATTGTCACAGCTGTAAACACGACGGCGTTCTTCTTCCACGAGGGAGTTTGGCGTCACGGCATTTGTTTCCAGGCGGACCGTTAAAGAACGCAACACATTTGTCTCGTGGACATCCTGTAGAATTCAACCAATCGGATGATGACTACGAAACTCCTGAAGTGTTTCCTGAAAAGTGTGCCATATGCAGCACAGCAGCAGACGTTCAGCCAACGGTCCGTGGGCATCTGAGGCTGAGACTACACAGAACAACACGTGTTGAATCGCATCTGCTCCATTGTGATCACATGGCTACTTTAAACCGCTTCATTAAAGGGTCATGAAAGCCTAAACCAAATATTCTGAGATTTTAACAGAAGTATGTGTGTTGAACATCATGGAAGACGATGTTACCATCTGTTAGTTTTGAATGTGGGCGAAAACTAGTTAATTTTAAACCTTTTTGCTCTATTTTCAACTTCCTGGTTTAAATTCGTCTTTATGTCAACGTCATAGATTGTGACGTTTTCTCTTACTATATTATGGCGATGTCTCATAATTATTCATGAGTCTGCGTGTGTTTATCCTATGAGAAGATGCGTTGCTTAATTCATGACGGCACGCGCTTAATTATTCATGACGGCACGTGTTGATAGGCATTTTCCTCTCATTGGCGCTTCAAACAGTGAGATCGCACACAGTAAGTGAGAATCAAAAAAGAGCGTTTTTTCCGCTTTGTATGAGTTTCTGCGCTGCCTACTTTCTCTTCAATAGATCCTGAGTGTAACCGCTCTTCACTGTCTATAACTGACCAAACGGCTTATAAAAACTCCACAAAATAAGCCTAAAAGCTATTAAAGGTATGCAATAGCTTGTTCATATATATTTTCGATGCAGAGAACAAATTGTGAATGGCTGTGCATTTAAATGACCGTTTGCAAAGCCCCGCCCCCTTTAGTTACTGTTACTATGTCCGACAAGCCATGGCGCTCTCACACCACACACGTTCTCACGTAGAGAAAATATATCGCGGAGCAAAGAGGACACTGACAAAACGTCGACAGACAGGACAGAGCAAGTTACTTTTGATATGAAACTAAGTCTCAACTTTCAAATTTTGAAAATTTTCACAATAAATAGCGTTTTGTGGCTCTTTAATGTGTCGTGATCGCTGTCGCACCGCAGTTAAAGCTGCTCGTGAATCGATTATCTCTTCCTTCTAGTTAATTGATAAGCATGAAATAAACATGAATGAACGCTAAAAGAAATGTTGTTTCAACCGCGGAAAGATGTCAGTACACAACGTTTTTCAAGTTCAGGTCCACCGATGTGAATCTACTAACTCTCCTGACTGCTTTGTCGGACAAAACGGCAGATTCGGCGATGTGATTGGTCAGATCCCCTGTCAATCAAACTCTTAGCGAAAGGTGAATTGTCCATTGAATTATAGGTGTCACAGGATATGTATGTATTTGTGTAACGGTGAGCTTACAAATTCATGTGTATATTGTGTTGCGTGTAACTTGATGGTAATTTGCAGCGTGCATTTGTTGGGAAGCTTTGATGCTTTTAATGAGAGTGACATAAAAAGGTCTGAATTAGAAGCCGTTGATGTGCTGTCAATCTCCCCTCATCCCCCTCCACTCCGCCACTAAACCACGCCCGCTTTTATAGCATTTTTCAAAACTGTGGTGAGAACTGACTTATGACCCTTTAAAGCTTTTAGCCAAAAAGAGAGCACATTTAGAAAGATTTGAATAAATTCTCATATGTTCACGCCTCATTGGTTTACAGAGAAGGATCATTTGTATTAATTTTCCACTAAATTATGCGATCTAAAGAGTTTTGAGCACTCTCTCCCGGCTATCACACTATAGTGGCAATGGGGCAGAAATGTCATCAAAATGATAAAAAGTCCTGCCCTGACCATAGGGAAGAAAAGACTATCACAACTTCTGTTTCATGGTGACTTTAAAAAAAATCTAATTCTGTATAATCAAAATGGCACCATTTGACCAATTTATCAATTGAAGCAAAGTCAGTCACTGATTGATGTTCTCTTGTTTTCTTGCTGTAGTTTCGTGAGATGGTTCCTTCTGCCACCAAGCACGTTCATGTCAATGACATGGTGTTTCACAGCTACAAGTGAGTGGCAGCAAACTGAGCTCATTCCACTGTACCAGATCATCATTATCTGCATTGGTTAACTCATACAAGCCCATTGGTTTTCTTTTTCTTGTTCTCTGTAGGAAAAAATTTGTGGCGCCCAGTTTGTCTGAGGGCTTCTCTGAAATCCTGCAGATTCATTTTGTGCCTAGTTTCAGTGACAAAAGATCAGAGTTCCTCTTCAGGCAGTTCTCTGAGGGCTGAGTCTGAAGTTTGAGCGAATAATGAAGAACAAAAAAAGGCGACTCAACTCAGCAGAAGAATTCTAGAACCTCATTGAAAAATCAGAAAATGCTAATTTAAATATTATGTTAAATTGTCCTCTCCTCTCAATTTTACACTTGTCTTTCACTGTCTTTAATTTGTTATTTTTTAAATGTTTATTCATAGCTGCTAAAATCGACCTACTGTTATAAAGACGATACAAATAAAACTGCCTGTTATAAATTGAGAATAAATACAGTTAATGTGCTTCAATATTTTCCAGTGTTTGGGTGTGATTTAAGTTTTTTCTTGTCTGTAAAACAAGACTTTATTTAGATTGTGAGATCGTTTTCTAAGTCTCAGAAAGCTCATATTCTAAATGTTGCATTTGTGTGCTGTAAATCTCCCAGCTTAATGCATTACAATTTTTTTGTGATTGCCACAAAAGTGTGGCAATAGATAGGCCCTTATCAGTTTAACCTTCTCACAATGTTTCTTAAACTTTGTTGAGTAATTATGGCTCAACAGCATCAGACATGAGTTGACGTTGAATGTGGCGCAATACTGCAACTTGAATACGGACACAATCTTCACTGTAAGAATTAAAAGTAAAAAGAAATTAAGTTAAAAAAAATTAAATGCCTTGACTCCTTTAGACCCCTGAAGGTGTTCTGTGGTATCTGGCACCAAGATGTTAGCAGCAGATCCTTTAAGTCCTGTAAGTTGTGAGGTGGGGCCTCCATGGATCGGACCTGTTTGTTCAGCACATCCCACAGATGCTCGATTGGATTGAGATCTGGGGAATTTGGAGGCCATGTCAACACCTCAAACTCGTTGTTGTGCTCCTCAAACCATTCCTGAACCATTTTTGTCAGGGCGCGTTATCCTCCTGAAAGAGGCCAGTTCTGATGCTCACGTGCCTACTGTTGGCACTTTCGTTGGTGGACTGGTCAGCATGGGCAGTTTTGGGCACTCTGACTGGTCCGCGCAGCTGAAGTGTTTCTGTCTGCCGCGAGTGGCAAGAATTGCTTAGATTTCCAAATACCTGCAGTACACCGACTCCCAGTGCCCATGGTGCGCACTGTCCTCCTCATGTTTCCATTGTGTTACTTGTGCTATACTACTATGGCTTATTTTGTCTAATACATTAAAGGGATAGTTAACCCAAAAATGAAAATTAGCCCATAATTTACTCACCCTCAAACCATCCTAGGTGTATATGACATTCTTCATTCAGGCGAATAAAATCTGAGTTATATTACAAAAGTCCAGGCTAATCCAAGCATTAGAATTTGATTCATAGTTGCTCTGTTTTTGAAGTCCATAAAAAAATGCATATGCCCGTCAAATAACATGCTCCACGTGGCTCTGGGGTGTTAATAAAGGCCTTCCGAAGCGAATCGACACGTTTGTGTAAGAAAAATATTCATATTTCAAACTTTATCAAGTAAATTTTCGGCCGACCGCCTTCCGTGGAAAAGTGTTGAATGTTGAAAGTGAAACTCAAGATGCGTACGGCACGTCATGACGAGCGGACCTGGTCGCGTTAGTCTTTCGATCGGCAGGGGAACTTTCAACAATTTTTCCATAAATTGAACAGGGAAGGCGGTCGGCCGAAAGTTTAGTTGATAAAGTTTTAAATATGGATATTTTTCTTACACAAAAGCGTCGATTCGCTTCAGAAGGCCTTTATTAACACCCCAGAGCCACGGTGGAGCACGTTATTTGATGGGCAGATGCACTTTTTATGGACTTCAAAAACAGAGCAACTATGAATCCAATTCTAATGCTTGGATTAGCCTGGACTTGTGTAATACAACTCAGATTTTATTCGTCTGAAAGAAGAATGTCATATACACCTAGGATGACTTGAGGGTGAGTAAATTATGGGCTAATTTTCATTTTTGGGTGAACTATCCCTTTAATTTCTGAAAGTCATTTTCCAGCTATTTTTATTTAGACTATGATTTTCCTTGCACAGGATAATTTCCCCCTCATCTAACTATATGACTGTACACTCTAAAAAATGCTGGGTTAAAAATAACCCAAGTTGGGTTGAAAATTGCCTTTTTGAATGGACAAATTGGGTTTTAATCCAGCATTTGAGTTGTTTTAACCCAGCGGTTGGGTTAAATGTTTGCTTAAAACAACCCAATTGCTGGGTTAGTCCATTTTCAACCCGACTTGGGTTATTTTTAACCCAGCTTTTTCTAGAGTGTATAGTTGTCTTGTAAAGTAATTATCATCTCTTGCAGAATAACAGCTGAATGATCATGAGATCTAATGACGCCATAAAGTCCTCATAAACAATGCCATGACTGAACCCAAATGGCCCTTATGATTTTTTAAATGCCACAATCAGCCCTTCCATAAAGCCATACAGGCCATTTCCTACAACCCACATAGAGCTATGATCCTCAGACATGAGTGTTAAGATGCTGTAAGGCAGAGTGATATATATCTACATGACATGTCATCATTACATGGCTTAGTCCTCTCACAGAATCTCACAAAATGTATTGAGCAACTCATAACGACATCAAGCATGACTTGTCAAGTGGAAGATGGTGAAACACTTCTTCATGATTGAAAAAAGTTAAAAAATTATGAAAATGTGCAAACACCTTATAACTAATATATCAGACACATACAGTAAATCACAACAGATATGCTAATATGTCTGTGGATATTGAATTACAAGCTTTCTTGTGAGTAATATAACTATTTATTTTTACTTTTTAATTTATCATGGTGTACAGAGTGCACAGATCTTTTGAAAATATGAACTTGTGGGAATCATAATGCTTTTACACATTTGTTTATGTATTTATTTAGCTGCAGGGTTCACAGCAATAGCTAAAGCAAAACTTGAACTAAACATCATCTGAGTGAAAGGTTAATTATATGCCTTTCGAACAAACGTTTCCTATACTAAACAAAATTTTAACAAACCGTATATAGCATTTTTTAATTTTGGCAAGAATATGGCAAGACAACTCAAAGTACAAAGTAGTTGTACAACGGAAAGATTTTCTTTGCATCAGATATTGATGTTGGTTGTAGTCTAAGAACGAGAAAGTTTCCTTCTTTTCAACGCCCATGTTGCTATTCCAACAATACCGATAATCACCACAGTTGCCAGACAAACAGAAATGGCAAGAAACATCAACTTCAGGTCTAGATCTGGAATTTCTGTGGGTTTTGGATCAAGGATCATCTTTGACGCTTGAGCAATGTTTGAGATTTCAGATTTTACATTTTCTTTGTCCTCAGACTGAATAGCAAAGAAGAGTGTGGTGCCATTTTGGATTGTGAAACTGAGATTGAATGAATGCTGTTCAACTGATCCAGCCACCAGTGGTGAGACGGCAGCTGTGTTGACAACATGAGCATTGCTGAAGTTGAGTCGAAGCACTTGAAGGTCATAGCTCCACCTGATCTCATAGGATTTAGCTTAAAGGTAAAGAAACACATTGTGAGGCCTATAGAATATACATTATTTTGTGATTCCAACATTTACTTTGTATTAATTGTATGCATTACCTGTCCCACGGTCGAGGTCTTCACCAGGAGCCGTCCAGCTGAGAAGCACAGAGTTCTCCTGGATCTCGGCTCTCAGATCTGTGATTTTGTTAGGAGGGAAATTTGGTGGAGTTGTGCTTTTAAGAACCACCTCAAAACTCTCTCCGGTGGCTGTTCTGCTAAAGCTTCCGATTACAAATGATTCATGAGAAACTGGAGGCTTTGGAGGGTTCAGCTCCACCACACCTGAAATTGGAGGAACCGCATGAATGCATTTAAAGTAGAGGAAATGTTTGAACAGTTTATTCAGGTCTCAATCTCATGGTTTACCTTTTACCACATATCCAGGTATGTATGGGGCACCACCACTTTTTTGAAGAGTAAATCTGGCTTGTCCATTTCCATTCTTCACTCTTACTTTCAAGCTGCTTCTCCCTTTTTCCATCTGTGTGAAATATCTGGAATAGACGCCATCATCTTTGAAAGCATCAGCTCCTGTAAAACACTTCTCGATTAATTTGAGATCTTTTGGTTATATAGTTTAAATCTGAGTTGAGTGCACACTTTAAACAAAAAAAATGGGTAATTTACCTGCTCCATTGTCCAGAAGTTGTAATGTTTGTGTGGACCCAGAGTCAGACTCCAGCGTAGCCCACACTTCAACATTTATTACAGCCTTGTAATTCTGACTGACCTCAGCAAACACTATCATGGGTGTAGTGCCGTCACTGAACTGCTGGTTCATGTGGGCTTTGACAACAATAGGGGGAACATCAGCACGCGCCGCTTGACTTGTTACGGTTATAGTCAGAGACTGAAGTGCTTGACTTTGGATACTGTACTTCCAGTCCCCAGACTAGTAAACACACAATAGTATTATTAATGAATAAAAACGTTTTAGGAAAGTTTATGAAATTTTGTGCTGGTTGTCATACCTCTGCAGTTCCTGGAACTTTTAAAGTGATTGTTTTTACTGATTGATCATGACGCATCTGTACTTGATTGTAGGTTGAGCCACTTGGTGACCATATGGAAATGAGAGGTAAAACTTTATCATAGGTTATTGTAAAGCTGGTTTTGGTACCAATGGTCGGATCCACTGATATTGTCCCATTGAACCAGTCTGATGTTTTTATTCCGACACTGTCTATCTAAAGTGGTGATAAAAATGAAATATTAGAATATTCATAATAATCTTAAAGTCATTTACCATAGGCAATGAGTGATTACTTGTCAAACCTGAACTGGGTCTTTTGTTTGATCTCCTGTTGGTATTGTAAGTGAAGAAAATCCATTCAGTAGCTGATTAGAGAGAATGTCATCACTGGCAGTGATAAATTTCCCACCTAATTCCAACATAGAACTTATGAGAAATATGCACTGGATAATAAACAATGAATATTATGGTTTAGACCTACTATATTATGAGACGGATACAGTGGCAAAAGTAGCCACCCTTATGCATTTTACACACTTTCATACCAAAATATCAAACAATATACCATATATATATATATATATATATATATATATATATATATATATATATATATATATATATATATATATATATATATATATATATATATATATATAAAATCTCAGTGGGATAAATTAGTTAAAAGTTACTACTGTGGCTCAGAAAATGAACATTAGTTCCCTTTCAGTCAGTACACTACGAGTTATGTCAGTTACTGACGAAATGGGGGTTTCGCTTAGAAGCCAATCGCCTTTGAGATCTACAAAACGAGCCAATGGCATGAAAATGCCATGGGTCTGGGGAATTTGCATAATGCAACCCTGCCCCACCGCGTGGATATAAAAGGCGTCGCATTGCATACTCGCATTATGTTTCTGTTTCAGAGCCGAGTATCACTTGCCTGAGCGTTGTATATCTCTTCAAGACGAGCTTCTCTCCAGAGTGTTGGTGTGACGGCACGTTCCGCATTCCTGTCGGTCTGTGCAGTGATCCGCACAGCGTGTGTGTTCTCCCTGGGTGCTTCAGCATTTCTGCAGAGTATAACGCCTCTCTAAAAGAGCTGCACGTGGCACGTCTTTTAGATGTCTCGCCCGTGCTCTGTTCCTGGGTCTGGGAGACTGGTTAGTCTGTTTGACGGGCATGAACGCTGGATTCCTCCGGAGATGAAGATTCGGCTGTGCTGCCTCCTTCGGGAGCTCCTGCATTGCCCGAGTCTGATCCGGAGCTTACGGCCATGCTTTCCCGGGCAGCTGAGAGCCTTGGGCTTGTGTGGAACCCTCCGCCATGTTCCGAGTGTTCGAGGCTGGATGATTGGTATTTGGGCGCGGCCCATGCTGAAGGCGCCCGCCAAACCCCAGTGCCCTTCTTCCCGGAAGTGCATGAGGAGGTGTCGAAATCGTGGAAGTCTCCCCTGACTTTTCACGATCGCTTGGCATCTACCTCCGCCTTCGTTGCTCTCGATGGTGGCACGGAGAAAGGGTACACTGGGGTCTACAGAGCGCTTCAACCTGGCGCAGCGACCCTAAGCACCCGTCCAAAGCCTGTACTCCTACTCTGGTGGCGAAGATCTACAGAGCCGCGGGACAAGCCGTGTCCGCCCTGCATGCTATGGCCATCCTTCAGGTCTACCAAACCAAGGTGCTCAGAGACATGCACGAGGGCAACGCTGACCCCGCACTTATGCAAGAGCTGCGTGCGGCCACGACCTCGCTCTACGAGCGACGAAGGTGACTGAGCGCTCTCTCGGTCAGGTGATGTCCACTTCGGTGGTCCAGGAGCGCCACCTATGGCTCAACCTGGCTGATATGCGGGAATCTGAGCGGACCCGGTTCCTCAATTCCCCCATTTCCCAGGCTGGGCTATTCGGTGGGGCGGTCGAGGATTTTGCCCAACAGTTCTCGGCCGCACAGAAGCAGACTGAGGCAATCAAACATATTCTGCCCCGGCGGCCAGCTGCTGCCTCCACCCAGCCGCTGGCACAGAAGCCTCAGCCTGCTCCCCGCCGAGGCCGCCCTCCTGCGGCTCCCGCCCCTCCCGCTAGGCCCCAGCAGCAGCCTTCACCCGGGCCCAAGCGCGGAGGACGTCGCAGGAAGGCAGCCCCGCCCGCCTCAGCCCCCCAGCCTGCCAAACGGCAGTCTAAGCGGCGGTCCTGATATGGGCGGCTCGGAGGTGATATTGGTTCTTTCCCAGAAGATGGTAGCAGGACCACTCCTTCCCCCGCTGGCCTCACGGTTGGTGGCACCCTATTCATGGTTAAAGAAAGAATTGACATATTCACCTCCGAGCCCCAAGAGGGCGCAGCTGGCAGTGGGTGACAGGATCCAGCCTCACCACCCTCAGCCCCCTCTGTCGCCAGCCCCTTGGCAGACGAGACCCCCGTGGAACGCTCGTCCTTCCCTGGTCTCCTCTGTCAGGGCACGGAACTGGACCCCGCCCACACCTCGGGACGCTCCCACGCCTCCCATGTCTGGGCCGGTCGTTCCGCCCCGCTGCCCCACTGTGGGTACGCCTGTGGTTCGCATGATCCCGCCCGCTGGTTCAGTTTTTGGGAGCCTGGCTTGCGCTTCCCAACCTGTCCAGCTGACTCGCTCGCACCATCAGGCTCGGCTATGCGATTCAGTTCGCACGATCTCCTTCCTGGTTTCGGGGAGTCCGCTATACCATGGTGGGTGGCAACGCCCCTGTAATGCTTTTGGAGATCGCCACCCTACTGGCGAAGGGTGCGGTCGAGATTGTCCCTCCAGCCAAGATGAAGTCCGGCTTCTACAGCCCTTACTTCATTGTACCCAAGAAAAATGGTGGGTTACGACGATCCTGGACCTGCGCGTCTTGAACCGAACCCTGCACAGGCTTCCATTCAAGATGTTGACAGCCAAACACATTTTCGAATGCGTTCGTCCATTGGATTCGTTTGCAGCGATCGACCTGAAGGACACGTACTTTCATGTCTCAGACCGTTTCTACGGTTTGCCTTCGAGGGGCAGGCATATCAGTTCACGGGTCTCCCATTCAGGTTAGCCCTGTCCCCTCGCGTCTTCACAAAAGTCGTCAAGGCAGCCCTTGTGCCACTCAGGCTACATGTGGTTCGCATCCTGAACTACCTCGACGACTGGCTGATTCTGAGCCACTCTCGAGAGCAGGTTTGCGAACACAGGGACCTGGTGCTCCAGCACCTAGCCCGTCTGGGCCTTCGGGTCAACTGGGAAAAGAGCAAACTCTTCCCAGTGCAGAGGATCTCTTTTCTCGGTATGGAAATCGACTCGGTCGCCATGTACGCGCAGCTTACGAGCGAGCGCACGCAGTCACTGCTGACTTGTCTTCGCCAGTTCGAGGGCAAGAGTGCGGTTCCACTGAAATACTTTCAGAGGCTCCTGGGGCATGTGGCATCCGCAGCCGCGGTCACGCCACTCAGTTTGCTTCATATGAGACTGCTTCAGCACTGGCTTTTCGATCGAGTCCCGAGGTGGGCATGGCAACAGGGCACGCTCCGGGTCCCAGTGACTCGGGCCTGCCGTCAGACCTTCACCCCGTGGGCGAACCTCAGTTTTCTACGGGCAGGAGTTCCCCTAGAACGAGTTTCCAGGCATGTTGTTGTATCAACAGATGCCTCTGCCACGGGCTGGGGTGCCATGTGCAATGGACATGCTGCCGCGGGCTCCTGGAAAGGATCCCAGCGCCAATGACATGTCAATTGCCTCGAGTTGCTGGCCGTACGTCTTGCCCTGCACCACTTCTGAGCCCTGCTGAAGGACAAGCATGTACTGGTCCATTCAGACAACACGGCGTCAGTAGCGTACATCAACCGACAAAGTGGTCTACGCTCCCGCCGGATGTCACAACTCGCCCGCCACCTCCTTTTATGGAGTCAGAAGCATCTGAGGTCACTTTGTGCCGTTCACATCCCGGGAGAACTGAACCGTGCGGCCGACGAACTGTCACGTGTTCAGATGCTGCCGGGGGAATGGAGACTCCATCCCCAGACGGTCCAGCTGATTTGGCGACGCACAGATAGATCTGTTTGCCTGCCACGACTCTTCCCATTGCCGCTGGTATTACTCCCTGACCGAGGGAACTCTCGGCACGGATGCACTAGCGCACAGCTGGCCGCAGGGCCTACGCAAATATGCGTTTCCCCCAGTGAGCCTTCTCGCACAAGTTCTGTGCAAGATCAGGGAGGACAGGGAGCAGGTCCTTTTGGTCAACCCCTACTGGCCCGGCCGGACCCGGTTCTCAGAACTAGTACTCCTTACAACAGCCCCTCCCTGGTCGATCCCTCTGAGGGAGGACCTCCTGACTCAGAGATGGGGCACCCTTTGGCACCCATGTCCCGATCTTTGGAACCTACACGTGTGGGACCTGGACGGGACGCGGTAGGTTTGAGTACCCTGCCACCTCAGGTGGTGGCTACCATCACTTCCGCTAGGGCCTCGTCTACCAGACAGGCCTATGCGTTGAAGTGGAACCTCTTCGTCACCTGGTGCTCTTCTTGGCGAGAAGACCCCAGGAAATGCCCTATCGGATCCGTGCTCTCCTTCCTCCAAGAAGGGTTGGAGCAAAGGCTGTCTCCCTCCACCCTGAAGGTTTACGTAGCCGCTATTTCGGCTCACCATGACCTGGTGGACTCTAAAATGGTTGGACAGCACGACCTGGTTAGCAGGTTCCTGAGGGGGGCGAGGAGACTAAATCCGCCTCGCCCTCCTCAGATGCCCTCTTGGGATCTTGCAGTGGTTCTATCTGCCCGGTAGAAAGCTCCCTTTGAGCCCCTGCAGTCTGTAGAGTTGAAGTTCCTTTCAATGAAAGTGGCGCTCTTGATTGCCCTGGCTTCCATCAAGAGGGTAGGGGATCTGCAGGCATTTTCGGTTGACGAAGCGTGCCTGGAATTCAGGCCGGCTAATTCTCACGTGATCTTGAGACCCCGGCCTGGATACGTGCCCAAGGTTCCCACCACTCCTAAAAGGGATCAGGTGGTGAACCTGCAAGCGCTGTCTGTGGAGGAGGCAGACTCAGCCTTGGCACTGCTCTGTCCAGTACGCGCCCTTTGTGCTTACGTAGACCGGACGCAGTGTTTCAGGACCTCAGACCAGCTATTTGTCTGTTACGGAGGGCAGCAGAAAGGGAAGGCTCTCTCCAAGCAGAGGTTGTCTCATTGGATAGTGGACACCATTGTCCTGGCATACCAGGTTCAAGGCATGCCGTGCCCCCTTGGGGTTAGAGCACACTCCACTAGGAGTGTTGCTTCCTCTTGGGCTCTAGAGCATGGCGCCTCACTGACAGACATTTGTAGAGCTGCAGGCTGGGCGACACCTAACACATTCGCGAGATTCTATAATCTCCGAGTAGAGCCTGTGTCCTCTCATGTACTCGCTCGAAATGGCCAATAACTGGACAGGTTCGGGTGTCATCGCTTGCTGCGCCATTCCATTCCTCGGACTGGATGCGTGCGCATCTCCACTCAGGTGAGCCTCTCAGCAGGCCCTGGGTTCCTCCAGCAATGTGGATGCCGACACCAGAGTGCATGCCCGGTTGGTTAGCCCTCGTGTTCTGGCTAGGTGCCTCCATGTGCATGGTTCCCCCTTTGGGCTACCCCCACATGTGTATTTCCACGGTAAGTCTCTTGAGCACGTGTCTTCCCTTGGCAGGCCACTTTGCCACCCTGGGGTTGAAATATTCCGCCTGCGGCTGGATACCTCAGTGTTTTTCCACATGCAGTCCCTTCGGGGGTCATGTGTGTTTCCCTAAGTCCTCCCTTTGGGCAGGCATTGTGTTGCATTTCTCCACATGGGATATGCTTCCCAGTGTACCTTGGTATTGGCGTTGAGCTCAGTCCCTTGTTCGTGCTCAGTCTCACAGATGTTACGTCCCCATGCCTGTACCGCTGGAACAGCCAGGCGCTCATGCCTCAGCTCTTCAGCAGGTAAACCTAATGCGAGTATGCAATGCGACGCCCTTTATACCCACGCGGTGGGGCGGGGTTGCATTATGCAAATTCCGCAGACCCATGGCATTTTCATGCCATTGGCTCGTTTTGTAGATCTCAAAGGCGATTGGCTTCTAAGCGAAACCCCCATTTCGTCAGTAACTGACGTAACATCTCCGTTCCCTTCCTTCAGGGAACGAGGGTTACATACGTAACTGAGATGTTCTGAGATCATTTGTTATTCTATTAGCATCATATGTTTGTAGATTTGCCACTTGCTTTGATATTTATAAGTTCCCAAAATGTTTCATGTTAAGATCCACCTATATGTAATGGATGTAGGCCAGTAAGAGTGTGTAAACCTCACTCCCTTGGCCTCAAGAGGTGCGCTAGCGACTGGCGCTAACGGCAGCAACTCCAGTTTGAATCCTGCTTGGAGAGGGTTGAATAGGACTGGTTACATTTGGTGCCGTGACCCGGATTGTAGTGAGGTTTAGGGGGATGAGTGTAACGTAGGCTAGTAGGAGCTGTGCGTGTAAACCTCACTCCCCTGGACTCAAGAGGCATGCTAGTGACTGACGCTAAAGGTTGTGGTCATGTGTAAACATGTGTAACTGACTATATTGAGGCAAACATCCAATGAGATTCTCTCGGTTGGACTCGCTGTCAAGGGGCTAAGAGTATTAGCATTAGTACTAAAGGTTACAATTCCAACACTGGCTTTATCCTCAATGATGTTCCGTCGGAAATGTGTGGATGCCTAGAAAATGTGATATCAGTTTTTATGCTTTCTCAGTTTTCAAAATTATTAGGCTCATATCAGAGCACTGAAGGTTATAATAATGGAAGCATCTTTGTTTTCAAGTGAAGTGAATATTTTTGCACACTTTTTCTATGCTTCCTGAGACGCTTGTAGGTCATATCAGAAATATGTAAAGCCACGCTTCCACCGAAATAACCTGAAACAATTTGTCCCAGGAATGTTTTCCCCAGACCTGTTGCTGTCTGCGTTTCCATCATGGTCTAAAGTGCTGTGAAGATTAGGCAAATTAGTCCGGTGATGTAGGTGAAAATTTTCATTGCGGGTCGCCTTTTCCACTTTTCTACCAGCTTAATAAAGCCTGAACCTCTTTGTCAGTCCATCTGTCGTTTTTTTTTTTTTTTTTACTCCACTGTTGATTCGAATAGCAAACAACTCTTACTGTACAACGCAACAGACTTTTAAAAATGGTGGTTGAAATAAAATGCTGCGTGGATTCAACCAATCAGCACATGCCCAAGTCCCACCCCCCGAAAGTTCCTGAATTTTGAAAAAGTACTACCTCGCGAGCAGGGACTTTAGCCATGTTTCCCCCACAGGAACTTTCCCCAGGAACTAGGGACTTTGGGGTGGTACTCAGTGTGTTTCGCCCGAAGGAATTGGGGTCTAAATAAAGTTCCGGGTAAAAAATTCCCCCTCAAAATGGCCCTGCTTTCGAGGTAGTACTTTTTCAAAGTTCAGGAACTTTAGGGGGTGGGACTTGGGCGCTGAATATGCTGATTGGTTGAGTTCACGCAGCATTTTATTTCAACCTAAAAGTCTGTTGCGGTGCGTGCAGTAAGAGTTGTTTGCTATTCGAATCAACGATGAAGTTAAAAAAATACATCAGATGGACTGACGACGAGGTTCAGGCTTTATTAAGTTTATTTGCGGAGGACGAAATCCAGCAGGAATTGGCATCTTGGGACAATTTTTTCCGGGTAATTTAGGTGGAAACAGCCTTCAATTTAGGCTTTTCTGAGGGGGAAATGTTTACCCAAAACTTCATTTAGACTTTGGTCCCTGCGATCGAGACCTGAGTACCACCCCAAAAGTTCCTGAGGTGGAAATGTGGCTTAAGTTATGCAAACCACCGAACGTGTTAATTGAATTTCCGAACAGGAAAAGTTTGAAAACATGCATTTTGAAAACATTTTTAACTGTTACTTTTTATCTGGAACACTGTACATTATTATGCAACAATGTTACTTACCAGTTTTGTCAGCCATTTCCCTCAGTGCTTTATCTGCTTTATCACCCAACGCTATTGTGTGTATAATAGCACCACTTTTTATTGCGGCCGGAACACAACTATTAATGTCGTCCGTCGCTTCACCATCTGTCAGAAAAATTATTTCATCCCCTACCACATCCCCATTGTCCTTTTTGAGTTCCTTTAAGTTTTGAAGACAAATACAGAACATTAGCGCGAAACAAACTGTAGGTTATATAGGCTACTGAACGTATCATAAACATATTATTATGGTACCTGTAAGCCTAGATTGAGGCCTTTACACATGTTTGTCCATCCCACTGCTACTGTTGGCAAAAATCCGATGAGATTCTCTCGTTTGGACTCGTTGTCAATAGTAGTCAAGGGGCTGAGAGTATTAGCATTAGTACTAAAGGTCACAATTCCAACACTGGCTTGATCCTCAATGATGTTCCGCAGGAAATATGTGGCAGCCTGCTGTAGTCGAAGGATTCTGGAGTCCTAGAAAAACATGATATCAGTTTATATGGTTTCTCAGTTTTCAAAATGATTGAGCTCATTTCAGAGCACTGAATGTTATAATAATGGAAACATCTTTGTTTTCAAGTGAAGTTAATGTTTTTGCATACTTTTCCCATGCTTCCTGAGACATCAAGGACGAGACAAACAACCCGATGCATTCGCTGCACAACTTTGAAAGTTGGTGCTGGTGGAGAGGACGCCATTGGTTCTAGAGAACGAAGTGCGTCTTTATCCACAGAATCCTCAAATATCACGGTCCTTGTTGCTTTGCCACATTTTTTATTTTGCAAGTTTGGGGCTTCATAATTATGCTCTTTTTCACGACAAAATGTACTCACCTGAAACCAAATATTTTGAATAATCAATCAATTTTGTTTTCATGCAATGCATTGCAAAAGATAAATTCTGCATGTGTGGAAACATGTAAAATCTGTACTTACAGAATCCAGGCTTGGTGAGAACATTATGGAGTTGTCTGTTTCTTGATATTTGTTAGGATAAAAATTGCACCCCTTAGTCGGTAGTAAAGTTTGTGGATCAGTGCGGCACGGTTGAAGTGATTCATCATAAAACTGACCTTCAATGTTTTTGCTACACCTGAAGATAAGAAGGAAATCAATGGTTGAGATCATTTAAAAGGAAATTTTAATAATACGCTTCCTTTTTGTTGAAGTTTTATGACCTTGTAGCTTCAATATGGCCATTAGAGTGGTAGAATGGCTTTGTTTCACTGTATTCATCATATACGCCCCATCTCAGATGAGCCCATTCATGAACCAAGACCTTTCCTGCAAACAAACATTCTTGTCAAACAACAAACAGATGACTGCATTAATGTTGTACAGTAGAATAACAAATGACATTCACCTCTTGACCCATAAAACATAATGAGTGCGTCATCTCGGAGGAAGTTTGGGGTGAAATGAATGTACTGACCCTCAGCTCCACATTTATCATACTGATGAGTGTAGGGTTCATCACCGTATGCTGGATTAGCATTATCAATTCTTATTTTTGCCTGAATTTCACATAGAAATTGTGTCAGTATGTCAATGAAATAATTGAACATTAATATTTGACACATAAGATAAAATGCCATAATGCTCTACCTTTTCAAAGGACTCTGTTCTTGCTTTGGTAAATTCTTTACTATTCCAGTGGGGTGGAACTAGTATCGTAGCTTCTTTGAAATAGACCTTTTTATCCAATGCTAGATGAAGATGAAACGACCCTTCAGTGACCATGTCCTGTCAGAATGAAAAATGAGAAAAACTCTTTTTTTTATAAAAAGTAATTATACTTTAATTTGTTCTTTCACAAATACCGTTAATGATCTTGATTGTATATTTCTTACTATGATTTTCTTTAAAACTGCTACAAAATATTATCTTTGACAAAAGCCACTAAAACCATTAATGCTTTTTTTGTTAAATAAAGTATATATTTACCTTTATTTTATCAATCAGTGTGTTATCCTGTGGTACTTTTGAACTGATCGCAATGGTAACGTCAACATAACCATTTCCATCTAGTTTGATTCCAGTGGAGGTGGACGACAGCAACATCCATAACAAGACAAACAGCGCTCTTGAATCCATAGCTGTAGAGTTTAGACGAACAGCAACTCCAGAAACCCTGCTTTGAACGATGTCACAAATGATCTTAAGGGGTCTGATCAGAGATAAAGTGGGTGTAGACCATGATGTTGGCAATAGTCAGAATGAAGCACAATGTCATGCAGGGCCGTGACTACTTTCTGCCAACATTATGGTCCATTTAAAACATAAGATGTATACCGTATACTTCATATACTAAATTAGCTCACAAGGCTGGTACATTTGAAAAATGTTGGCGAACTCTTAATTAGTTTACTTGGTGCAACTAAACTGTGGCAGTGTATTGACATGGGCTCATAAGAGCGCATAGAAAACAGGAAATGTACACTTCAGTGTGTTTCGTAAAAACTCAACAAGAGACTTGAACACAATTATAAAATTAACTTTTTGCCTCTTATTATTAATTTTACCTTGTCATTATTGCTGTGACAAGGATAAAATTGGGCAAAAGACGAGTGACTCAAAAAGTTTGCTATTATAAATACAAGCTCAACAGGTAATATTTGCAATTGTATGTTCCATTACAGCCATTGCACATTAAATCAATCCAATTGCCACTTTCAAAAATGACAAAATACCATCCTAGTGAAAACAAACAAAAACAAAACATTAGGGACTATTAGCCCAAGTCACCCTGTTGTTATGGACTGATGAATCAAATCTGATGAGCTTTTTAAATAAACGTATTAGCCTCAAGGGTTATGCCAACTTCCCAGGAAGCAAAGTAGTATTCTATAACCATAGAGAACTGTATACAAGGGTTCAGAAAATCACTCTGGATCCCTAGCATCCAAGCCACCTTCTCTTTGTTGTCTGCCCGGAGCTATAATACATATCACCAACATTTCAGGTCTCCAATTGAAAATATTCTAGTGACTAATCTGTCACAGGTCGGAGCGGACCGCGTGAGTCCCGCTCCTCCCTTATTTTTCACCTCGGGGAGGTTCCCAGTGATACCCCAGACGACCAGACACACGAGGACACTGGAGTAAAGTTTAAAATTACACTTCTTTATTAATTTACTTAAAATTTGGGGGGGGGAAGGGGAAGTGAGGGGGGCTAAAATCCAAAAGGACTGGAGAGTGAGGACGCCGCCTCAGAGCTCGCCGGCTCTTTCTGCAGGAGGACCTCAGATAAGTCGTTTCGTCCTGTTTCTCAATGTCTGGCTTCCATATCCTGCTACGTGCTCACTTGTCTCTGTCTTTCGGTTTCCCAGGGTGGACCTTTTGGGGGATTTACGCCACGGCTTGCTCCTTCTCAGACTCCGTAGACACGGTTCATCCGTTCTCTCTCCTTGTTCCAGGCTCTGTGATAGCGCTGGCTCAAAGGGCTTAACCACGGCGGTGGGGCTGGATCGGCCGCTTCTCTAGGTGGCTACACACAGGTAATGGCAGGTAAGTATGACTTTGCTCAATGGATATCACTCACAGACTCCGTAGACACGGTTCATCCGTTCTCTCTCCTTGTTCCAGGCTCTGTGATAGCGGTGGCTCAAAGGGCTTAACCACGGCGGTGGGGCTGGATCGGCCGCTTCTCTAGGTGGCTACTCACAGGTAATGGCAGGTAAGTATGACTTTGTTCCGGGAGTATGTAGCGTTCTCCTCTCCTCAGGCCCTGCACACGCACACAGTTTCCTCTGACACAAGCACGTAACAATGGCTATTCAAGAGAGCACTTACTTGGCTCCGGTCATGCTACCCCCGTAGAGACAGAGAATAGGGTGAGGTTCACAGCGTGAATGATTAGAGCTAGTTACTCCGCCAGCTTCGGGATCGTACCTTTCCCAGCGATTGGGTCAGCCTGGATAATGGTCTCGGGGACGACACGCACACACAGCACAACAGATTCCAAGTGTACACTCTCAAAGTCAAAATACTGACTCACCCACGGCACTCTACACACCAACCAGGTGTACTTAAGGTCCAGAGACCACTTTTCCCGCGTCGTTTATCTCAGGGGGAAGGGAAAGATCGCTGAAGCGCTGGTATAGCGAAGAACCAACGAAAAGGACGTTGCTGCTACACCACCCCGGCGGCTTTCACTGCCCGCCGGCTCTGGCTCTCCCACGCTCACTCTCCGCGGTGGGGCCACTCGTTTTCACATTGATCAACCCGTGTGCTCGTCTTGTTCTCTCTTCCAGTGTCTGGCTCGCGTCCTGGCCGCTGTGCTCTCTCTCCCGAAGGGATTTGCTCATTAGCACTTCCGGCAACTGTCCTGCATGTAACTTCTCAGAATCGAACACACACAGCACTTGAATCACAATGCAAACTCAGTCTGTATTATACTCAGCCTCGTCTCTTTTCTTCTCTTTATAGCTCTCCAGATCTTTGATCGCTCAGTCCACAATATCCACCTTGTGTTTTCCTGTGTTTGCCCAGATGCCCAGATCCTCTCGCCGCAACGGCTGGAAGCGGCTACCACCAGGCTCGGGCTGAGCCCGACCCGGAGCTAACAGCTGCGGCTGTGTGTGACCGCTCCAAAGACTGACACAGACTGACTTCTGGAGGCCCTCTTTATACTCCTCCTACCTCCCCTTCACCCAATCCAGAGATCGCGCCGTTTATTGGAGCACCTGTCGCCGATTTCCTATGATTTTGGCGCGGGGACGGGAACCCGGAAGTAGTGGTGTTTGATCCGGGCGGAACAAATCTCCGCCACTATGGTTCCGCCCCAGGAAAAGTCACACCGTGACAATCACATCTAAATTTTTAAGTTGGCCAAATTGAATTTCTGTGAATAGAATTATATCAGTTCACAGAAATTACATTTAGCCAACTGAAAAATTTTGATATGATAAGTCACTAGAAAATGTTCAATTGGAGAGGCCAGAATTTTTTTACAGTGAAGAACCAGAACAGCTAGGCACCAGAAACGTTTCTTCACCAAAGGAATATACCTCATAAACAGATAAATGTTCTACCAACTGTGCAATGACAACTATGCAACTTATATTTATTTGACAATACCCTACCACATTATTCCATGTTTTTATATCCGGTGGGGACTTCAACCTGAATGCACACTGACTCATGGGGACTCGTGTCACCGTGGGGACCTTAATTGAGGCCCCCATGAGAAAACAAGCTTTTAAATCTTTATATACATTTTGTTGTTGTTGAAAATTTAAAAATGCAGAACGTTTTGTGTGACACCCATCACACAGGTTTAGGGGTAGGCTTAGTGTAAGCGGATAGAATATACAGTTTGTACAGTATAAAAACCATTATGTCTTTGGAGAGACCCCACAATGATAGTGAACTAGATGTGTGTTGTGTGTACCTTATTCACATATATGTTTATTATTTTTATTTATTTATTTACTATCGTGTTGTTGTTTACTGGAAGCTTCTTCTGTCACCAAACATAAACACATTTGTCAATAAAGCTCTTTCTGATTTGGGTATAATCTCAATAAATAATGCCTCATTGTGATACGGTGTTCCATACACAATACAATATTGCATTTTTTCATCCCATTCAGTAATAAATTAAAACATTGCAACAACCCTCCAAAAATGGTCTAGAATTTCTCTAGACTCTTTTCACATTTCCAGGGTCATGGTCTTTTTTTTACATGAATCAAAAGTGCCCCTCTCAACAATTATCAACAATAATATTGTGGACAATTAAACAAAATCCATTTGAATTAAAATGAATATGACAAAGTGTACAAAACAGTAACGAAACGCTCAAAAGTCGGAAAAATATTGGGTAACGCTTTAGATTACGGCCCGGAAAGTACTGCGTAAGTAAAGAGAATTTACAGCATAATATTCGGTAATTATAGTGTAACTATAAAGTAAGTATAGGTATAAGGGAACAATATGTAATATTGAGGGAATAAAGGGGTAACTATCAGGAAAATTAACACATTATTTATACTGTATTTTTTAATTAAGGGGTAATTATCCATGTAAGTATGAATCTGCGGGCTGTAAATTAAAGTGGTGTTTGTTCCCCTCTTGTTTCGTGTAGTTACAGGTAGGGTTGCCAACCGTTCCGTATAATATGGAATCGTCCCGTATTTGACACATAAAAGTCTTGTTCCGTATTGAACTGATACGGAACGCACTTTGTTCCGTATTTTTGAGAATCAATTCAGTGCAAATCCATGACAGACATTTTCACAGTTTTTTACCGTTAAAATCACAGTACATTTTTGCAGTGTGCGGTAGATAGGCCTACTAATTTCTCCCTGTTTGTCTATGATCAGCGAAGCGTTTTTTTTTACATGTTGGAACATCATTAGAGAGAATGCCCTTTTAATTGGTCGTTTCAGTCATTGTGAGTCATGTGTCGTAGCAACGATGACGACAAGTGACAACAGCTGGAAATATTGTATTATAATATGCTATAATATATGAAATGTGTTTGTAAGAAAAATAACAATATTTTACATTTTTTAAACGGTAGACTATCGCTTCCGATCAGCAGTCATCTGCGTGAGTGAGAGGGTTGTTGAGTTCGCTTGACGTAACTTGAAGCGTGACATGAGCGCGCCGAGAAACTGGTCATGCGGATGTTGGATGCTGTCGGTTTTTATTTTTTTAATGCTCACAAAAGTATACAAACAATAACATAATATATGTTAATAGCAATGAGAAACAAACAAGACTACAGAGACACCAGTTCTCGTGTGTTTCAGATTAAACTTGTGTGAGAACGGCATGAAAGCTTGAAGCTTCTTTACTCAATGCATGCGCTGGTAACGGCTGATCGGATGCGAAAAGATTAGTAAATTATGAGAGCATTTCTTGGTGTACTTTTTATTTTAATAAATAATAATACAAAATATCAAAAGACCTGGGATTCCTCTTAAGATCAATCAATGGAAATAACGATAAAGAAGAAGAGGAACATGAAGAGGAAGACAAGCAAGAGAAGCAAAAAAGGGACAAAACCTCTTTCTGTCCGGATGTTATTATTTGAAATGAAAAGTCTATTTAAAAAAATGAATAAGTGTCAAATCTGTTTTGGATTTAGTTGTTTGTCAAATAAATATTTCCGAGTGATATCAGATTTTGTAGGCTGTGTTTTGTTTATTGTACTTACCCTGTAACTACACGAAACAAGAAGGGAACAAACACCACTTTAATTTACAGCTCGCAGATTCATACTTACCCTGTAACTACACAGATAATTAACCCTTAATTAAAAAATACTTACAGTAAAAATAATGTGTTCATTTTCCTGATAGTTACCCCTTTATTCCCACAGTATTACATATTGTTCCCTTATACCTACACGTACTTACTTTATAGTTACACTATAATTACAGAAAGTTATGTTGTAAATTCTCTTTACTTATACGCAGTACTTTCCGGGCCGTAATCTAAAGCGTTACCAAATATTGTAACGTTAACATTAAGTGACATGACATCGGACGCACAGAAGCCAATGGCACATGTCACTATGCGTATTGGCACATCCGGTCTTCATTGGCATGTTCCAGTGGATAGTGGCATGTGCCAATGACATTATCGCGACACACTGACACTGACATGACACTTGACTGACACAGAGTCGCGGAACATGTCGCAGTGTGTCGTGACACCTCCAGTAGTGACTGACAGATTAATCGAGCAACTACTAATGTAATTGTGACACAAAATAAATAGCATAATTTTGTGATATTTTAAATATCAATTAAACGCATTAAATTCTGTAATATTTTTTCAAACTTGTTTGTGCCACGTCTGTATTTGATTGGCATGTGCCACTGAATGTATTGTAATAATACGTCACAAACTGCCCATTCTAAGAAAGACACAAAATAAATAAGTTGCGTACGTTACTGTAAAAACCTTTATTTTTGCGTGATGCTGCACGGACACACGCCAGTAGGTGTCAGTATAAGTGAGTGTAACACTGGCCAGCGCAAGATTCTCATCGTGGCTTTAATATTTAATTTAATAAAAAATTATGTATTATAACGTTGTAGGCTACACATTAACTCAGTGCTGTAATAAATCATATGTTTGACAGCATAAAGCAAATTGTTATGCAAGTGGCACATGACACAATCCATTGGCACATTACATTTACATTTAGTCATTTAGCAGACGCTTTTATCCAAAGCGACTTACGAATGAGAGCAATAGAAGCAACCAGAACAGTTAAGGGCAACAGTATGTAAGTGCTGTAACAAGTCTCAGTTAATCTAGCACAGAACACAGGACAGAACTTTTTTTAAATTTTTATTTTTTAAATAAATTAGGCAGACAGAAAATTAATAGAATGTTAAGTGCTATTCTTGATTGGACAGGTGCTGCTGGAAGAGATGTGTCTTTAGCTGTTTTTTTAAAATGGCTACAGACTCGGCTGCTCGAATTGAGATAGGCAGGTCATTCCACCAGGTGGGGGCGGTCCAGGAAAAGGTCTGTGAAAGTGATTTCATGCCTCTTTGGTATGGCACCACAAGGCGTCGTTCACTGGCAGAATGTAAGCTCCTGGAGGGAGTGTAAGTCTGAACAAGCGAGTTTAGGTATATTGGTGCAGAGCCAGTGGTTGCTTTGAAGGCGAGTACCAGTGTCTTGAATTTGATGCGAGCGGCTATTGGCAGCCAGTGGAGACTGATGAAGAGAGGCGTGACGTGCGCTCTCTTCGGCTCGTTAAAGACCACCCTCGCCGCTGCATTCTGGATCAGTTGCAAGGGTTTGATAGTGCATGCCGGAAGGCCCGCTAGAAGAGTTACAGTAGTCCAGTCTGGAGAGAACAAGAGCTTGGACCAGGAGTTGTGTGGCCTGCTCTGATCGGAAGGGTCTAATCTTCCTAATGTTGTATAATGCAAATCTGCAGGACCGGGTTGTTGCAGTAATGTGGTCAGTGAATTTTAGCTGATCATCAATCACAACTCCAAGATTCCTGGCTGACCTGGACGGAGTTATGGTTGATGATCCTAGCTGAATGGAGAGATTGTGATGAAGTACTGGGTTGGCTGAGACCACAAGCAGTTCTGTCTTTGCAAGGTTGAGTTGGAGGTGATGTTCCTTCATCCAGGCAGAAATGTCTGTTAGGCAGGCAGCGATACGAACACCAACCGTGGGATCATCTGGTTGAAATGAGAAGTAGAGTTGAGTGTCGTCGGCATAGCAGTGATAGGAAACGCCATTTTTCTGAATGACAGATCCCAGTGATGACATGCAGATGGAGAATAGAAGTGGTCCAAGCACTGAGCCCTGTGGAACTCCAGTGGCTAGATGATGTGACTTAGACACTTCACCTCTCCATGACACCCTGAAGGACCTACCTGAGAGGTAAGACTTGAGAAGTTATTTTTCAAGTGATGTTTCTTACATGGTTCGTTGAAAGGACTAGACGTTGCAATCCCTAATGTACATTTACACATTTGGCAGACGCTTTTATCCAAAGCGACTTACATTGCATTCAAGGTACACATTTTTGTCAGTTCTTGCTTTCCCCGGGAATCGAACCCATGACCTTAGCGTTGCTAGCGCCATGCTCTACTGTTTGAGCTACAGGAAAGCTATCACATGTTTTAGTGACACATGCAACTATACACTGGCACATGCCAGTTGGCCTGTGTCACTAAAACTGACATCTCTTTATGTTGTGGCACCTCCAGTAGTGACACCTGCAGCTGTCTGCCTGAGTATAATGTATGTGTATCATATGCACACATTTAATTTTTACAAAAAACGTGATTTTATTTATTGGTAAAACATTTATTATATAAATATTATAATATATCATATATTTTATTAAAGCTACTGAGGAAGGTCCTGCGTGACCGAAATGTTTCATTTTAAAATGCACTGAGCACTTTTTTGCGCTTGTATAAATAAAGAATATTGCTAGTAGCTCGGTATGTAGGCCTATATATCCTTTTCAGATACGTAGCAAATGATTTTTAATATATATATATATATTTTTTTTACACTTTTTTGGATGGACTTGTCTTGAAATATTAAAGCCACGATGAGAATCTTGCGCTGGCCAGTGTTACACTCACTTACACTGACACCTACTGGCGTGTGTCCGTGCAGCATTACGCAAAAATAAAGGTTTACAGTAACGGACGCGACTGTTAATGCGTTATTCGTAGTGACCCATGCCATGATAGATTTATTTTGTGTCTTTCTTAGAATGGGCAGTTTGTGACGTATTATTACAATACATTCAGTGGCACATGCCAATCAAATACAGACGTGACACAAACAAATTTGAAAAAATATTACTGCCTTTAATGCGTTTAATTGATATTTAAAATATCACAAAATTATGCCATTTATTTAGGATTTTGTGTCACAATTACGTCAGTAGGTGCTCGATTAATCTGTCAGTCACTACTGGAGGTGTCACGACACACTGCGACATGTTCCGCGACTGTGTCAGTCAAGTGTCATGTCAGTGTCAGTGTGTCGCGATAATGTCAGTGGCACAAGCCACTATCCACTGGAACATGCCAATGAAGACCGGATGTGCCAATACGCATAGTGACATGTGCCATTGGCTTCTGTGCGTCCGATGTCATGTCACTTAATGTTACCGCCTCTCCAGAAATCTCTCAGATTTATTAAAAATATCTTAATAATATACGAATAATTTGTATTCTGAAGATAAACGAAAGTCTTACAGGTTAGGAACAACATGAGGGTGAGTAAATAATTAAATGATGACAGAATTTTTATTTTTGGGCGAACGAATCAAGCCTTGAGTTTTCTTAGAAAATTGAGAACATACGTCACAATATTCCTAATTAAATAATTACCGCCCAAGGCTTAAGCAAAAAAAAAAAAAAAAAGGGAAGAGGCCTGATTGAGTTTGGACACTGTTTATACGTTTTAGCTATTCATGTACACGACAACAGCGTTTGGGGGCCTAAAAACACAAACGTTTTTGAAAACAATGTAATTTACGAAACACGCTCAAAGTGACCAACACATGATTAACTAGAGCACATTGGGCTTTTCAGAAGGAGGGGCTTCATAGAGAACTTACTGACAGACTAGGAAGAGAGGTGCTGCAACAATGTCAAATAATGTGCTTTTTGAGCATTCAAGCATGACAACCTATAGTCTAGGAGCCCAAAAACAAATTCAAGATTTTAAAAGAATTATATAATAGGTCCTCATTTAAAATTCAAAGAATGAATGAACTTAAAATGTGCTTTAAATCATCATAATGAAAGTTTAATACATGCCTTTTTACTGTTACAGTACATACACTTTTTTTTGTTCATCTGTGTTTGAAGGTGCTCACATTTCAGAGGAAGATAAATCGATTGAGAATCTATTATAAATGAGAATCATAAATGAGATAGCAATACATGTACTTGCAAAAATATTCAGAAAGTAAGACATTGTGTTTGATAGAGATGATTGTTTTAAGAAATTTTCTAAAGTTGTTGGATGTAGATAGTTATGTTCAAATTAGACATAAGGATTGATTTGATTGTTTGCATAAGTTGTTGCTTTAAATATGGTATTTTCTGCGTCTCATTGCCCATGTGGTTACAGCAACGACAGCGCATATGACCATTACCACAAACACAGAAATTGTCACAATTAAGCCTTGGTTTGATATTCCGGGGGGTTTCGGATCAGGGGAAGTTGCTGGATCAGGGGAAGCTTGGATCATCTTTGAAGCTTGAGCAATGTTTGAGATTTCAGATTTTTCTTTTTCTTTGTCCTCAGACTGAATAGCAAAGAAGAGTGTGGTGCCATTTTGGATTGTGAAACTGAGATTGAATGAATGCTGTTCAACTAATCCAGCCTCCTGCGGTGAGACAGCAGTTGTGTTGACTGCATGACCATTGCTGAAGCTTTCTCGAAGCAGTTGAAGGTCATAGCTCCACCTGATCTCATAGGATTTAGCTTAAAGGAAAAGACATGTAATTTATATTATTTCATTATCTAAATGTGAAACCTATTTTATGTTGTCAGTGAAGAAGTTAAAGAAATGAAAACCTTGCATTTAAAATTCTGGTATAGTAACTTTATGCATTACCTGTCCCTTGGTCGAGGTCTTCACCAGGAGCCGTCCAGCTGAGAAGCACAGAGTTCTCCTGGATCTCGGCTCTCAGATCTGTGATTTGGTTAGGAGGGAAATTTGGTGGAGTTGTGCCTGTAAAAGCCACCTCAAAACTCTCTCCGGTGGCTGTTCTGCTAAAGCTTCCAACCTCAAGTGGTTCTTTAGAAACTGGAGGCTTTGGAGGGTTCAGCTCCACCACACCTGAAATCAGAGGAACCGCATGAATCTGCTTGATTCTGTCTGAAGGTTTTCTTCAAGCAGCTCTGTAGCTAATTATATTGACATTTATATTCTTAGTTCCAGTTTGTGCATGAATTCATTGACTGACTCTATCTGCAGGTTACATAGATACAAATGTCTTTATGAGTGAGCAACTGAATCATTGTCTCACATGATTTGTTGAAAACAATCATTCATTCTGGAACTAAACTTTGAGTCAAGCTGCATTCCAATTAACAGGGTCCCTACGCAGTGTTCATTGCTCTCCAGTGTTGAGGAAAGTTACTTTGAAAAGTAATGCATTACAATATTGCGCTACCTAGTTACTTTTTAAGAAAAGTAATGCATTACATTACTTTTGCATTACTTTTTCTCACCTGGGCTGGGCTGTGCAAATGACCCTTTCACACAAAAAATTTAATAATAAAATGCTAATAGGAAAGGAAATGCAAATTCATGCGTGTACAGTATATGCAGAAAGTTATTTTTGCTTATAGTTTAACTGAAGCATCGAAGGTCAGTACATTGGTCAATAAAATGAGATTAAATGCATAAAAATATTTGCTTTATTTAACATATTTAGTAATTGGAGGTTTGTGTAGTATTCTGATTTTGCATTTCACTGATTTTATAAATTTTGAGGAAGATTGAATATTTGTTTGTGCAAATCAGATGAGTAAATGCCTGCTAGTCTAGAACTACAATAACCATAATGTTTACACACGCCTCTGCACTTATTTTGCCTTCATGTGCTATCAGAATTATTGTAAATGTTTCAAGTTAAAAAAATAGGACATGAATGCCCTCTCAAGTCAAACTTTGAATGAGATGAGCTAGTAATCACGACTTCAGAAGTGGGAAGTAGGATTTTTTTTAAAGTAATGAGTTACTTGACTAGTTACTTGAAAAAAGTAATCTGATTACGTAACTCAAGTTAATTGTAATGCGTTACCCCAACACTGCTGCTCTCCATTTACTGAGCACCTGTTGAAGATCACTTCACTTGACTAAATGCAACACCATCAAACATAGACTACAGTTTGAGGTATGATGGCCTAATAATACTTCTGTAAATATTATAATATAAATTACCATACGTTTGTGTAATATAGCCTACATGTGTATACAATACATCCATGTGTATTTGTAAAAATGCATTATTGATTTAATTAATACAAATTGTCATACTTGAATGTGATAAATATCAGTTGGTTGATAATGATAATGTAATTTACTTGTATGGATATGTCTTAACTTATTTGATCGTAATCATGATAGTTGCATTGTGAATTTTTGTGTCTTGCACACTTTATACCCGTGAACAGCTGCGTTCAAACCACATATTATACGAATGAAACACAATAAGAGCCTCAACTATTTTCCTCCCGGTTTCACAGACGAGGCTTAAGCTTGTCCCAGACTAAAATGCATGTTTGAGCATTTCAACTGAAAGCAAATTGCATCTTATAAGATCTTAAAATATGTCAGTGCCATTGTTTTGTCTCAAGAAGCACGCAAGTAATGTTTTTTTTCTTCTTCTAATTAGAAAAGCTACTTAAATTCCCTAATTGAACTAAGACATGGCTTAATCTGAGCCTTGTCTGTAAAACCCTTTATTTTTTATTTTATACAAACATCAAAGTGCTGGAGTGATGCGTAATTACTGGTGGGTGCATTTGGTTTTCCACTTCTCGTGAAGTATTGCTGTAACCTTTATAATCGTCATTTGCAGTGCCCTTCGAACTGAACATGTAGACTACACCCTCCTTTTTGGAACAAAGTCTCACGTAAGATAGTGGAATAGCCTGTGAAGTCCACTCCGCAGGGCACTCTCGGTTGTTTGGAATGAATTTGTTTTAAGAACTGATTAATTCAAAGGCAAAACAAGTGACTTTACAAACCATTCTGCTTTGGCTTCATTTTAAACTATTGTTGCTGTCAAAAATAAAATAATAAAATAATATAAAAATAAAACTCAATATTAACTTCTTTTTTTAACTGCTGTATAACAGTAATATCACTTGCAATTGTGCTGTTGGTCTGAATGCAAGTTTTTCTTTTCAGATGTGATCCAAGTTGAAATGTATTTTCAAAATGACCCAGGGTTTACCGTTAACCACATATCCAGGCACGTATGGGGCACCACTCTTTTTTTGGAGAGTAAAGCTGGCTTGTCCATCTTGATTCTTCACTCTTACTTTCAAGCTGCTTCTCCCATTTTCAAACTTTGTGAAATATCTGGAATAGATGCCATCATTTTGAAAAGCATCAGCTCCTGAAAAAAAAGAATCTCTAAGTTATATAAATTGGAAATGTACTTTATTTATTTATATTAAGTTGAGTGCACACTTGAAACAAGAATAATGGGTAATTTACCTGCTCCATTGTCCAGGAGTTGTAATGTTTGTGATTTCCCAGACTGGGACTCCAGCGTAGCCAACACTTCAACATTTATCATAGGCCTGTAATTCTGACTGACCTCAGCAAACACTATCATGGGTGTAGTGCCGTCACTGAACTGCTGGTTCATGCTGGTTTTGACTATGATAGGAGGAACATCAGCACGCGCCGCTTGACTCGTAACTGTTATAGTCAGAGACTGAAGTGTTGGACTTTTTATACTGTATTTCCAGTCCCCGGGCTAAACACATGGAGAAAAATAATGGTTTGCTGTAAGTGTATTTAATGAATCATAAATCTTAATCTGAAGTTGATGTTGATTGTATTTTAATAACATTTATCTAACTCTTGGCCCAGATGTCTTTTATTATGTTACAATAGTTAATGTTTAGCCTACATGTCTATGGTCTGAACTATAAAATGAATAACTGGTTCATAAAAGTTGTCATACCTCTGCAGTTCCTGGAATTTTAAAGGTGACTGTTTTCATGGGTATATCATGACTCATTTGTGTCTGAATTGAGCCACTTGGTGACTGTATGGAAATGGTAGGAAAACTTTGTTCATAGATTATTACAAAGCTGGTTTTGTTCCCAATAGTCTGATCCACTGATACTGTTCCATTGAACCAGCCTGCTGTTTTTTCTCCAACACTTTCTAGCTAAAGGAGTGATACGAAAATGAAACATTAAAATACTCAATAGTGATGACACTCTCAAAGTATTAATTGCATCATGGACAATGGGCGATCAGTTGCCTAACCTGAACTGGTACATTTGTGTAATCTCCAGTTGAAAATGTAAGTGAAGCAAATGCATCCATTAACTGGTTTGAAGTGAACACATCATTGAAGTAGATGAATTTCCCCCCTATTTTCATCATGAAACAATTTTGCATTACATACAAAACTGGCACTAATGTAATTTGATTTACTTAGATATTGATACTTTTCTTTTTTAACTTGCCAGTTTTTTCTGCCATATTCTCCAGTGCTTTATCTGCATTGGGACCTAAAGCTATTGTGTGTATAATGACACCACTGGCTATTGCCGTCTGACTACAAACACCAATGTTGTCCGTTGCCTCGCCATTTGTCACGAAAAAGATTTCATCTCCTAATGCATCCCCATTGTCTCGTGCTAGTACCTAATGGTTAGAAAATAGAGAGCATTTGCCTAGAATAAACTATTTATACACTTCACATATTGTAAATATAAAATTAACAATAAATATGGTACCTGTAAGCCTAGATTGAGGCCTTTACACATGTTTGTGTATCCACCTGGTGTTTTTGGCAACAATTTGATGAGATCCTCTCTTGTGGACTCGTTCTCAATAGTAGTCAAAGGGCTGAGAATATTAGCATTAGTACTAAAGGACACAATTCCAACACTGGCATGATCCTCAATGACGGTCCGCAGTAAATGTGTGGCAGCCTGCTGTTGTCGAATGATTCCGGAGTCCTAGAACAATGAAGTCATTTCTTTGGAATGTGTTCATCAGTGTGTAAAGGATAACATTATGCAGGCACTATTGTTTCAAATGAAGTTAAGTTTTTTTTTATGTTTGCATACTGTTCCCATGCTTGATGAGACATCAAGGATGAGACAAACAACCCGTTGCATTCGTTGCACAACTTTGAAAGTGGAGTGCTGGTGGAGAGGACGCCATTGGTTTTATAGAATTAAGTGTGTCTTTATCCACAGAATCCTCAAATATCACGGTCCACGTCGGTTTGTTGCCACACTTTTCATTTTGCAAGTTTGGGGCTTCATAATTGTGTTCGTTTGCTTGACAAAATTTGATCACCTGAAAAAAAAAGAAAATGTCACCAAAACACTGAATTTCAACTTTATATCTCAAAATAATGCCTGTTAACTAAAAATGAATATTAGCTTGTAATTCAAATTTTATATTTTGCAAATGGTACGTGTGTTACGAAATGGTTGAGTTAACAAAGCGCACAATGAAGAATGAACTAATCATTAATATTTAATAGCAAACTTGGAGAACAACAAAGAATAAACACAACCAAACACTATCTCAAAGAAGGAAGAACAGGATATACATGTGACAAACAAAAGGAAGTAATGAGATGATCAATGAACAACAGGTGATGGAGATTTCTAATCAAACAACTGAGAAACTGGAGCCCGTCCACATGAAGCCAGAGTTTTCCCTATCCAATCTTTTTTTCCCCTCGTTTCAAGAAATATCCGCGTACACACAAGAGCACTGAAACCGACTCAAAGCGATGTAGTACATGCCAGGCCAGTATGTGGCGCTGTAATTCTGCCATAGAAATACACTAAAAACGGAGAAAAAGAGTTGTGGCTAGAAGGGATACAGCAACGGTCAGAAGTGAGGCAAAATCTCACGATAAAATAACAATAAATAAATTTGCTACTTACCAGATGTGTTTTTATTAATGCCTACACCTACCCCAACCCTAAACCTACCCTTACAATAATGCAAATACAGTAATTAAATGACGAAATATTGATGTGCGCATGCCCAGTGCCCGTAGCTGTATCCCTTCAAGTCTTTACCGTGCGGGACGTGGTGTGATGTACGGATATAAAATATACGGATTGGCTGTACACATGAAAACGCAAAGGTATCGGTTTCAGATTTATCCACTATGGGACCTGGTTTAAAAAAATATCGGATTCATGCTCCCAAAACGATACTCGGTTACTTAACGTAACCTCGGTTCTCTCTAGAAGAGGGAACGAGTATTGCGTAAGTTCCTTACGCTACGGGAAAGTATTCTTTCTTCGAGATTTCTGAAAAACCCAAAATGATCCTTAATTTTGTAACATTGTCAACGCAGTGCGGCAGCCTGGCAGACCATAGCAGGCTATTCCAGCGTGCTATTGGCTGCTCTGCTGGCAACTGCAGCAGCCTATCGGTGAGCCCGCGTGACGTGGCGACCAATGAGGGCGCTTCGCGCCCACCTGGCTTCATTTGCCTACAGGTGGGGCGTGGCCACGTGTATATAAGCGGGGCTCACGGGCTGCATATTCGGTTTTCGTAGTTCTAAAGCGTAAAAGCCCGCGGGGCGCACGGCAAGGAACGCAATACTCGTTCCCTCTTCTAGAGAGAACCGAGGTTACGTTAAGTAACCGAGTAGCGTTCTCTTACGAGAGGTTCTCTCGTATTGCGTAAGTTCCTTACGCTACGGGAACATATTGTCATTGCGCGCCTCGCATACAGCATATGTATCCCAGGGAACCGGGGACCATAACACTGCTCGAGCAGGGTGGCCGGAAAGGAAAACGGGCCACCGCATATACAGACACTTCATTCGAACTGACGGGTGGTTACAACGGGTGGTTACAACACCCTGTCCCATGAATGAGGGAACGGCACCTGCCGGTCTCCTTCAAATTCACCACACCTTGTCTCATGAATGAGGGAACGGCAACGCCGGTCGCCTTCAAATTCACAATGCCTTGTTTTATGAGTGAGGAAGCGGCACCGCCGGTCACCTTCAAACTCACAACAGCTTGTCTCGTAAATGAGGGAACGGCACCGCCGGTCTCCTTCAAACTTACGTAAGCATAGTACCGAACTAGCTACCAGTACGTGAGCTATGTCTGCACAGAATCACTGGGCAGAGCCAACAGCCCTATCAAACTGATAACACTTTAGCCTGTAAGGCAGGAACTTCCAGATTATAGAATCTCACGAATGTAGACGGGGAGGCCCAGCCTGCCGCCATACAAATGTCGTGGATGGAAATCCCTCTGGCCCAAGCCCACGAAGAGGCCATGCCTCTAGTGGAGTGTGCTCTGACACCTAGCGGGCACTGCAGGTGCTTGGAAGCGTAAGCTGCTGCAATCGCATCCACTATCCACCTGGACAGGGTCTGTTTCGAGGAGGTGAGACCTTTAGTGCGCCCTCCAAACGAAACGAATAGCTGCTCAGAATGCCTGAAGGCGGCGGAGCGTGTGACATAAACCCTCAATGCCCTGACAGGGCAGAGGACATTGCCACCGTCCCCCTCGTCGGATGCTGGCAGAGCCGAGAGGGAGACAATCTGCACCCTGAAGGGAGTGCCGATCGCTTTGGGGACATAACCATGCCTCGGCCTAAGAATGACCTTGGAGTCATTTGGACCGAACTCCATACACGTCGGGCTCACTGAGAGCGCGTGTAGATCCCCCACGCGTTTTACTGAAGCCAGAGCTATCAGGAACGCGTTTTTTAGCGAAAGGAACCTTGGTTCCACAGTCTCGAGCGGTTCGAAGGGATGAGCCTTCAGGGCCTCTAGGACCAAGGCCAGATCCCATATAGGAACCGATGGGGGCCGCGGGGGATTCATCCGTCTGGCTCCTCTGAGGAAACGGATAATGAGCTCGTTCCTTCCTAGCGTGCTACCTAGCGTTGTCTGAGCGAACGCTGCTATAGCCGCCACATACACTTTGAGCGTGGAAGGGGACCTGCCCAGTTCCAAAAGCTCCTGGAGGAAGGAGAGCACCCGCTGGACCCCACTGGGTCCAATCCCTTGGAAACACACCACTCAGTGAACACCGACCACTTAGAACTATATAACCGCCTCGTCGAGGGGGCTCTAGAGTGTGAAATCGTGTTCATAACCCCTTCCGGCAGGTCAACGGGTATCCGTTGGTCACCCATACATGCAGAGACCATCGCTCTGGATGGGGATGCCAAACTGACCCTCCGGCTTGAGAGAGGAGGTCTGCTCTCAGCGGAACTGGCCAGGGGGGTGAGTGCGACAGCTTCACCAGCTCTGGGTACCAATCCTGGTTCTCCCAGCGTGGCGCTATAAGGAGCACCGGGCGGCGCGTCTCCCTGATTTTCGCTATGACCTGGGGCAATAGGGAAATCGGCGGGAAAGCATACAGCGGGAGGCTGGGCCAAGGTTGGGACAGCGCATCCTCGCTTTTGGACAGAAACCTCGGGCAGCGGGCGTTCTCTTTTGTTGCAAAGAGGTCGAGCTCCGCTCTGCCGAATAGGCGCCATACCAGCTGGACTGTCTGAGGGCGAGCAGGCGTTCTGTCAGATTGCCCAGACACCTGGACCTGACACCGCCCTGCCGGTTCACGTAGGACACCACTGTGTTATTGTCCGACCGGACCAACACGTGGTGTCCCCGTATAAGAGGGAGAAACTGCTTGAGCGCGTTCTCTACCGCTATCATCTCCAAACAATTTATGTGTAGGAGTTTTTCCCGGCTCGACCAGAGGCCCGAGGCCGATCTGCCCTCGAAAACGGCGCCCCAACCCGAGGTGGAGGCGTCCGTCGAGATGACCTTGCGGTGTGAGATGGCTCCCATTGTCACTCCCCGCTGGTACCAGTCGGCTACTAACCAGGGCTCTAGGGCTGAAACGCAGCCCTGAGTCACTCTGATCCGGAAGCCTCCGGACGCCCAGGCTCTGTGAGGCACTCGGGCGTTTAACCAGCGTTGCAGCGGGCGCATGTGCATTAGGCCCAGCTGGAGCACAGCTGCAGCTGAGGCCATACGTCCCAGCATCCTCTGAAAAAGCTTGAGAGGTGCGATTTTGCCCGGCCGGAAGTACGCAGCCATGCGCCGAACTTGCGCGCGCGCGTTGGGGTGACAGGTGGGCTGACATTGCCACAGTGTCCAGATTCAAACCCAGAAATGAGGTTGATTGCGTGGGCACTAATGAGCTCTTGGTCCAATTGACCGTGAGCCCCAGGCTGTCCAGATGGCTGAGCAGCATTGCCCTGTGGGCGAGGAGCTCGGCCTCTGACTGCGCCAGGATGAGCCAATCGTCCAGATAGTTCAACACTCGCATCCCTCGACTTCTCAGGGGAGCGAGGGCCGCGTCCATGCACTTCGTAAATGTACGGGGTGCTAGTGACAGGCCAAACGGAAGGACGGTGTATTGATAAGCCTGGCCGTCGAAGGCGAATCGTAAGAATGGCCTGTGACGCGGCTTTACCTTGATTTGAAAGTATGCGTCTTTCAAATCTAGGGAGATTAGCCAGTCTCTCGGGCGAATATGCGCGAGGATCTGCTTGGTTGTGAGCATCTTGAACGATCTTCTCATAAGAGCTTTGTTCAGACACCTCAGATCCAGAATCGGTCTGAGCGACCCATCCCTTTTCGGCACGAGAAAATACCGGCTGTAAAAGCCTGACTCGCTCATAGAATGGGGAACCAGTTCTATAGCCCCTTTGCAAAGCAGTGTGGCTATCTCCGCTCGAAGTAGATGTGCTACTTCCTCGCTCACCCTCGTCTCCGTACGCGCAAAGAAGCGCGGAGGGCGGCGAGCGAACTGCAGAGTATAGCCATGCTTTACTGTTCTCAGCACCCATTCTGATACACCTGGAATGGCTTCCCACGCTCTCGCGTGTACCACACGGGATAGAACGGCCTCCGGACTCGAAACGCCGCGCTTTGCGGGTTCGATAGCACGTATGGGAGGGGCGGGCGCAGAGCGCGCGCTCTCTGTGCTGTGGGCCGGCTGATTGCTCGCGATGGCTGGCCGCCTTACACACTGCGTCTCTGCCGCTTCGAGCGGGGAGTACCCTGTGTGTGGCCCTACACTCATCGTTTCGGCCACCCTGGGCGGAGAACAAATGGTGTGTGGCACGGCGCGTAGCGCCGGAGGCAGAATGTTCGCGAAAATGTGTGAGCGCGTTTGAGTGGGCACAACTCTTACGCGTGGAACATGACCGGTTAAGAGTGGCTGTGTGACAGCGCGTGTGGTGGTTAGGCGTGGGCGCAAACAAGCGGACACGTGACCTAACTCTAGCACTCGAGCGGCCGGTGGCCGCTTTATGTGAGTGAGAGACACGGGATTTGTGGTGCTTGGGTGCAGGGGTGAACACAGAAAAGTGGGCACGTTTACTGCATTTGAAACACATACGGCGTGAGCCGTGCAACCAGAAAAAAAGCATCTTTTGTGATTTCTCTGGTTCCCCGTAAAAAAGGCGGTTGTGGGCAGGCGAGAGGGCAGTTTTGCCGGCTCGTTGGCTGCGTGAGAAACATCTGCAGCAGCCACAGTGGTGGGGGCTGACAGGAAGACGAGTTTTGACAGTGGTCCGGCCGCGGCGGGACTTAACCGTCGTTTCCCCCCTCTGGCTAGGAGGACTTTTGAGGCTCTGACTTCAGCGTGATCCTAGGCCGGGGCCCCCGAGGGGGTGGCGGCTTGCCTCTGCTGGAAGAGCGCGATCTGGCGCGGCCACTCGGTCTTCGCTGAGACGAAGGGGGCCGCGCTGGGTGCTGCGCGGAGCTCGGTGCTGTCTGGTCACGAGGACGGCGAGCAGCGGAGCTATTGCTAGCGCTGGGGCGTCGAGGCAGGAAGAGGTTCATAGCTTGAGTCGTCTTCTGCACCTCAGAGAAACGATCGACGATCCCCTTGACCGCTGGGCCGAAGAATCCGGACGGGGAGAGCGGGGCGTTGAGAAAGGCTGCGCGCTCCGTTTCTCGCATATCCGCGAGCGTGAGCCAGAGGTGGCACTCAGCTACCGTGAGGGAGGCCATAGAGCGTCCGAGGGCCTGTGCTGCGGTCTTGGTAGCGCGAAGGGCGAGATCCGTCGCGCTTCTCAAATCCGTGACCAACTCAGTGTCTTTGCTTTTCTCGTCCAGGTCGAGGAGGAGATTAGCTTGGAGGATTTGCAGCACGGCCATAGAATGCAGAGCAGACGCCGCTTGACCGGAGGCAGCAAAAGCGCGGCCGATCAGCGATGACGTCATTCTGCAGGCCTTAGACGGGAGGGCAGCCTTTGAGCGCCAACCAGAGGGCGGGCAAAGATGCGCTGCGACCGCCTCTTCCACCGGAGGGATAGCATTGTAGCCTTTCTCAGCCGCGCCGTCAACTTGTGAGAGCGTCGAAGAAGCGTGAGACGAGACCCTCGCGGAGAATGGCCACCTTGGGCGGAGACCATTCGAGGCCTAGCTGCTCGACAGCCCGGGTGAGAAGGCGCAACAGTTCCGCGTCCTCACCCGCTCGAGAGCGTCCGGAGGTCCGGACTGAAGAGGCCGCGGAAGACCAGTCCTCGCTGTCGGAAGCCATGATGGAGCAGCTGTCGGCGCGTTCCGCGGCCGCATCCGCCTCATCCCCAGAGGCGGCAACAGAAATGGCGGCCTGGGGTGGGGGCGGGGAAGGCGAGAGAGAAGCCGGCGGGAAGGGTTCCGGCGAGCTTCTCTCCGCGAACTCCGGAGTCCGCTGCGAGCGGCGCTTCTTTCTGCGCGGCTTAGCAGGGACTGGAGGGATGTCATCCTCAAACTGATCGAGTCGAGCCCGCAGGGTCGACATCGTCAGTTCTTCGCACTCCGGGCATCCGCCGGCGAGGAGTGCGACAGCGGCGTGATCACGGCCCAGGCAGAGAGCGCAGATCACGTAGCGGTCTCCGGAACTGAGCGGCGCGTGACACGAGCCACAGTTTGAACGAGACATTTTGTAACAAACGCTCGGCTCTTTTTGAGAAAAGTGTGAAGCAGCGGCGACAACACTTGAGCAGAAAAGGATATGAGCTGCCGGATAGCAGAGCAGGCACAGATGGCTGAAGGTGGCGAAATACTGCCGGCTTCTTCAGGCGCTATCCTCTCTCGTCTGCACGATCACGGCGGCGGGTTACAGATCCAGCGATGCGAAGGGCTCGCTGAAGAAAAGAAAATCGAATATGCAGCCCGTGAGCCCCGCTTATATACACGTGGCCACGCCCCACCTGTAGGCAAATGAAGCCAGGTGAAGCCTCATTGGTCGCCACGTCACGCGGGCTCACCGATAGGCTGCTGCAGTTGCCAGCAGAGCAGCCAATAGCACGCTGGAATAGCCTGCTATGGTCTGCCAGGCTGCCGCACTGCGTTGACAATGTTACAAAATTAAGGATAATTTTGGGTTTTTCAGAAATCTCGAAGAAAGAATACTTTCCCGTAGCGTAAGGAACTTACGCAATACGAGAGAACCTCTCGTAAGAGAACGCTGGATCTGTGTGGACGAAACGCTGATACGGTACAAATGTTTTACGTATAAACGTGTCTCCGTGTGGATGGGGCCTGGGTCAAGGAAGACGAGGTCCAAAACACAATGAAAACTAGGCCAAAACAAGACACTAATGTTACTTGTCAAACAGATGTTAGAAATTGAAATCGATGTAGATAATAATTATGTGATGTAACGCCCAAATGAATTGGCAAAAGGAAGAAAACAGTCCAGCCCCAAGACAGAACTGTACTGTGTGTTGTAAATTTAATAAGTTGCTAAAATAATTTTCTGGAACGTGTGGAAACATGCAAATCTGTACTTACAGATTCGTGGCTTGGTAGGTACATTATGGAGCTGTCTGTGTTTTGAGTTCTGTCTGGAAAAAATGTGCACCCCTCGGTAGGTAGTGAAGTTTGCGGATCAATGCTGCATTGTTGAAAAGCTCCATCATCAGTAAGATTAAAAATGCGTCCCTTAATGCTTTTGCTACACCTACAAATAAGCAAAAAATCTACATTTAATATCAAGGACATTATACAAATATTATTTTTCTTTTTATTAACAGTTTGTGACCTTGTAGCTTCAACAAGGCCATTAGAGATGTAGAATGGCTTTGTTTCACTGTATTCATCATATACGCCCCATCTCAGATGAGCCCATTCATGAACCAAGACCTTTCCTGCAAACAAACAAACTACCAGTAAAACAAACAGGGGGGTATTCCAGAAAGCAGCGGCCTGTACTATGAAGGCAGTTTCGCTGGCTAGCCAGGTAAGTTTCAGTTTAGATTGCACTAATCCTGGGTTTTAGGTACCATGAAAGTGGCTTGGCTTTTAGCGGCGCGCACTCAAAAAAATTATTTGTTGAATTTACACAAAAAAGCAGTGTCAAGTGGTTCCACGCAACTACTGTATATGGAGTCATTTTTACAAATAAAAATTTTGTTATATGAACAAAAGAAATTCCAAGTAAAGCTGACCAAATTTCTTTGAGTAAAAACAAACCATTTGATTGTGTCACTGTTACATAATATTTATATGTGCAGTTTACTTAATAATGTTATGTTAAATTTATAAAAGTTTATGTTAGGTGAACACATTTATCGATTTAATTTAACTTATTAAATTAACTATTTGCTCTACCAAGTGTCAGTGAAAACTATTAAATAACAACAAGTATATTTTTAGAAGCAAAATGCAAAGATAACTCATTGGACAAACTTAATTTAATTGAGGGCAGGAATTCCATCCAATAAATGTGTGTATACGAGTGCCCACAGCCTAAACACAGACACCATTCTGAATAATAATGGTAACCACAAAATTACAGAAACTCCTCTAAATGTCCAACATAACTGAACATTAAACATAAACTAACAACATCTTTCCCTTTACTGAAAAACACAAAATGATCAAACAATTAAATCACCATAGAAACTAATGCAAACACAGGAAACAACAGAAAACCAACTCAAACATAGACCAAACGTAACAAATATGCCTTTCAGACGTAAATGTGTAAATGTTATAGGAGGATAAATAATGTTCACCTCTTGGTGCGTAAGGCTGAGCGACAGCATCTTTTAGGAGGAAGTTTGGTGTGAAATGAATGTACTGACCCTCAGCTCCACATGCACCGTACTGATGAGTGTATGGCTCATCTGAAATACTATTATCGATTCTTATTTTGGCCTGTTTTCGACATAGAGATCGGGTCAGCAACATCATATGTGAATGAAATGACTGGAAATTAATATTTTACAATATATAATGCCATAATGCTCTACCTTTTCAAAGGACTCTGTTCTTGCTTTGTCAAAACCTGTACTTGTCCAGTGGGGTGGAACTAGTATCGTAGCTTCTTTGAAATAGACCTTTTTATCCAGTGCTTGATGAAGATGAACCGACCCTTCAGTGACCATGTCCTGTCAGAATGAAAGTGAAAAGATAAAATAAGAAAAAAAACTGCTCAATGAATTCAGAAGTAGTTATTTAATTTGTTCATTCACAAATACTGCCAACAAAATATGGTAACATACTGTAGATTTCTAAGATTAAAAAACAATTGGAACACACAATCTATAACATCTTTCACAAAAGCCACTAAAAACATTAATGCACATAAAAGTTTGTTAAATAGACAAAAGAAGCACATTTACCTTTATTTTATCAATCAGCGTGTTATCCTGTGGTACTTTTGAACTGATCGCAATGCTAATGTCAACATAACCGCCGTTTCCATCTAGTTTGATTCCAGTGGAGGTGGACAACAGCAACATCCATAACAAGACAAACAGCGTTCTTGAATACATCGCTGTAGAGTTTAGATGAACAAAAACTCCCAAACCCCTACCAAGTCAACCCTATATTTAAACCCTATCAAGTCAAATATTAACTTGAAGGACACAGATGGAATGTCATATATTGGATATGAATCATGATATCTATATAACTGGGCATGGACATGTAAGACACATAATTACAGTACAATGGGGCAACAAGTTAGAGATGCTATCAACAGCTGTTTATTTCACTTTACATGACTGTTATTGCACAACTACTCTCACACGGACCACAAAAGAAGGCTCAAACACACAGTAAAAAAACCTGTAATATTGTGAAATATTATTATAATTTAAAATAGCTGTTTTCTATTGGAATATGTTTTAAAATGTAATTTATTTCCGCGATAGTATAGCTGATTAAAATAAATAAATAACGACACATGACTCGATCAATTTGTCACTTCTATAATCAAAGTTATTTCAAAAACCACAAATCCCTTTACTCTCATAAATGTATGTCATATATTATTTAATAGAATATGATGTTTACTCTGGGCATGTGATAAAAAAGCGCTTTGATCTTGAATTTTAAATCAGTGCATTGACTGAATGCTGTCTGTCACTGCACTGTAAAAAATATTTTCATCATTTATCACAACTTTTCACTAATCTTTTGTCAAATCAGCTTAGAAACGCAGAATCATTGACATCATTCAAAATGCTGGAGAGGAAAGGAGACTGCTAGGCTCTGGGTCTACTTGTGAGCAGTATACAACCCTGTGTGTCGGTCAGGACACAAATAATGAGGAGACTGGGGCTTCTTTCCAAAGTGTATTGAAGATTAAGTCTAAGAAAAACAAACACATATTACATTAACAACTTTAAATAACTGGAAAGCACTAAAAATACAGAGGATGGGCAATTAAAGGCAATAATTACTATTGGTCTGATCACACAAAAGACTTTGGCATTAATATCTATCTATATATATTAATATATTAATGAATCTAGATGCATCAATAAACAATCTGATTTACCAAAACAACATCATAAAAGGCAAATAATATGCATTAATCCGTCTGAAGGGTCATTATTTAACCTATTGTAGACATATACCACACAAACTGTAACATTTAACTGCAGTAGAAATCACGTTACATGTTGTTTATCTGTCACACAATCTCACGTGGATCGCTACATGTCCGTGCATGTACAGGGAAGTACACAAGTCTCACTAATACACTTAAAACACGGTTGAAACATTGATTGGTCAAAATAAACTTACTTTATGGTCATTTACTAACACTTTGGACACCAAAACGCCAACGAACATCCAACTAACAGGCAGGAAGAAACTTATAGGTGCACAGCTGCCGTTCTCTCAGTAATAATACAATGACGCAGCAGGCAGCAAACGATAACAATAATGCCACCTACTGGAAGCATCATGAATTGCACTCTACAGTACCTATCAAAATAGAAGTCCCACAGTAAAAGCCCTTTTTTCCAGGAGCCTTTTATACAGCCACCCCCAAAGGTGCTAGTCAACTTTGCTTCTTCTAAAAGGCGACTCAACTTAGTGCGAGTTTTCAGGACAATTTTCAATATCTGGTAGAGCTGGGAGGATCACCAAACGGGCTACTGGTCGAGTATAGACTTGACCCTTGATTTCTACATCAGCAGACCTGACATGTCCATCCGAACTGCGGTGTGCCTTAATGACATGTCCAACAGGCCAGAGGGCCCTAGGCAACTGCGGATCTACCATCATGACAACCATTTTCTCAGTTAGGTCTGGGGGAGATGACTGCCACTTTTGCCGTTTCTGGAGGCCTGGAAGGTAGTTTCGGATAAACCTGGACCAGAAGTTTTCCGCTAAGACTTGCGAATGCCTCCAGTGTCTGCGACTCAACAATTCAGACTCTGGGTAGATTACCTGTGGCAAGGAACCATCCGGCCGCCCCATGAGCAAACTGTTGGGTGTCACTGGGTCAATGTCTGCAACATCAGCGGACACGTACCCTAAAGGCTTCGAGTTAAGAATAGCTTCCACCTCTAGAAGGACTGTCAGCAGGACTTCTTCTGGAACTGATTGAGATCCCACTGTAGTGTAAAGGGCTGACTTTACAGATCGTACCTCTCTCTCCCACACTCCTCCAAAATGTGGGGCTGCTGGAGGATTAAAGTGAAATTGGATTCTTTGACGAGCAAGTCGTTTCTGTAGGTCAGGAGCCATGTCAGCAAAGGCTTCCCTCAGCTCTCTTTCTCCCCCTTTGAAGTTTGTTCCTTGGTCTGACCACAGTTCTGCTGGTGTTCCCCTTCGTGCAACAAACCGCCTAAGGGCCATTAGGAATGAATCCGCATTCATGGTACTGAGGAGGTCCAAGTGAACCGCTCTCGTGGTTAGACACTTGAAGATTATCCCCCAGCGTTTTTCTGTGCGTCTCCCAATTTTAATCAGCATTGGCCCAAAGCAGTCTACTCCACATGAGTAAAAAGCAGGTTTGTAGAGACGGAGACGGGCAGAAGGTAAGTCTGCCATCTTCGGGATAGTTGGCTTTGCCCTTCAACGCTGACACTCTGGACACCCATGTTGGTACCGACGAATGGCTTCCCGGCCACGGATGATCCAATAATAGCGTCGCATTTCCGCGAACACTTGCTCAGGTCCTGGATGATGCAGTTTGAAATCATAATGCTTAATCAGTAGCCGGGTGACTGAATGATGAGCGTCCAATACAATGGGGTGTAAAGTAGATTCTTCAATGGACTCAGCTCTCCTCAATCGACCTCCCACTCTGATTAAACCATTCAATTGGTCCAGTTCAGGAGCTAAGGTTAGAAGGCGACTGTCTGAGGACACTGGTTTCCCAGCCACCAAACTTTGATAGTCATTGGGGAAAGACTCTTGCTGAACTCGCTTAAGAATAAGGATCTCCGCTTGACGATAATCTTCTGCATCGGGAAAGGAATCAGAAATAGAGGTAACCAGAATTTCCTTAGCAGTGACATCCAAGAGTTCCTGCCAGGTATTGTGGTTCCAATGATCAGGGATTATGGATTGGGGTGACACTGCAGTGGCGCCGCAGAAGGCAGACTTCCGTAGCTCTGTGTGGTCATTTTCCAGGTCTGTCTTTGTCATTACTGGCCAGGTTGCTGGATCTTGGAGTAAGAAGGGAGGACCTTGTGACCATCTGTTCATCTCTGTGAGGACATTCAGAGGTTTGCCTCTAGTGAGGTCATCTGCGGGATTGCTAGCTGAATCCACATATCGCCAGGAACACTTCTCTGTTAGCTCCTGGATTTCAGCGACTCTATTGCCAACAAAGACTTTGTAGTGACAGGATTCAGAGTTCAGCCAGGTAAGGACTGTGGAAGAGTCTGTCCACAACACTGTGGTCTCTATTTGCAAGGTCAGTTCATTCTCAAGCAATCTAGCTAACTGAGCGGCCACAAGAGCTCCACAAAGCTCCAATCGAGGAATGGAATGAGAACGTTTGGGGGCTACTCTGGATCGAGCTACCATGAAAGACAGGTACACTTGGCCTCTATTGTCAGTGGTCCTCAAGTATGCCACAGCTCCATATGCCTGTTCTGAAGCATCTGAAAATATGTGGACTTCATGTGTGGCACTATCCTTCTCGACCTCAGGAGGGACATAAGTTCTAGGGAGAGTGATGTTTGGTAGGTACTGAAGTTCATTCTCCCAGACACGCCATGAATGCAGCAGCTCAGGTGGTAGGTTTGGGTCGTCCCAACCCCTCTGTTTATTCCATAGCTGCCTAATAATTACCTTTGCTCGAGTGGTGTAAGGCAAAAGAAATCCCAGAGGGTCGTACTGAGTGGCTAGGACCTTGTAGATGTTCCTGAGGGTGGGAGTCTCATACACAACAGGTCGGTGCTTATACGCCAGGGTATCAGTCTGCCAGTTCCAGCTCAGGCCTAAAGTTGACTCAGGCATGTCAGACTTGTCTTGAGCTAACCAGAGTTCCAAGCTCTCAGCTTGAGCTTCTGTGGGTAAGTGACTCAGAACACTGGGAACATTGCTGGCCCATTGCCGTATCTCAAATCCAGTTTTGGAAAGCATCTCTCTCAGTCTGTCGACCAAGTGCCTGGCTGCCTCAGGTGTGCAAAAACTCTGGAGGCAGTTATCCACATAGAAACATTTCTCCACTGAGAACCTGATGGACTCCTCTACCCTGCTGTGTTCGATCACATGGCGCTGTAGAGCATAAGTGGCACAACATGGACTACATGTCGTGCCGAATGGTAGCACTTGCCATTCAAAGACTTTAGGGGACTCATCCACTTTCAGATCACGCCAGAGGAAACGCAGTAAGGGACGATCTTCTGGTAGGAGGTGGACCTGATGGAACATTGCCTTGATGTCACCACTTACTGCAACTGGATGCTCCCTGAATCTGATGAGTACACCTAGCAATGATGCTCCTAGGGTAGGGCCCGGCAGAAGATACTGGTTGAGACTTTGCCCATGATATTGGTGGGAACAGTTGAAAACAACCCGGAATTTCCCATTATGACTGACAAGGTGGTGGGGTATATACCAGGATTCGTCAGAGTCAGTTTCCTTCTGTACTTCCTGAACAGCTCCTGTCTGCATGAGCTTCTCCATTTCTGCACTATAGGTCTTTGCTTTCACTGGATCCTTTAACAAACGTTTCTCGATACTGCGGAGGCTAGGCATGACTGACTCCTTAGGGGCGTGCAACCGAGGCATATCCTTCTGCCGTAGCAAAGGTGTTGCCAGTCGAGGAATTCCGTTCACTTCTGTATGGATGGTATTGATTTCAAGTAACTTTAAAGCCTCCAGATCTTGTTTGGAACGAGTCACTTCTTTCTCATCCCTGTGTGGAACAGCTTCTATCTGCCAGAGTCTTTGGACATTCTTAAAGAGCTCATCCTGTGGTGGAAGGACAGATGTCAGCAGGCATTGTTGGGAGGATCCCGGCCGCCCCATGAACGATGCGGGGCCCTGGAGTGTCCATCCCAGGCGTGTGTGGACAGCAGCAGGTCCACCTGGAGAACCTAATCTGATAGGCTCGATTGGTGTAATGAGATGTGGCTGATCTGACCCAATCAGGAGTAGAGGCTGAGCATCTTTCACCGGCAGGATGGGAAGACCACGCAAGTGCTTATACTTCTTCTGCAGTTGATCCACAGGATATGACTGCTGTGACAGATTGAGGCGATCTGCCGTGAACGCATGTTCAATCTTGTAACAGGTTTGAGGCTTATGGGTTGGGGATACTTGAAAGGATATAGATGACCCATGAAGAACTTCAATGTCTTGTCGCACGGTGTGCAATGGGAGATCTTCTGGTGTACCTTGTATGCCGAGAGCTTTGGTCGCAGTTGGAAGCAGGATGGTTCTCTCAGAGCCGTCATCCAGAAGCGCAAAGGTTTCTAAAACACGGTCTTCATAATGAATCTGAACAGGTACTATCTTGAGCATGACACGGGTCCCCACAACAGGTCTATCCAAGTAGAATCTGTCTGGAGAGGAACTGGTAAGGCAACTCTTCTCAGCACTGACTGTATCCTCTTGGGAGGGTCTGACATTTACCTTGTGAAGTGGGCGAAGGTGTTTGCCTTGACACAGGTTACACGGCTTCTTTAGGTCACACTGAGAAGCATGATGGTTCCTTGCACAGCGCCAACAACGATTATTCCCTCGAATCCAGTGAAGATTGAAATTTTATTGTTTAATGTTATTTTTATTTGGTATTATTATGTTTTATTATTTTTTATAATTATTTGTAGAATGTAAAATGTAAAGTCAGGCTGTTTCTGAACATGTGTCCCAAGGAGAGACATGGATGAGCTATATTTGTTACAGGAATGTGCATACTCATAGAACATGTTTCCACTGATGCATACAGTAGCATGCATCTGTTCCATGATGTATTGTCAACTGATTCTTTATAAGGAAAGTGGATTGTGCAACATATGTAAGCATGATGTATACGCTCTATTTTAAACATAGGACGCATGTTTCTTTTCCTTCTAAGGAAGTTTCCTCCTAGTAAGATCCTCTGCTAATAGTATATAACATTCAAATTGAGTGTCCTGCCTCAGATGGGAGATGGAAGATGGGAGACGAGAGGGAGAGAGGGACAAGGGAGGATGGAGAAGGGAGAGGGGAGAGAAATGGAGGAATGGAGAAACGTACAGCTGGCATGAGACAATAACTTTTCAATGTCTCTACTATGTCTGACATATAAAAATAATAAATAAGAGATCTCTTGGCAAATTACTGGTATCCGGTCCTGTGATTCAATCATAACGGGGACAAAGCTGAATTTTCAGATCAACAGTTGGCGTCACACGAACAGGATCTGCATTTCAGGCATTTGTCTCAATCAATTCATCAGGTAAGACATTTTCTTTTTCTAAAAGATTCTAAGTCTGCCTGATGAGATATATACTGTTGAGACAGTGACTGAAACTGCTAAAAAGAACTGTGTTATTTTGAAATACCAGTTGTGTTGCCAATAAATGTGTCAGACATAGTTACATTTTAAGTAATTTAATTTGAAGCAACTTATTTAAGTTGTTCTGATCGATGGACCTCCAAAATTTTGAATGAAGCTGGGTAAAAGTGGATTCTTTTGTGCAAAAGACCATTTTGTCAAATTTTCGGGAGATTAATCCGTAATGCGATTTAGCAATTCGTTCGTTGTGACTGTAAGGTGGTCGGAACACGGCGAGACTGCAGTTTTGTTTTATTTTTAAATTTTGTTATTTTTAGGCAGAGAAATCTCTAAAGTGTCCTTCTCGCAATAGAGCCGTGCTTAGAAGAGGTACGGGGAAGTGCAACGAACTGTGAGATTAGAGCGGTTTAAAGTGGCGGGTCTGCGCTAAAGGTTGCGCAGCTTTAGAAAACCCTAAAACGTTTAAACACGCTAAAGGTATAAGGCGCCTTGATGAATAAAGTGGCTAGAATCGTTGGCCTTCTGATTTTGACAGTAAAGCTGTTCAGTATTTGGGGAGGAGACTGATCTGAGTTCAACTGAAAAGAAAAATGAAAAGAAAAATGTATTTGAGTTAAACTGAATTTTAAAGTAAAATACAATTGAAAATATATGAGTTAACTTTTAACTGTTTCTTTTTCCTTTCCTCGAGTTTCTCAAGTGTTCAGAAGCGAGAGCAGCCCATCCCTTTGAAATTCACCCTGTACCCTCCTCTCTCTACACACACACACACACACACTTATAAATAGATAGCCTGCTGATTCTCTAGTTCACATAGAGAAACATATACAAATTATTTGCAAAATGGCTGCAAACAAAGAAAGCCCCTGCAAGATACATTTCTAGATGGGATCAAATGACAGAAATGTCTGGTGTTAATATATATATATAAAAAAAAAGAAAAAAAAAAGAGGAAAAAGACAAAAGACAAATATAAACAAAGATGCAAATGAACACATGCCATTTCTGGTTAAGCCAGAGTAGAAAAATTGTAGCATGAAACTATGTTAAAAGTTTATGAAAATACAGTCCTGGGGCATTCTGGACTTTGCCTCAGTGGTTTCTCTCTCATTCAGAGACAGCTGAATGCTATTTGAGCCTGTGCTATGAGTGATACGGTATTTATAGTAAAGCACAGTGTTTCAGTGGGAAATCATAGACACAGAGATGTTAGAGAAATGAGACTAGGCAATTGGTAATTAAATGTTTCAAGCAAAACTCATTCACTCAATCTTTTAAATAAATACAGACCTTAAATGATATAAGTGATCATTTTGGATTAGTTACTCTATGACCAGTAACTTCTTTGTCTCATCTTTGTCTTCACCATGTACAGGGCCGATGGCTCTGGTTACAGATGAAGCAGAGCTTTACTCTGAACGGATGGTTGTAATAACTAATTGATTTAAGTGATTAATAGTGCTGTTATTAATCTGTCTCCATGTTTTGAAACTATTAGGCATTCCAACTGGCTCTGATGGCTCTTGAATGCAATTCCTTGATTCTGTTGAAGAAAACGCCTGTCAAAGGTTTGGTAATGGAAAGAGTGGTTACCAGTGGGCATGAGGTGATTTCTCAATGACGGATAAGATCCACTTTTGGCCAAAAAGGGACAATCTAAGACAGAGATTTTACCGCCGCCATTGGGCATCTCCTGAAGGGAGGTGTGATTGTGAGATGTGTATGAGAGTGAGAAGATGTTTGTAAGGCCAACAGCATCATTGAAGGGAGAGCTGTGAGAAGTTACAGTAGTCTGCCCTAGAAGTGTGAGCTCCTCCATACCAGATCACCAGCAACCACATTCCTTTGATGGTTTGTTATGCCAGGGGACGACACCCTGGGAAAGGAGATCATTTATGAAGAGCTAAGGGGAATGGGCTTTCAAGAACCAGCTGAGACCATGAGGGATTGTAATTCATTCCTGTGGAGACCATAACATCTTTTTTAATTTATATCAGAAACATGAAGTTGGTTGCCTTATGTGCAAATATTGTATAGAAGTTTAATATTCAGCATAATGGGAATCTCTGAAAGTGTGATATTGAACTAACATGTCTCTATCATAGTTTTCACTCCTGTAGACCATCAGACATGACAGGATAATTCCAAGACATGGTGGTGGTTAAAGATGAAGACTGCTTTTGCTGATTTAAGAGAAGTTCTGGATAACAAAGGTCAAGAGAATTCAACATTTAAACTAAAGAAAAGCTTATGAAGATCTTATCATAACTTATTTTGGATTGTTGGAATCATTCTAATACAAAACAACTGAGTTGAATTTTTTAAACAAATGAATAATGAACAGACATGTTTCAAGACATGCTTTGATAAGAGATGAAGATATTCTCAATATCAAATATTGATAAAACCGAGAATGGGAAATACAGAGTGAAATAGAGGATTTTATACATACTACACAACTCACAAACAAATCAACACCTGCTTACTGATTCACAACCCCAAGGGATAGGATTCTTTAATATCAACGTTTATGTTAGTTTGTTATTTTAACCAGGAACTGAAGGAATTCAACCGAATGAGTTCAGGTACTGGCGAAGATTCATTAACATTTCCTTTCTTAGATGACTGGGGTACATTTTAAATGCATACACATTGATGATAAAAGACACATAGTATGCGGGGACATATCATGGGTCGGGGTTATTTGTTTGTTTGTTTTCTGTTTGTGTTTTTCTTTCTTTTGCCTTTCCTTTTCTTCACTATTGCTCCACTAGATGGCCACTGGAGGGGTGACGGTGTGGAACTGACTGTCGTAGTTCCAGAGGAGGGACTGAAGATTGAAATTTTATTGTTTAATGTTATTTTTATTTGGTATTATTATGTTTTATTATTTTTTATAATTATTTGTAGAATGTAAAATGTAAAGTCAGGCTGTTTCTGAACATGTGTCCCAAGGAGAGACATGGATGAGCTATATTTGTTACAGGAATGTGCATACTCATAGAACATGTTTCCACTGATGCATACAGTAGCATGCATCTGTTCCATGATGTATTGTCAACTGATTCTTTATAAGGAAAGTGGATTGTGCAACATATGTAAGCATGATGTATACGCTCTATTTTAAACATAGGACGCATGTTTCTTTTCCTTCTAAGGAAGTTTCCTCCTAGTAAGATCCTCTGCTAATAGTATATAACATTCAAATTGAGTGTCCTGCCTCAGATGGGAGATGGAAGATGGGAGACGAGAGGGAGAGAGGGACAAGGGAGGATGGAGAAGGGAGAGGGGAGAGAAATGGAGGAATGGAGAAACGTACAGCTGGCATGAGACAATAACTTTTCAATGTCTCTACTATGTCTGACATATAAAAATAATAAATAAGAGATCTCTTGGCAAATTACTGGTATCCGGTCCTGTGATTCAATCATAACGGGGACAAAGCTGAATTTTCAGATCAACATCCAGTCTTTGGCCTGGTCAGTGGTAAGTTGAGCAAAGGCTTTACACTGACTCAAATAATGCTCTGTACTATCGCAGAAGGGACAGAACCGTTTCACAGCGACTGGCTTGGTCTGAGGAGTAATACCCTTTTCAGGGGACAAGGATGTTACATTTTGAGCCTCTCCAATCCCATGAAGAATGGCTACAGACTTCTTACTCTGTACAGGTCTAAAAGTCTGTCGGTCTTGAACTGCTCGTGAGGCAATCTCTACATCAAAGTCATGGCACCAGGCTTCATAACGGAGCCAGTTTGAGAGATCATGTAACGTAGGTGCAGTTCCAGGTTGTCGAAACATGTGACGGCGGAACTCAGTTCGCTGCTCAGAAGGAAGTTTGCTCAAAAGCCGTGCTACATGTGACCCACAACTCAGTTCAATGTCACCTTCAGGTCCTAAAGTCTTCAACAACCCCACCAATGACTGTACCTGAAGAGCGAACTTCTGGAATGTAACGGTATCCCCACGCTTTATATCAGGGGCTTCCAGGACACTGGCAATTTTCCTCAAAGCTAGTTGGTGGGGCTGACCAAACTTCTCATGGAGGGCCACCATGGTGTCAGTAAATGGGGTAGGCGAGTTCAAAAAAGTATCAGCAATCAGCTTAGCTTCATCCAACTTTAAGTGGTCCACTAGTATTTGATACTTGAAGAGTTCAGTCCCATCTGGAGGAAGCAAATTCTCTAAAGCTATTCGAAGTCTGGCGAACTCGCTTGGATCTGGCCGGCTGAACTTGGGGATAGTAGGGGTAGGTCCTCTATACACATACTCTGACACTGATGTGTGGGCTAAATGTGGCATGTTTGACTCTACCTTGACCACAGGTGCTTGACGACTCGAATGAGCTGGTATGGACACAAGTCGGGGAGAAGAAACTGGAATTTGTGGGTGTATAGGTTTACGATATGAGGTCTGTGCTCCAGTTGCTGATAATAACACTCTCAGGTCTTCAGGTGTTGGAGGTTGTGGTAGCACATCTGGATTTGCAGAGTAATACTGAGAACGACGATATGCTTGTGAAGGGTGAGCCTGGAAGACCTTTGAATACTTTGGTACCTCTGGTTGGTATGTAGCTGGGCCAGGTTTCGCTAACTTTAAATTCTCCATACCTCTTCTCAGTGCTGACTCGGGCTCAGGCCAGGGTGGAAGCTCAGGCCACTCTTCCTCATCAGCTGATGTGTCCGGCTCTGTCTGGTATACGTGGCAGGAAGGGCTGGATAACAGTTTGGGTTCTGGTCGCACTGGAGGACTATAATGGCTTTTAGTTGGGCTGAGGTCTGCTCTAAGAGCTTGAGCAACTTTGACCAGTTCTTTGAACTCAGTACGAACTTCTTTCAACTCCATCAGGTCAGCACGAAAAGCTTGGTGTGACTGCAGCAGCTGTGCATTTTCTATGCGAATTGCATTATAGTATTCAGGCTCAGGATAATGGTTCTGCTGGGCTGACGTGAATGGCGGAGGTAGGTTTCCACTGCGCTCTGTGTAACTGAAGTGTGATGGTCTTAACTGAGGGCCTGTGCGAGGAGCAGCATCATCATAGAGGTAGTCAGGATGGTCCCATGATGACTGAAGAGGTGTCACGTGGGCAGGGGAAATAGCATGTTCAGGTCTGGCCTCTATATACTGCACTTCGAAGTCTTGGAGTCGGACTGGTGGACGTGTTCTGCGTTTTGGTCTAGTTGCACCAACAATCTCCTCATCAGATTCCATGATACCAGGAATGAACACTGCATCCGGCTCGAAGGACCAATTTGTTGGAGAGGAAAGGAGACTGCTAGGCTCTGGGTCTACTTGTGAGCAGTATACAACCCTGTGTGTCGGTCAGGACACAAATAATGAGGAGACTGGGGCTTCTTTCCAAAGTGTATTGAAGATTAAGTCTAAGAATAACAAACACATATTACATTAACAACTTTAAATAACTGGAAAGCACTAAAAATACAGAGGATGGGCAATTAAAGGCAATAATTACTATTGGTCTGATCACACAAAAGACTTTGGCATTAATATCTATCTATATATATTAATATATTAATGAATCTAGATGCATCAATAAACAATCTGATTTACCAAAACAACATCATAAAAGGCAAATAATATGCATTAATCCGTCTGAAGGGTCATTATTTAACCTATTGTAGACATATACCACACAAACTGTAACATTTAATTGCAGTAGAAATCACGTTACATGTTGTTTATCTGTCACACAATCTCACGTGGATCGCTAACGTTACATGTCCGTGCATGTACAGGGAAGTACACAAGTCTCACTAATACACTTAAAACACGGTTGAAACATTGATTGGTCAAAATAAACTTACTTTATGGTCATTTACTAACACTTTGGACACCAAAACGCCAACGAACATCCAACTAACAGGCAGGAAGAAACTTATAGGTGCACAGCTGCCGTTCTCTCAGTAATAATACAATGACGCAGCAGGCAGCAAACGATAACAATAATGCCACCTACTGCTGGAAGCATCATGAATTGCACTCTACAGTACCTATCAAAATAGAAGTCCCACAGTAAAAGCCCTTTTTTCCAGGAGCCTTTTATACACAAAAGTCAACTTAAAACTCTGCTCTTCTGTGAGCACCTAACCTCATAAAAAAAGAAAAAAAAAACACTTTCCTTTCCTCTTTCTCTTCCTTCTTCCCTCCCTACTCTAGCCTGTGCTACACTGAGCAATGTACACAGTCTCAGGATTTCAGGCTCTTATTGCGCTCCTCGACTCTTCATGACCAATCGCTTCATGTACCCCCAAGTTGTAAGTCACTTTGGATAAAAGCGTCTGCTAAATGCATAAATGTAAATGTAAGTTTTACCGCAGATATTTTGTTTTGGACAAATTCACGACATTAAATGAGTAGCTAACACATTATCAGATACTGTCAGGAAATTAAGTAAATTTTAAAGCAATTTTATGTTAATTATTGCTTCATTATGTAACCATCAGTGATTGAACATAAGCTGAGTCATTGACAGAAGTGGCCCAGATCTCTATAGCCAGAATCGGGCCAGTTACGCTGAACAGGAATTGGGCCAGTGCTTTACAGCCATAACAAAATTGCACATGCCAGAGCGAGCTGTGGGCCAGAATCGGCCCGGTTAACACGCCGATGCCGAGTCGGAGCCGCAGGCGCCGCGGGGCAGCCGAGCTCGGGCTGATTACTGCATGCTATCTGGGATTGGTCACACTTTACGTCTGTCTGTGTGTTTTACAAATATTTAGCCAATGAAAGGTATTATAGCGTGTGATGAAATCTTGTTAGACCCTCAAACTGTCAGTAAGCCTCATAACTCCACTCCCTCTATCGTAACTGAATGAAATGAAGTTCTACAGCAGCTGAACAAAGTCTTGCCAGGGTAAATAAAGATCTTGTTGTTTGAATAAGTACAGCATTTTCTTTACGCAAGAAACACTACCCAGATAGCATTGTGACATTGAGTCAATGTTGAAATTCCATCAGAATCTTCGGTTGAGGTTAAAAATTCTATGCTAAAAAAAATTGTGGACCAATGTTGAAAATTCAATGCTAAATAATATTGGATCAATGTGGATAATTCCATGCTTTTCAGTGTTGAAAAGACAAGCATTGAATCAATGTTGATTTTTGGTCAGCTTAATTCTCCACTGGTGAGGCTTATCTATCTGTCCCATCATTCAACATGTTAAAGCAAATCCAAATCAATTGGGTACATTTCTGTGAAATGTGAGCACATTCATTATCCTCAAAGGATGAATCTCCACCAGTGAGTGTGTGGATTAACAAATAACTCCATAAATTGAACTCAATGGGAAGAACCAGTTGATTATTATTAGTATTATTAATATTAATGTTTTAATTATTGGTTTAAAATTTCCTCCATCATGGAAAACATCTCCAATTCTCTAGTGTTTTCGGCTAGCTACAGCACATGCAGTGCGATATATAATGACTGTCACAGAGTCCTTAATTCTTGTGGTCATCCAGTTATATAAATCATAGCCTGTTTTAAATTTATAAAATGTAGGCTATTTTTATTATTATTATTTTAAAAATGTATTTAATTATTTATCTAACGAATACAGGGTTAATAAAGAATTTAGAATTTTTTCCCCCTACCGATCGAATGCGCCACAATCCAATCGGATTAGGTGCACCTTCAGATCAAAGCGCGGCATAACAGATTTCAAGACAAGTGTGAAAAAGATAGAGACAGGACAGCAACAGTGTTTTTTAGAGGTAAGTACAAAAATATTAATATAATTCATCTCAATTTTCATTTTGTGGTTTTATTTACCTTATTTCTTACAACTTGTGTGCTTCTCCTGGGCGAGTCAAAGTGAACTGCGACGTTAATAGAGTCACCCCCAATTTCCACCGGCTGCGTTACGGCTGTGGAACGGCTCCGCTGCGTGACAGCTCCGTGTTCCGTCGTCCGTCAATACCCACCAGGTCCGGATTTGTTGCGGAACGGCTGCGGTCATGACTGACAGCTGACGTCACGAGGCCCCATGTAATCTCGCGAATTCTGGTGTGATCGCGCGATATGTAGTTTCTATAAACAGAACTACCAAACCAGGAACAGTTTTCCATCCTTTTTAATGTTGTCCTTATAAAAAGGATGTGAGGGGTCATAGATGATGGGTTGATTCTGTACCATCCATCGTGTCAACGGGGTTAAAACAAGCCTGTCTCCGCCCATTATGACGTTTTCAAGGTGTAGTGTAGGGAAATATGAGCGCTGTGTATTTTATTTTGAAAATTAAACGGATCTTTTATTTTGTTTCTGGCTGTTCTGTTTTGTCACTCGACTTCCTGTCCTGCGTAATCTGCCCTGTAGTGCTGCGGAGCGCTCCGGCATCCGGCAAAAATAGAAGCTCTGCGTATCTGATGCGGAGGGCTGCGGATCGCCGGAGTCGGAACGCAGCTGTACCGCATTCAGTGGAAATACACTCATTGACTTTAATGGAAACCTATTGACTCCGCCGCCGTGCCGGAGCCGTAACGCAGCCGGTGGAAATTGGGGGTCACGTGAACGACCTCCGTACACAACCAATGGCCAGGATATTCTTTAAAGGGCACCTATTATGCCCCTTTTTACAATATGTAATATAAGTCTCAGGTGTCCCCAGAGTGTGTCTATGAAGTTTCAAATTCCTGACAGATCTTTTATTATACGATTTTGAAAATGCCAATTTTGGTGTTTAAGAAAAATGAGCTGTTTTCTGTGCATCTCCTTTAATGCAAATGAGCTGCTGGAGGGTGGAGCCTTCACAGCGAATGAAAACTGAAACATGATACATCTGTTTGTTTTGATGATCAACTCTATCACAGACACGTTCATGTAACATTGCTGTTCTTTATCATCATGAAATATTATCATATGCATCATGCATGCGTTTTAAAGCGCATGCGCATACGCATGCGCATGCGCACAGAGAGCGTGATGTCGGCGCGTCCGTGAGTACGGTAACTAGACTAGATATCTTTCATGTGTTATTGCGATTAAACTGTCAAATGCACACAAGGTTATGTCATAAACACCCAGAGTTCGCATGAAAACACTTGCTTATATCTGTGCACTTATGCAACAAGTACAGAAATCCTGTTTTTATATTAGATCTGTGCATGGGTGTCGGAAGCAAAAAAAATGTGGGTGGGTCCTCAGAATTTTTTTAATGGAGTAGATTCCAATAAGTACAAATATACCGCTTTGCTAGCTAAGCGTATAGTTCGTTAAGACAAAATTACGGAAATCGCTACATCTTTGAGAGCGGCAGTAGTGTAGGGGTAAGACGCACGGCATCTAGTTTTGACATAAATCGACCCGCGGTTCGAGTCCGCCTTTCGCCAAGCTCAATCTTCTCCCTTTTCCCATCACATATTAGATCGGAAAGGCATTTATTTTCAATAAAAATGATGAAAATATTAGAAAAGTGGAAATAAAGCACCTAACGTGTTTAATAATAAGTGTTTATCGATTAGGGGTAGATAAACAGATGTTCTGAATGTTAGAGACGATAAAAGTGAGTGGGTCCAATATCATTGATTGTAAAAAGTGGGTTGGTCTTGTCCCACCCACATACAATGGTTCCGACGCCCATGGATCTGTGTAACATTTCTAAAGTGAAAGCAGTGTAATATACAATAACATTACCTGCTACTGCTATATCTGCTGTTAATATGAATCAAACAACAAAAGATAAACAGAAAATCACTCACAACTCTTGTTGAATGAACTTTAGTAGCTTTATTAAGAACACATTTCTTACTTGACTGCTGCTGTTAAATTCTCTGGCGAGGAGATAAACATAGGGGACTGTGTACTGTTCTCTGAGGGCGGGGTCTTTGCTAATAAGGCAGTGGCCATCAAGACTTGCGGGCGGGTCCTATGAAATGTGAGTGGGTGGATTTGTACCATTATAGGGTGGTTGTGTACACACACTGCCAACACACATTTATGTTCAAACTTTATGTTTCAAATTTTGTATAATAGGTGCCCTTTAAGTAATACATTGAATTTCAGTTTGTTTTTCATCAAACCCTATCATATTTTTATTCATCTTTATTTCTTAAGCTGGGCATACATAGTGTGATTTCGTCCGATTTCGAGCCAAATTCGGACTCGTGCAACTCTTACTTGGGTCGGGCCGATTTTCAGCTTTATCTTGCGTCGTTTGTTCTGAGGTGTTCGTATGTAGACCATGATGTTGGCAATAATCAGAATGAAGCACAATGTCATGCAGGGGCTTGACTACATTCTGCCAACATCATGGTCCATTTAAAACATAAGACGTATATATACTTCATATACTAAATTAGCCCACAAGGCTGGTACATTTAAAAAATGTTGGCTAACTCTTAATTAGTTTACTTGGTGCAACTAAACTGTGGCAGTGTATTGAATTGGGCTCATAAGAGCGCATAGAAAACAGGAAATGTACACAATTATAAAATTAACTTTTTGCCTATTATTATTATTATTATTATTATTATTATTATTATTATTATTTTTACCTTGTCATTATTGCTGTGACAAGGATAAAATTGGGCAAAAGATGAGTGACTCAAAAAGTTTGCTATTATAAATACAAGCTCAACAGGTAATATTTGCAATTGTATGTTCCATTACAGCCATTGCACATTAAATCAATCCAATTGCCACTTTCAAAAATGACAAAATACCATCCTAGTGAAAACAAACAAAAACAAAACATTAGGGACTATTAGCCCAAGTCACCCTGTTGTTATGGACTGATGAATCAAATCTGATGAGCTTTTTAAATAAACGTATTAGCCTCAAGGGTTATGCCAACTTCCCAGGAGGCATATTAGTATTCTATAACAATAGAGAACTGTATACAAGGGTTCAGAAAATCACTCTGGATCCCTAGCATCCAAGCTACTTTCTCTTTGTTGTCGGGCCGGAGCTATAATACACATCACCAACATTTCAGGTCTCCAATTGAACATTTTCTAGGGACTGGTCACATCAAATTTTTTTAGTTGGCCAAATTGAATTTCTGTGAATAAAATTCACAGAAAAAACAAACAAATTCAATTTGGCCAACTGAAAATTTTAGATGTGACCAGTCACTAGAATATTTTCAATTGGAGAGGCCGGAAATATATATATATATATATATATTTTTTTATTTATTTATTTTTTTTATTTTTTTTTTCACCAAGAACCAGAACAACTAGGCACAAGAAAAGTTTCTTCACCCAAGCAATATACCTCATGAACAGATAAATGTTCAACTGTGCAATGACAACTATGCAATATCACTTATATTTATTTGACAATACCCTACCACATTATTTCATGTTTTTCTATCCGGTGGGGACTTCAACCTGAATGCACAGACTCATGGGGACTTGTGTCACCGTGGGGACCTTAATTGAGGCCCCCATGAGGAAACAAGCTTTAAAGGGGTGGAAAAACATGATTTCACTTTTCTAACTTTAGCTAGTGTGTAATGTTGCTGTTTGAGCATAAACAACATTTGCAAAGTTACAACGTTCAAAGTTTAAAGCAAAGGGAGATATTTGCTTTTAAAGAAATCAATTTCTAAGGACTACAACGGCCGTAGGGACTACTAGACATTCCTCCAGGGTCTCTGACATCACCAGCCCCAATATTTACATAAACCCCTCCTCCGAGAATATTAAATAAGGGGGGGAGGCCATTCTGTATCGCCGCAGGGAAGCGTTGTTGTGGTATAGTTAGTAGGCTGGAGTGTTGTTGCCGCAATGCCGACGAAACGCTGTTATTTTCATCAGGATTTCAGGTCCACTTTGTTCAGCCTTCCTAGGGACGGGGGTGCGTTGCAGTGCGTTTAACATACAACATGTTATATGCATGTGTGTATGAGACAGAGGGGAACAGGTCTTATTTGCAGCTGATATATGCTGCCCATCATAAATCAAAGCAGGAGACAGACAGGGGTCAGAGGAGAAGACCGGAAAATGTGACATAATGGACAATATTCGTCTGTATTTGCAATACACAAGCCGCGGTTCAGCTGCGCGAGACAAACACTGCCAGTGTGTGAATGCACCAGAGATGCTCACAAGTCTCTGAGCTAGAGTCCAAGTCAAGTCTCAAGTCTCTGGGCTCGAGTCCAAGTCAAGTCTCAAGTCTCTGGGCTCGAGTCCAAGTCAAGTCTCAAGTCTCTTTATTATAATAAGTCTCTGGTTATAATAAGTGTTGCATCACATACGGCGACCCATCCAGGCTGTGTAGAACACTGCAAAGCTATATATAAGGAATTCAAAGCATGTAATAAGTTATTTTGACACCTTTCTCTATTAACATACCATATCAGCTCATTAAACCTGCAGATGTCGATCAATGAATATGAAAAGACAACAAGTAAGATGCTTATCTAATAGCTAACAATTTTATGTGCAACAAAGCACATCTGAAACCACAAAGTTCTGTTACTCAGGGTATCACAAAAACATTGCAAAATTTATAAGCAATAACACTTTTTTTCCACTTAGAGAGCACACACTCAAGCAAACACACAGAAACACTCTCACAGTCACACACACGTACTCAAGTGCGCACACACTACCCACACGTGGTTTACGGGGACTCTCCATAGGTGTAATGGTTTTACTAATGTACAAATGGTATCTATCCACCTACACTAACCCTACCCCAGACCTACCAATCACAGAAAACTTTTGGCCTTTTTTTGAATTTCAAAAAGCACCATTTAGTATGTTTTTTTAAAGCAGTTTGGATTATCAACCATGATTAGGTTTTATTTGAATACCCATGTTGAAATATAATCTTAGTGACTGTCCTTTTCATGACAGATTTATCTAACATAGCATTAAATAATCAAGACATCACTAACAGGTTAAGTAGAATTTATATATATATTTAGTGAAAGAGTTGATTTCTCTAGTGAATTAACAGCTGTGGACACTGAATGACTTCTGACTCTGAGGTAAATGATGGGCGTGACGTGGGGGTGGAAGCTGTTTGACGTCTTTACGCGATTGAAACACTGATTGAGCGATTACACGACATATAATATGTTTCAGTAAGTGTTATTCTCAACATACCTTAAGATATTAATTCATGTTTATTCTTCTGGAAGAGATGATCGATTGCGTTCACACACACACACACACACACACACACACACACACACACACACACACACACACACACACACACACACACACACACACACACACACACACACACACACACACACACACACACACACACACACACACACACACACACACACACACACACACACACACTTTTAAAAACTTATGATAAGTGGCACAGCAGCGGCAGGTGCAGTCGACATGATTGTTCGTTGTCCTCTCATGTGTGGCCGTGCGCAGCAGATACGTAGTACGTCACTAGTTACGTGGCAGGTTATAGGTACCGGAGGGAGGGGAATAACATCGAGCTCATCAGAAGTTTCCTAAAAATAAACATTGTTCACGAGTCCCGCAGCTCGAGTCCGAGTCGAGTCTGAAGTCTTTTGAGGACGAGTCTCAAGTCGAGTCTGAAGTCACTGTGTGTGCGACTTAAGTCGCACTCGAGTCCGAGTCTCAAACTCGAGTCCCCATCTCTGGAATGCACAACGGGGGCGCACTGCTCCCGCTGCACATTTCACAGAGGAAAGCTTCCACAATCTTCACGAGTTCAATGCAGGATTCGCACAACGGCTTGTCCTGAAAGATGGATTTAAAAACAGAAGCTGTTTACGGGCCACAACCTGTAAGTATGTTTTATTTTTCGTCGATGTGTTTTCCTGTAATAGTCCGTATTGTTAATTGTACGTTGTAGCAAGGAAGTAAACAAATGACAACGCTGTTTGGCTCTGCAAACCAGTCAACGAACTTGGCATTAGTGTAAATTATTCTTTGATTAGAGCTTTTATGTATTGTTTATCTACAGGCATGCTAAACATGGTTCTGTGTTTGATTTGGCTACTATAGTAAAGCCAATGTTTAGTGTTCGTTTTGGGTTAATAGATCTTGCTACAGGTATTTGCCTATAATCGTTCTAAAAATACAAAAGTAACAGTGCCATTCAGTAGCGATCACTATAGATCCGCAGACTTTACTTTTGAGGACTGAACTGGTTGAACAGGTTCTGCTTGATCATCTTCACTAAAATTGTCTGGGTCCGATTCGGGCTCAAATTTGTATGGTTTTATTGACGCCATTGTTTCTGATACTACCAAAGCACAGTCTACCAGTAAAGGTAAGGGGCGTGACGTTTCCGAAAAACGTGCACTAGGTGGTTAGCGAATCACAACACACTGGGCCAGCTAACCAACCGAGCCCATTGCGTATTTTTGAGGGACCGGCTTCATAGAACCCGGAAACCATCAGACCGTTTTTACACAAAGGGACAGAGCAGTGTAGAATAAAGGTGAAATATATGAAAAATAATGACATTTTTTAAAAACGAAGCATGAACACGTTACAGTGCACCCCACAAACACAATCAAGCCTTCGAAAGAATGTGTTTTACCACCCCTTTAAAATCTTTATATAAATACATTTTTTTGAAAATTTTGTGTGACACCCATCACACAGGTTTAGGGGTAGGCTTAGTGTAAGCGAATAGAATATACAGTTTGTACAGTATAAAAACCATTATGTCTTTGGAGAGACCCCACAAAGATGAAGTGAACTAGATATGTATGTGTATGTGTGTGTGTGTGTGTGTGTGTGTGTACCTTATTCACATATATCTTTATTATTTTATTTATTTATTTACTATCGTGTACTGTTGTTGTCACTGTGTACTGGAAGCTTCTTCTGTCACCAAACATAAACACATTTGTCAATAATGCTCTTTCTGATTTTGGTATAATCTCAATAAATACTGCTTCATTGTGATACGGTGTTCCATACACAATACAATATTGCATTTTTTCATTCCATTCAGTAATAAATTAAAACATTGCAACAACCCTCCAAAAATGGTCTAGAATTTCTCTAGACTCTTTTCACATTTCCAGGGTCCTGCCCTCTCAACGCTTATCAACAATAATATTGTGGTCAATTAAACAAAATCCATTTGAATTAAAATGAATATGACAACGTGTACAAAACAGTAACGAAACGCTCAAAAGTCGGAAAAATATTGTAACGTCTGAAGATTGACAGACAGACTGAACTTTAATCGGAACAAAGAAGAACACACTGTCACACAAGCGTACGTACCTGTCTAACTCTCTCACTTTTGTTCCCGTCCCTCTGAACTCCCTGTGTTAACCCTATCACTGCCGGAGTAAAACAAAACAGCAGTTTCACAACGTTACAATATGTATTTTTACATGTCTGCTGTCAGACAGTCTGAAACATCATTAGACTGTTATTCACAAATAAACATTCATCAATGCACACATCAGTTATGGTAAACAGAAGCATCGTGTAATGTGCAAGAACCAGTGAGGTTCATTCATACTTGTTTGAGCTTCCACAAGAACCAATGAGGTTTGTTCTCGTGCTTCAAGCAAGTACGGTTGAGCTTCTGTTTGTGTTTACTAATCAATGATTATAAGATTTAGAACATTTGGACTAAACTGCTTGATTCATATGGATTGGTTTTTACGATCTCATTTTTGAAGCGTCAAAGTGGTAGTTGCGTAGACTGTCAATGGAGAGACAGAAATCTGTCAGATTTATTAAAAATATCTTAATATATGAATAATTTGTATTCTGAAGATAAACGAAAGTCTTACGGGTTAGGAACAACATGAGGGTGAGTAAATGATGGCAGAATTTTTATTTGAATAAAAAGAATGAATGAACTTAAAATGTGCTTTAAATCATCATAATGAAAGTTTAATACATGCCTTTTTACTGTTACAGTACATACACTTTTTTTGTTCATCTGTGTTTGAAGGTGCTCACATTTCAGAGGAAGATAAATCGATTGAGAATCTATTATAAATGAGAATCATAAATGAGATAGCAATACATGTACTTGCAAAAATATTCAGAAAGTAAGACATTCTGTTTGATAGAGATGATTGTTTTAAGAAATGTTTTAAAGTTGTTGGATGTAGATAGTTATGTTCAAATTAGACATAAGGATTGATTTGATTGTTTGCATCAGCTGTTCCTTTAAACAAGGTGTTTTCTGCGTCTCACTGCCCATGTGGTTATAGCAACGACAAAGCATATGACCATAGTTACCACACACACAGAAACTACAATAACTGTCAAATTCAAGCCTGGGTTTGATATACCGGGGGGTTTTGGATAAGGGGAAGTTGCTGGACCAGGGGAAGTTGCTGGATCAGGGGAAGTTGCTGGATCAGGGGAAGTTGCTGGACCAGGGGAAGTTGCTGGATCAGGGGAAGTTGCTGGACCAGGGGAAGTTGCTGGATCAGGGGAAGTTGCTGGATCAGGGGAAGCTTGGATCATCTTTGAAGCTTGAGCAATGTTTGAGATTTCAGATTTTTCTTTTTCTTTGTCCTCAGACTGAATAGCAAAGAAGAGTGTGGTGCCATTTTGGATTGTGAAACTGAGATTGAATGAATGCTGTTCAACTAATCCAGCCTCCTGCGGTGAGACAGCAGTTGTGTTGACTGCATGACCATTGCTGAAGCTTTCTCGAAGCATTTGAAGGTCATAGCTCCACCTGATCTCATAGGATTTAGCTTAAAGGAAAAGACATGTAATTTATATTATTTCATTATCTAAATGTGAAACCTATTTTATGTTGTCAGTGAAGAAGTTAAAGAAATGAAAACCTTGTATTTTAAATTCTGGTATAGTAACTTTATGCATTACCTGTCCCTTGGTCGAGGTCTTCACCAGGAGCCGTCCAGCTGAGAAGCACAGAGTTCTCCTGGATCTCGGCTCTCAGATCTGTGATTTGGTTAGGAGGGAAATTTGGTGGAGTTGTGCCTGTAAAAGCCACCTCAAAACTCTCTCCGGTGGCTGTTCTGCTAAAGCTTCCAACCTCAAGTGGTTCTTTAGAAACTGGAGGCTTTGGAGGGTTCAGCTCCACCACACCTGAAATCAGAGGAACCGCATGAATCTGCTTGATTCTGTCTGAACTTTTTCTTTAAGCAGCTCTGTAGCTAATTATATTGACATTTATATTCTTAGTTCCAGTTTGTGCATGAATTCATTGACTGACTCTATCTGCAGGTTACATAGATACAAATGCTTTATGAGTGAGCAACTGAATCATTGTCTCAAATGACTTGTTGAAAACAATCATTCATTCTGGAACTAAACTTTGAGTCAAGCTGCATTCCAATTAACAGGGTCCCTACGCAGTGTTCATTGCTCTCCAGTGTTGAGGAAAGTTAATTTGAAAAGTAATGCATTACAATATTGCGCTACTTAGTTACTTTTTAAGAAAAGTAATGCATTACATTACTTTGCATTACTTTTTCTCACCTGGGCTGGGCTTGTTTTCTTTTAATAACAAAAAAAGTGCAAATGACCCTTTCACACAACAATTTAAATAATAAAATACTATTAGGAAAGGAAATACAAATTCACGTGTGTACAGTATATGCAGAAAGTCGGTTTTGCTTATGGTTTAACTGAAGCATCGAAGGTCAGTACATTGGTCAATAAAATGAGATGAAATGCATAAAAATATTTGCTTTATTTAACATATTTAGTAATTGGAGGTTTGTGTAGTATTCTGATTTTGCATTTCACTGATTTTATGAATTTTGAGGAAGATTGAATATTTGTTTGTGCAAATCAGATGAGTAAATGCCTGCTAGTCTAGAACTACAATAACCATAATGTTTACACACGCCTCTGCACTTATTTTGCCTTCATGTGCTATCAGAATTATTGTAAATGTTTCAAGTTAAAAAAATAGGACATGAATGCCCTCTCAAGTCCAACTTTGAATGAGATGAGCTAGTAATCACGACTTCAGAAGTGGGAAGTAGGATTTTTTTTTTTTTAAGTAATGAGTTACTTTACTAGTTACTTGAAAAAAGTAATCTGATTACGTAACTCAAGTTAATTGTAATGCGTTACCCCAACACTGCTGCTCTCCATTTACTGAGCACCTGTTGAAGATCACTTTACTTGACTAAATGCAACACCATCAAACATAGACTACAGTTTGAGGTATGATGGCCTAATAATACTTCTGTAAATATTATAATATAAATTACCATACGTTTGTGTAATATAGCCTACATGTGTATACAATACATCCATGTGTATTTGTAAAAATGCATTATTGATTTAATTAATACAAATTGCCATACTTGAATGTGATAAATATCAGTTGGTTGATAATGATAATGTAATTTACTTGTATGGATATGTCTTAACTTATTTGATTGTAATCATGATAGTTGCATTGTGAATTTTTTTGTCTTGCACACTTTATACCCGTGAACAGCTGCGTACAAACCACATATTATACGAATGAAACACAATAAGAGCCTCAACTATTTTCCTCCCGGTTTCACAGACGAGGCTTAAGCTTGTCCCAGACTAAAATGCATGTTTGAGCCATTTCAACTGAAAGCAAATTGCATCTTATAAGATCTTAAAATATGTCAGTGCCATTGTTTTGTCTCAAGAAGCACGCAAGTAATGTTTTTTTCTTCTTCTAATTATAAAAGCTACTTAAATTCCCTAATTGAACTAAGACATGGCTTAATCTGAGCCTTGTCTGTAAAACCCTTTATTTTTTATTTTATACAAACATCAAAGTGCTGGAGTGATGCGTAATTACTGGTGGGTGCATTTGGTTTTCCACTTCTCGTGAAGTATTGCTGTAACCTTTATAATCGTCATTTGCAGTGCCCTTCGAACTGAACATGTAGACTACACCCTCCTTTTTGGAACAAAGTCTCACTTAAGATAGTGGAATAGCCTGTGAAGTCCACTCCGCAGGGCACTCTCGGTTGTTTGGAATGAATTTGTTTTAAGAACTGATTAATTCAAAGGCGAAACAAGTGACTTTACAAACCATTCTGCTTTGGCTTTGTTTTAAACTATTGTTGCTGTCAAAAATAAAATAACAAACTCAATATTAACTTCTTTTTTTTAACTGCTGTATAACAGTAATATCACTTGCAATTGTGCTGTTGGTCTAAATGCAAGTATTTCTTTTCAGATGTGATCCAAGTTGAAATGTATTTTCAAAATGACCCAGGGTTTACCGTCAACCACATATCCAGGTACGTATGGGGCACCACTCTTTTTTTGGAGAGTAAAGCCGGCTTGTCCATCTTGATTCTTCACTCTTACTTTCAAGCTGCTTCTCCCATTTTCAAACTTTGTGAAATATCTGGAATAGATGCCATCATTTGGAAAAGCATCAGCTCCTGAAAAAAAAGAATCTCTAAGTTATATAAATTGGAAATGTACCTTATTTATTTATATTAAGTTGAGTGCACCCTTGGAACAAGAATAATGGGTAATTTACCTGCTCCATTGTCCAGGAGTTGTAATGTTTGTGATTTCCCAGACTGGGACTCCAGCGTAGCCAACACTTCAACATTTATCACAGGCCTGTAATTCTGACTGACCTCAGCAAACACTATCATGGGTGTAGTGCCGTCACTGAACTGCTGGTTCATGCTGGTTTTGACTATGATAGGAGGAACATCAGCACGCGCCGCTTGACTCGTAACTGTTATAGTCAGAGACTGAAGTGTTGGACTTTTTATACTGTATTTCCAGTCCCCAGGCTAAACACATGAAGAAAAATAATGGTTTGCTGTAAGTGTATTTACTGAATCCTAAATCTTAATCTGAAGTTGATGTTGATTGTATTTTAATAACATTTATCTAACTCTTGGCCCAGATGTCTTTTATTATGTTACAATAGTTAATGTTTAGCCTACATGTCTATGGTCTGAACTATAAAATGAATAACTAGTTCATAAAAGTTGTCATACCTCTGCAGTTCCTGGAATTTTAAAGGTGACTGTTTTCATGGGTATATCATGACTCATTTGTGTCTGAATTGAGCCACTTGGTGACTGTATGGAAATGCTAGGAGAACTTTGTTCATAGATTATTACAAAGCTGGTTTTGTTCCCAACAGTCTGATCCACTGATACTGTTCCATTGAACCAGTCTGCTGTTTTTTCTCCAACACTTTCTAGCTAAAGGAGTGATACGAAAATGAAACATTAAAATACTCAATAGTGATGACACTCTCAAAGTATTAATTGCATCATGGACAATGGGCGATCAGTTGCCTAACCTGAACTGGTACATTTGTGTAATCTCCAGTTGAAAATGTAAGTGAAGCAAATGCATCCATTAACTGGTTTGAGGTGAACACATCATTGGATGCGATGAATTTCCCCCCTATTTTCATCATGAAACAATTTTGCATTACATACAAAACTGGCACTAATGTAATTTGATTTACTTAGATATAGATACTTTTCTTTTTTAACTTACCAGTTTTTTCTGCCATATTCTCCAGTGCTTTATCTGCATTGAGACCTAAAGCTATTGTGTGTATAATGGCACCACTGGCTATTGCCGTCTGACTACAAACACCAATGTTGTCCGTTGCCTCGCCATCTGTCAGGAAAATGATTTCATCTCCTAATGCATCCATATTGTCTTGTGCTAGTACCTAATGGTTAGAAAATAGAGAGCATTTGCCTAGAATAAACTATTTATACACTTCACATATTGTAAATATAAAATTAACAATAAATATGGTACCTGTAAGCCTAGATTGAGGCCTTTACACACGTATGTTGATCCAGCTGGTGTTTTTGGCAACAATTTGATGAGATTCTCTCTTGTGGACTCGTTCTCAATAGTAGTCAAAGAGCTGAGAATATTAGCATTAGTACTAAAGGACACAATTCCAACACTGGAATGATCCTCAATGATGGTCCGCAGTAAATGTGTGGCAGCCTGCTGTTGTCGAAGGATTCTAGAGTCCTAGAACAATGAAGTAATTTCATTGGAATGTGTTCATCAGTGTGTAAAGGATAAAATTATACAGGCACTATTGTTTCAAATGAAGTTAAGTTTTTTTTTATGTTTGCATACTGTTCCCATGCTTCCTGAGACATCAAGGATGAGACAAACAACCCGTTGCATTCGTTGCACAACTTTGAAAGTTGGTGCTGGTGGAGAGGACGCCATTGGTTTTAGAGAATTAAGTGTGTCTTTATCCACAGAATCCTCAAATATTACGGTCCACGTCGGTTTGTTGCCACACTTTTCATTTTGCAAGTTTGGGGCTTCATAATTGTGTTCGTTTGCTTGACAAAATTTGATCACCTGAAAAAAAAAAAAATGTCACCAAAACACTGAATTTCAACTTTATATCCCCAAATAATGCCTGTTAACTAAAAATGAATATTAGCTTCTTGTAATTCAAATTTTATATTTTGCAAATGGTACGTGTGTTACGAAATGGTTGAGTTAACAAAGCGCACAATGAAGAATGAACTAGAGTAATAATTAATAGCAAACTTGGAGAACAACAAAGAATAAACAAAACCAAACACTATCTCAAAGAAGGAAGAACAGGATATACAAGTGACAAACAAAGGGAAGTAATGAGATGATCAATGAACAACAGGTGATGGAGATTTCTAATCAAACAACTGAGAAACTGGAGCCCGTCCACATGAAGCCAGAGTTTTCCCTATCCAATCTTTTTTTCCCCTCGTTTCAAGAAATATCCGCGTACACACAAGAGCACTGAAACCGACTCAAAGCGATGTAGTACATGCCAGGCCAGTATGTGGCGCTGTAATTCTACCACAGAAATACACTAAAAACTGGGTCAAGGAAGACGAGGTCCAAAACATAATGAAAACCAGGCCAAAACAAGACACTAATGTTACAACTTGTCAAACAGATGTTAGAAATTGAAATCGATGTAGATAATAATTATGTGATGTAACGTCCAAATGAATTGGCAAAAGGAAGAAAGCAGTCCAGCCCCAGGACAGAACTGTACCGTGTGTTGTAAGTTTAATAAGTTGCTAAAATAATTTTCTGGAATGTGTGGAAACATGCAAAATCTGTACTTACAGAATCATGGCTTGGTAGGTACATTATGGAGCTGTCTGTGTTTTGAGTTCTGTCTGGAAAAAACGTGCACCCCTCGGTAGGTAGTGAAGTTTGCGGATCAATGCTGCATTGTTGAAAAGCTCCATCATCAGTAAGATTAAAAATGCGTCCCTTAATGCTTTTGCTACACCTACAAATAAGCAAAAAATCTACATTTAATATCAAGGACATTATACAAATATTATTTTTCTTTTTATTAACAGTTTGTGACCTTGTAGCTTCAACAAGGCCATTAGAGATGTAGAATGGCTTTGTTTCACTGTATTCATCATATACGCCCCATCTCAGATGAGCCCATTCATGAACCAAGACCTTTCCTGCAAACAAACAAACTACCAGTAAAACAAACGGGGGTATTCCAGAAAGCAGCGGCCTGTACTATGTACTATGTTTCGCTGGCTAGCCAGGTAAGTTTCAGATTAGATTGCACTAATCCTGGGTTTTAGGTACCATGAAAGTGGCTTGGCTTTTAGCGGCGCGCACTCAAAGAAATTATTTGTTGAATTTACACAAAAAAGCAGCGTCAAGTGGTTCCACGCAACTACTGTATATGGAGTCATTTTTACAAATAACAATATTGTTATATGAACAAAAGAAATTCAAGTAAAGCTGACCAGATTTCTTTGAGGAAATACAAACCATTTGATTGTGTCACTGTTACATAATATTTATATGTGCAGTTTACTTAATAATGTTATGTTAAATTGATAAAAGTTTATGTTAGGTGAACACATTTATCGATTTAATTTAACTTATTAAATTAACTATTTGCTCTACCAAGTGTCAGTGAAAACTATTAAATAACAACAAGTATATTTTTAGAAGCAAAATGCAAAGATAACTCATTGGACAAACTTAATTTAATTGAGGGCTGGAATTCCATCCAATAAATGTGTGTATACGAGTGCCCACAGCCTAAACACAGACACCATTCTGAATAATAATGGTAACCACAAAATTACAGAAACTCCTCTAAATGTCCAACATAACTGAACATTAAACATAAACTAACAACATCTTTCCCTTTACTGAAAAACACAAAATGATCAAACAATTAAATCACCATAGAAACTAATGCAAACACAGGAAACAACAGAAAACCAACTCAAACATAGACCAAACGTAACAAATATGCCTTTCAGACGTAAATGTATAAATGTTATAGGAGGATAAATAATGTTCACCTCTTGGTCCGTAAGGCTGAGCGACATCATCTTTTAGGAGGAAGTTTGGTGTGAAATGAATGTACTGACCCTCAGCTCCACATGCACCGTACTGATGAGTGTATGGCTCATCCGAAACACCATTATCGATTCTTATTTTGGCCTGTTTTCGACATAAAGATCGGGTCAGCAACATCATATGTGAATGAAATGACTGGAAATTAATATTTTACAATATATAATGCCATAATGCTCTACCTCTTCAAAGGACTCTGTTCTTGCTTTGGTAAATTCTTTACTATTCCAGTGGGGTGGAACTAGTATCGTAGCTTCTTTGAAATAGACCTTTTTATCCAGTGCTTGATGAAGATGAACCGACCCTTGAGTGACCATGTCCTGTCAGAGTGAAAGTGAAAAGATAAAATAAGAAAAAAACTGCTCAATGAATTCAGAAGTAATTATTTAATTTGTTCATTCACAAATACTGCCAACAAAATATGGTAACATACTGTAGATTTCTAAGATTAAAAAACAATTGGAACACACAATCTATAACATCTTTCACAAAAGCCACTAAAAACATTAATGCACATAAAAGTTTGTTAAATAGACAAAAAGAAGCACATTTACCTTTATTTTATTAATCAGCGTGTTATCCTGTGGTACTTTTGAACTGATCGCAATGGTAACGTCAACATAACCGCCGTTTCCATCTAGTTTGATTCCAGTGGAGGTGGACGACAGCAACATCCATAACAAGACAAACAGCGTTCTTGAATACATCGCTGTAGAGTTTAGATGAACAAAAACTCCCAAACCCCTACCAAGTCAACCCTATATTTAAACCCTATCAAGTCAAATATTAACTTGAAGGACACAGATGGAATGTCATATATTGGATATGAATCATGATATCTATATAACTGGGCATGGTCATGTAAGACACATAATTACAGTACAATGGGGCAACATGTTAGAGATGCTATGGTTGATCAACGGCTGTTTATTTCACTTTACATGACTGTTATTGCACATGAACCTACAGTGCTACTCTCACACGGACCACAAAAGAAGGCTCAAACACACAGTTAAAAAACCTGTAATATTGTGAAATATTATTATAATTTAAAATAGCTGTTTTCTATTTGAATATGTTTTAAAATGTAACTTATTCCCGCGATAGTATAGCTGATTAAAATAAATAAATAACGACACATGAATCGATCAATTTGTCACTTCTATAATCAAAGTTATTTCAAAAACCACAAATCCCTTTACTCTCATAAATGTATGTCATATATTATTTAATAGAATATGATGTTTACTCTGGGCATGTGATAAAAAAAGGACTTTGATCTTGAATTTTAAATCAGTGCATTGACTGAATGCTGTCTGTCACTGCACTGTAAAAAAGATTTTCATCATTTATCACAACTTTTCACTAATCTTTTGTCAAATCAGCTTAGATTCACAAATGTTGTTCGGATTTACAGTGTGACTGTCTTTAATAATTTCTGTACATGATAATCTAATGCAACATCACATTGTTAAAACACATTTTAATTTAAAAATTTAAATTTTCAAATGAAGTGTCTTCATGTTACATTTACAACTGTATCAAATCAATCAAATCAAATCAAATCAAATCAAATCAAATCACTTTATTGTCACTCAACCATATACACAAGTGCAACAGTTGGTGAAATTCTGTAGTGTGATGAGGGGTGTGAACACAGGGAAAACTTTACAGTGGGTGGGAAACCATCTTGTATTGCTCTAGCATCACAAACTGCATTTATGACAAAGAATTGCAGTTTCCATTGTAGGTGCCATGATTACCTAATCAATAAAAGTATGCACCTTATCACCTGCTGCCACTGGAGAACATGATGACTAAAAGACAGGGAGGAGCCGTCGTTTAAAAGAGACTGAGGCGATCATGAATTGGTGAACATATTATGGAACTAATTCCAACTTTTTAGGGGGGCTGAAGTCTAGAGACGCCCCTGGTGCACAACAGCACTCGATACTTAAAGGATTAGTTCACACAAAAATGAAAATTCTGTCATTAATTACTCACCCTTGTGTCGCTCCAAACCCGTAAGAATTTCATTCATCTTCGGAACACATAAGATATTTTGGTAAAACTTTACAATGCGGGTGCACTATTTATTTGATTTATTTATCCTTTATTTTACCAGGAAATAATCCCATTGAGATATAAATCTCTTACCAGGGAGTCCTGGCCAAAACGGCAGTACAAGTAATCTAAAGTAAATAAACAAGTAAATAAATCCAAAAGACACACAAAACGAGAAATACAAAATACAAAAAAGTCCTGTCCAGCACTCATATAATTAGGTAGTATATTCGAATTAAGGTACTTTTTCCCCTCATATACCCCTGAGACGAGATAATTATGCATTTTATTTCTGGAAAAAAATCCTTTCCGATGACGAAAATATCGCCATTTTGCGTCATCTGAGGATTTTTGGCCAGAGCCATAGACTGTAAAAAATATGGACGTAGTGTCCGTGACGTCACCCATAGGATTCTGATGAGCAGTTTTGAAGCATAAAGTAGGGACGAGATGGCCGTTGCCACTCTCGGATAACAGAAAATGGGCAAAGAGGCAGGATGTGGGCGGAGCTGAAGTAACGCGATGACAAACAGACAGCAGATAAATGGCTATCCACCTGTCACTCGAAGTGGCCACGCCCTTAATTATGCAGAACTTTAATGCGTTATATAATGTAAACGAATGAGTTATAAAAAAATTCACCCCCTCACAGTTGTCATGAAGGGCAAAATTAGCCGTATGGACCAAAACCACAATTTGTACCAGGCTGTAAACATGTTTTTTCTGCTGTAAAGTTGGGCATTTTAACACGGGGCTCAATGAGATTCTGCTCCCTTCTGGAGTCTGTCCCTAGTGGCCAGTCGATGAATTGCAGTTTAAGTCACTTTCATCCACGTGAGACAAAAATATATTTTCTGTCTTTTCTCGGTCTAGAAGGCACCAAATTCAAACATAATTTCACATTTCTACTACATAAATGACACAGTTTAAATACACATTCATCTTCCCAGCGCTGAAGTGCCCCTTTAATAATGACTAAAAATATAAATAACCATAAAATATAACAACAGCAGCATATGCATTTTCCTCCTCTGCTGCAAGGAGGGCCAACCAACCAGTTCATACAAAGTACAATGATGGGTACGTGTAGGAACACCAGTCGTGTTGCAGCATGATATATACAAAAAAATTTTTTTTTAGTGAAGATAGATTTGCATGCATATAGATCACATCGCCATAATCCAGCACAGTGAGAAAACAACTTTGGATGATTCTCTTTTTAGCTTCAAAGGGAAAATATTTCTTTAAACGAAAAAGAAACCCGTCTGAGCTTTTTCTATACAATCCCCTTCTAAGGTTAAAACAGGTGGAATCACAATTTTAGTACGAGAACGAGTAAAGAGCATATATTTTGTTGTTTTACAAAAAACTATTTTGTTTTTTTTACAAAAAAACCCATATATATATATATATATATATATATATATATATATATATATATATATATATATATATATATATATATATATATATATTTATATTTATTTTTTTTAATAACCAATTTTACTTTTAACAATGAAGATTGCAATACCTGAACGGAATCTTGTAATAGCTCTATGGCTTTATTCATGGACTGTGCTATTGTATAAATAATTGTATCATCAGCGTATAAATGTAGTTTAGCTGTAGTTATCTATATTAATATATATACATATTGAAAATAAAACTGGTGCTAAGATTGATCCCTGTGCGACACCTTTATTCATTTTTAAATTTATAGAAGTGACTGAGACACTGCGTTCTTTCTGATAAATAATTATTAAACCAATTTATACTCATTTTGCTAAAACCTACGCAGCTGAGTCTATCCAACAAAATATTGTGATCTACAGAATCAAAGGCTTTTGAGAGATCAACAAACAGAGCAGCACATTGTCGACTATTATCTAAAGAAGTAATATCGTTCGTGACCAGCATGGTCGCTGTTACAGTACTATGTCCTGACCTGAAACCGGATTGAAACTCATTTCAAATATTATTTTCCGTAAAAAAAACGTTTAATTTGATCGTTTACGAAAGACTCAAAAACTTTTGCCATCACTGATAACCTTGAAATAGGACAGTAGTTATTTAATTCATAGGGCTCACTGCCTTTTAGCAACGGCAGAATCATAGCTGATTTCCATGCATGAGGAATTTCATTAGAATTTAAACTTAAATTAAAAATAGAACTAATAGGTTCTGCTATGAGATCTGCTGCAATTTTTTTTAAAAAAACAAGGCTCTATATTATCAGGCCATGCTGATTTTTTACAATCTAAATTTAATAGGGCTTTATGAACTTGTGCTACTAAAATAGGAGTAAAAGTAAAAAGATGGGTAGAGCAACATGTATCAGCTTCAACAGCTTCCCTTTTATCTCATATTCCTTTAAATGACTAGAATCAGAGGCTGACCCAGCAACAATAAAGTGGTTATTAAAAGCATTAACAATATTTTCTTTCCCCTTTATAATTCTTTCCTTTACTTTTAAATAGTCAGGTAAACCAGTAGTGGATTTTAGACCAGAAACTGATTTGGTCAACTTCCAAAATTTAGAGGGATCATTTAGATTTTCATTTATACTAATATGCATTACGGTAATTCATGCTTAACTAATGGATCGTCTCAGGGCATGTCAGTGTTGCAGCCCTAGCCGGGCCAACGGGTTGCTAATACCATATGTTGGCTATATTAAGTTGGACGTTGAGCTTTGTGGTCAGGTAAGCATTGTCCCGCAAGATGGCTGTATAGGCAAGTGACCGGCGGTTTTTAATTTTTATTTTATTTGTCCATGTCATATTCCCAGTTGGCATGAGGAAGTTGTGTCTTGAATGAGTGACCAGTCTTCGTGAGTCATGTTAGAATGAGGTTGTAGTCCATGTCATATTCCCAGGTGGCATGAGGAAGTCGATTCTTGAATGAGTGACCAGTCTCCGGTGAGTCATGTAAGACTGAGATTGTAGTCCATGTCATTTTCCCAGGTGGCATGAGGAGGTTGTGTTGTATACCGGCCGTCACAATGAAAGAGGTGCCTGTAGCAGAAGTTCCATCAGAAGATGTCGATCTGCCGATGTTGTTCCTCTGGTAACTCTGGGACCAGCCTCCAGGGTTCCAGTTCTCCTGGGCACGCTGACTTTACAGAGTTGGCCAATAGGTGCTGATGAGGTGACCCTGGTTTCTGGGGGCCTCAAGGTTTCAGAGTTAAGGCCAATTTATACTTCTGCGTCGAGTGTACGCCGTAGGCTACGCGCGTAGCCGACGCCGTCGTGAGCATTTATACTTCTGCGCTGTTGTCTGCGTCAATGTGCAGTTACACATGCAGACGCTAGTAGGCAGTGTCCTCGGGCATGTTGGTGTAATCAAGAGAACAGCCGAAGAAGAAGCAGCTTCGTGTGGAGAATCTGTATATTCATGTCGGAGTATCAGCAGCAGTGAGAGAGCGGCTTTTCTTGCAGCTTGAGTTGTTGTATCTAAAGCAAATTAAGCATCTCTAGTTGATTAGTAAAGTTAAATAAGGCGATCTGGCGCTGGAATGTGTTTGTGAAATCATGCGGAGCTCGTGGCCGCTGTTTTCATCAGCGGTGGCTCTCGAGCAATCGATTGCTGTTGCGGAGACTTCATTCACGAAATATACCCTAATGTGTCCCTGTTCTTGATATACAATTACTGATTAACATCTTTGGTTTTAATGAGAAAATAAATAAACTATACTCAGCGGATCTATGTATTTATTTACTACCATAAAGAATCGCTGGACTGCAAAATATTGTGTTATAGCAGACGTAAGGAACTATCATCCAATTTCTGGACACACACACACACACACTCCTATCGCAGATTTTTTATTTATTTATTGACCTGAGGAAAGGGTTCTGGCAGACCAATCACAGCGCTTGCGGTCCGCGTAGAATTGACGCGTTGTTACATTTTTGGAGAGGTGCGCGTCAGGGTACGGCGTAGGGTACGGCGTATCCAACGCGTCTATGCGTAGGGTACGCCGTACCCTCTGCGTGCACTCGACGCAGAAGTATAAATTGGCCTTTAGTATCAAGTACTCCTCCGTGGCCTGTTAGATGGCTGGAGAGCCGGTCAGGTATAGAGTGTGTCCCCGGGAGGGGATCTGGGCCGACCACTACAGGCATTGTTGGGTTATCGTCGGGACGGCGGTTTAAAAAAAAAAAAATAGGGGGTAGAATGTGGCAGGATAAGTGACCTTATCTTAATGGCCTGCCTGGGTCTGGATAATAAGCCAATAAGGTGCAGGCGGCTGTAATATTTAAGGACCCTTATTTTGGCGGGTTTGTACGGTCCTATATATATCTAGATATCTAATCCTTATTGCTCGCTGAAGCCGCTACTTGTGACGCAGCTGCTGTTTTGCTTACGGTTCCCTTTTTATACGTTGTTGTTCATGTATCCGTGCTGTGTATGAGGCTGCGCCGATCACGGTTTGCTTTTGGCTGCCCGCGTACAAGCCTTGCCGTCTGTGGGGCTGTACATTCCTATTAATTTGAGTGTCTACAAGTGTAGTTTCAGTTTATCAATTGATTTTCTTTTGCATTCCTTTCTTAAATGTATTGCCCTGTTACCCTGGTACCATTAGGTGCTGTCCAACTGCCCTTGCTGTAGGTGTTACCAGGGAGCCTGTGCTCAGTGTTTGTAAATTTAATTTTGTTTTCTTTTATTATTCAGTGTAATTTGCGCATGTTATTTTGTGGTCTTGTGTTAATGTGTGTTTCTTTTTCCTCCAGGAGCCGGTGTGGAACGGGGGAGGCTAGCTGCTTCATTCGTGGTGTTTTTCACTGTGTGCTGTGTGTGCTGACACAACTTCCTTATAGTGTGTGTGCGCGTGGTGCCTGATTTGGTGTGAATTCGAGGTGGGTTGGGACGACCTCCTGAGTTACAGCTGGCCTGCCTTGCTCCCCGGAAACCTGGCTCCAGAGAACAATTATTGTGACGTTGGACATGTCTCACAAGAGTTTTAATGCTTTTGTAATAAAATATATTTTTATAACGATACCCTGTCTCACAACGTATTCCTTTGCCTTCAATTGGTAAAACGTATGTGTCCTTATTTGGAGTATTTCCCTGGTCCTCCACCAGGGTGGCGTAGTCGGATTAATTTAAAGGGGCACTTCAGCGCTGGGAAGATGAATGTGTATTTAAACTGTTTTGATCTTCATAATAATACAATAATTTCGTTCAGTTAGAGAATAAACACTACAATTAAAAACTGAACGTGTCTTTTCAATAAAGTGTGAGTGAGCCGAACGAAAGTCAGAGGACAAACGCAGCTGCAGGAGTCAGATTTCATTCATCACGAGAGGGAAGTAAGAGCTGAGGTAAGCGCGGCTGTCATTCTCAGCGCGTGTCCAGTCTGGCGCGTTTTCTGATTGCATATGGAAGCTAAACTTTCATAGGAATTCATTGAAAAGTTGAAACACTCACTTTGCTCAGCACCGCCCCGTTATGAATGCCCGAGGCCGAGCCGAGCCGAGCCGAGCCGAGCCGAGCCGAGCCGAGCCGAGCGCATTTACATTCTGTGTGTGAGATCTCTCCCCTGTGGGCGGGTTGAAAACATGCGGAACAGCTCCCTCTACTGGCTGTAGTTTTTAGGCTCTGGCCAAAAAAAATCCTCCGATGACGCAAAATTACGATATTTGTGTCATCTGAGGATTTTTTTCCAGAAATAAAATGCATAGTTCTCTCGTCTCAGGGGGATATGAGGGGGGGGAAGTACCATAATTCAAATATACTACAGGGTTTCTACTGATACAAAGCTTAATGCTAAATCACTGAAGTTACCCTTTAACTCAGGGGTCTCCACACTCGGTCCTGGAGGGCCATTGTCCTGCAGAGTTTAGTTCCAACCCCAATCAAACACACCTGAACAGGCTAATCAGTGTCTTACAATGCCCTAGTTAGACACTGATTAGCCTGTTCAGGTGTGTTTGTTTGGGGTTGGAACTAAACTCTGCAGGACAGTGGCCCTCCAGGACCGAGTTTGGAGACCCCTGCTTTAACTGATTCATGTGTCCTATCACTGGGGTATTACCACACTTAGTTAGTCTATTTTGAAGCGTCAAATTGGTAGTTGCGTAGATGTCAATGTAGGGACAGAAATATCTCAGATTTTATTTTAAATATGAACAAAAGTCTTGGTTTGGAACATGAGGGTAAATGGTGACAGAATTTAAATTTTGGGGTGAACTATCCCTTTAAGTAATGAATCTTAATAAAAAGATGTTTATGGTAGTAACAGTTGGTATAGGCTAGTAGGATTCTTTAATGTTTCAAATCAGTTAATTTCCCATTTATTGTCATTGGAAAATGACTGGTTTGCAAAATGTGCCTTTTTTTTATTTGTATTTATTTATTTTATAAATGTTGAACCTCGATTGAAAATGTGAAAAAGTGAGAACGACACTATGAAAATATTAATACTACTCCGATACACAAGAAGGCAGTAACGAGATCACTTATTGTAATGTTATTCAACCACAAGCGGGAGCAGCAGAAATCGCAGTGCAAAGCAAAGCAAAAGGTTTCTGTGTTCCATTAAAGTAGTTTTATTCCACCAGGGGCGCTTGACGGCCCAAAAGCAGAATCGATCATTGAGCCACATCCAAATCTCAGGGTTTGTTTTGTTTCACGGTGGGCATTTATACACCTAAATTAATAATCATGAACTTATATTCAGTCCACAGATCCCTACATGACAGACAAAACAGAAATCCGCCATAATGACCTGTACACGAGTATTTACAAAATTCCTTAGCAAATATTTACAAACGACTGTCATTGGTCCATCCTAGTCAGCGTTGTGAAAAGTAACACTTATCACGTACAACGCCGGCTAGATGACCAACACAAGTAACGTTATGGACAATAATTAACATTAGAAAAACGACATTTGTCATTTTTAAATGTCGTTAAATTGAAAATACACAGTGAAGAGTCATAATAATTGTACACCTATCGTATCTGATTAATTTGAAACACCATTCGGACCGCTAATCTCTGCCTATGTCAGATTCGATGTTCACTGCTGATGGCCATTCTACCCGCTCGTTCTATTTCTATGAGAAACCAAGAGGGAAAAGGCACAATATGAAGTAAACAGATGTTCTCAGTGTCTTGATATCATTCAAAATATTTAACAGTCAACATACCATCTAAATGTTTTTACGCAGCCTGTCATTTCGCCAATTTACCGCGTGTCGGCCGATGCGGAGGCGTTTTCGATGAATCCCTGCTGCATTACAGTATGTGCAGGAGGCCTACAACTTAACAGGTCTGTGCAGAATTGGAATGCTTTATATGTTGAGGTTTATACTGAATTTCACTTGATTTAATAATGAATAAACCTAATAATGTATAACGTACAAGAATGACTTGCATTGGGGTCCAAATATCTGAGACCACTAGTCAAAATGAATGATTTTCTTTAAAAATATTATGATTAACAACAATTTTAATGAAAAAAATTAAATATTTACACGAATTGAATAATGTCTTAAAAGTCACCATTAAATAAAAATGGACTATACTTGGTATAGTATGGTATATTGCAGAATTTATTAGAATTGATTTATTTGTGCACATTATATATATATTTTTTTAATATGCCCTCGTAATTTTTATTTTTAAAAAACATACATTTGTGATGAACTCTGATGACGTGTGCACCGGCATAAAGGCAGGACAAAAATAATCCCACCCCTCCAGCAACCTGTCACTCAAATTAGATCATTTCCAATGGATACAAGTCCCGCTCTACATTTTGTTTCTCTTTTGAGATGTAATTTAACTCAGATATTTGTCACAAAAGATAAAAAGGGGGATTGCAATTTCTGTTTCATACCGATTTTAGTATTTGGTATGCTCCTTTTTTTTTTTTTTTTTACAAATGACTTTACATGGTCAGTGTAAAAAATGACCTAGTAGGGCCATTCTGGTATTAAAAGTACACAGTACAATTAAGAAAAACAAGGTTTCTAGCTTTTTAAAAAATGTTTAAGTGCCACTGTTTTAGAACTAGGGCTGAACGATTTTGGAAAAAAATCTAATTGCGATTTTTTTTTTTTAACCAATATTGCGATTGCAATTTAATATGCGATTATTTTTTAAACTCTTTATCTTCTGTATTATTCAACAATACATCATTGTATAGTAATGGTGGAAATCTTTAATTGGTACCTCACGATCCGATTCTGGGAGTCACAAACTTTTTTTCCTTATTAATTATTAATATTAAGCTTATTAATTAATTAAAAACTTAAAATGTTTTTTATTATGATATATGTAATTATAAGCTTTTTGAAATAACTACACATTATAAAATTTTAATTAAAACAATTGCATGTTAATAATTTTAAATATATAAACTAATATAGCTGCAAAACATAAGCTAGTAAATCATAAAGAGGAACAAAAAAACATATTACAAGCAATGAACAAAGAGTGCTTTCAGTATTTAAGAGTGTCTGAACTGTGAGTGATTTTTCTCTTTCTCAGCTTGATTATTAATGATGACATCATCATAGACAGCGGGAGACCTGCATTCACACTAATGCAGGGGCCTCATTTATAAACGTTGCGTACGCACAAAAGAAGGCGTACGCCGCTCTCTACGCAATAATTGGTATTTATAAAAAGCAAACTTGACGGGAAAATGTGCGGTCCTTCACGCAAGCTCTGACCCAGGCGTACGCACAAAAACGGGTGAAATGAGAAATGGCGACACCGTCGGCAGATGGAAGGAACACGTGAAAGTGTGTGAAACTGTAGACCGTTGTGCAAAAGAAATGGCAATACTGCCTCTTATATATAACATGAAGACTTCACAAAGCAAGTCTTACAATTAACAGCCTACACGAACACCCGTTTGATCGATCTGCAGTGCAAAACAAACAAAATCAAACGAAAATTACAACAGAAATGCAAATTAACACATATTTGCAAAAAGAAAAGTGAAATATGTTCTGCAATAATATTGGCATATTATGCAATTCATCCTCATAAATAATATGGTAAACAGAACGAAATAGCTAATGTACGAAACTGATATTCTCGTCAATGTGTCTGTCTGGCGGAGCAGATATAGATGCAATTAGATAGACAGATAGATAGATAATTAGGGAGATATATATTTAGATAGATAGATAGATAGATGTAGCTTGTCAGATGCAATTAAATGGACGAAAATAAAATGCCCTATCACAATGGGTGATCTTGTGCTCTTAGAAGATGTGGCAAATGAAAGGATTCGGAGTGAACGCATCTTCACACAGCAAGAAGACTTGCTGGCAAACGAGGACACACTCTGGCGATGGAGTGCTAGACGCTTTTTTGCCTCAACTTTGATGTCCGACCATTTCTTTTTTATTTCGGCCATGGTCTGAGGTTGTGAGGCTACAGCATTTACGGCGTCTACAACCTTTTGCCATTCAAGTGCCATTTTGGCATTAGTAATGCCCACACTGTGCCCTCCAAAACAAAATTTGTATCCTCTTTTCAACCTTAACGATAATTTCTACTTCACATTGAGTGAAGTTACGTTTTTTTTATTTCCTCTCTGTGTTTGCCATGATTTCGCAATCGATGAATATTAATTTGTGGGCGTTTCACGGACTATTTATGGGCAACTATGGGCGTGACATGAAGCCGCAAAAGCTGCGCTACATTTAGAATTGATTGTGATTTATTAAGGGAAAACTGCGTAGGATGTGCGTGCGCACGGTTTTATAAATCCGAATATTTCTGTGCGTACGCACGTCCTATGTTTCATCCGTACGCCACTTCTGACGCAAATCCTACGCAAAGTTTTATAAATGAGGCCCCAGATCTCTTTTGAAATAGAAGATGTTTTTGCCCTGTCTGTTTAATTCATTAAGACATTACTGATGGTGTTTACATTAATGTTGGGTCATAAAAGCATTGAGAAGCACACAGACGCGTGCTCTCGGCGAGCACTCTTCACAAAGCGCCGCGTGAGCATTTGAAATGGAAAGCCTTCTGTCAGCGAGTTTCTTATTTTTAATATATAAGCACACTGCATTCCTAACGACATGAATGAAGCCTTCGTTGAGCATTTGTAAGGAAAATGCCGGCGGGCGAGAACACACACTGTAAGCGTGACATCAAGCAAAGTTTCTCACAGCGCATATCCCGTGCAAAGAAGCCGTGAATGCCATTGCAATTCGCGCCGTCAACCTTTTCGGAACGTTATGGTTATGGATATTATTTTATGGTTCGTGTGTGTGTGTGTGTGTGTGTGTGATGATATATATAATGGAAGCAATCAGAATACGGGTGTTTCTAAAACGCACCTGCAGTTAAAATCTAAGCTCAGAATCGATCCAGAATCATTGGAGAGATGATAGTAGCCTATAGTATGAACAACACAATATTAGATAGATCCTTTTAGGCCAGGCATATGATATGTGTAATGTGCCAAGTTGCTTCTTCTTCTGCAGACTTTACTCTCGCGTGTCACGTGACCAGACTGTAATCGCAGCCTTTGCGGTTAGGAAATCGTGTTTTTTCATATCGCGATATTATCGCAAATGCAATTAATCGTTCAGCCCTATTTAGAACACTCTCATGTGTGAGATGCCGCAAAAGACACAACATGGAAACACAATGGCTAAACACTTTTGTATAGCACATTCACATAGAAAAAAAGCAGCGTAGTGGAATGCAAAAACACATTCAGTGTGAACGGCCTCTTATAGGTCAGAATCTGAAATATTTCTTATCATAATGTGTCCTTTATTTTCAGGTTTAAATTAGGTTTTGAACCCTAGATTTTCATTGTCTCACAATATAAACAAGTACTGACATTAAAGTCAGCATGAAATTATGTATATCTGAGTGAAACAGCTTCTCGAAACAAGAAAAGAATAATGGGCGGGGCTTGATTTTGTTTTGTATGGAATTGATTGGATGGTTTTGGCTTGCTATTGGTCGACCTCATGCGAGTGACAGGTTGTCCCGCCCTCGTGCCAGTAAACACATCATCAGAAAAGAGAAAAGATGGTGCTGCAAAATATGAATATGAATACTGCAGTCTGAACAAGTTCTTTAATCTACCCTCTTTCCAAAGTGGGTTGCATGTTTAGGGGCCTCAAACAGGGAGGAGACCATGAACCTGAACGAGAAGAAGCCCAACAAGTGGTGGACAGAACCGGACACGTTTGCCATGCTGGCCCTCATAGAGCAGATGGGTCTGGTCCACGAGCTGGACAAGAAGCGTCAGCGCAACGAATCCCTCTTCCGACGCCTCCGTTTGAGTCTGTCAAAGCGGGGCATCCACTTCACCGTCACCCAGATCCGTAACCGCTGGAAGAGCCTCAAACATAAGTACCGTAAGATCAAACTGGCCAGCTACCGGAGTCCAGCTGCACGCCTCTCTGCTATCGAGTCTTTCCGCTACTTCCACATGCTGGATCACATGTTGGTGCGCAGACCAAAGCCGGGAGGCAGGGAGGACAGCCTCACAGATGCTCATGGCCTTCTTGGACTCGCAGACCTGGATGACCACACAGACAGTACTTCTGCCCATTACCTTTTTGCATGACTTGCAATTTTTTTGTCTATATGCTAAGGAATAGTTCATACAAAAATGAAAATTCTGTCCTTTACTCCCCTTAATGTCCACTAGATGTAATGTTAGCATGGGATGCTAAATGCTGCTCTTCTCCTTACAATGAATGTGATTGCAAATCTTCTAAAGTCATACGATTTTGTGTGAGGTGTTATATACTGATAATCTTCACTTCCACCACAGCTCTCAAATCCCATTCATGTTCATTCATTTAAATATGGTGCATCAAGACTTGTGGTATCAAATGAGCATATTTCCCAGTTTATTTTATTTTTAGGGGAAAGAGCCTTTATGTGGAACACAAAAAGAGTTTCACAGAAGAAAGAAAGTCACATGGGTTTTGGTGTATAAATGATGACAGAATGTTCATTTTTGGGTAAACTATTAAATGTTTACATTGGAAATGGTGGCGACCCAGTCATATTTTCTTACTTTATATGGATGGTGGCATGTCACACAACCTCACACACACACAAAAAAGATATGAGAACCGTTTTATGCTCCCAATTTTAAATGGCTAGGCTTAACCATTTATAGTAATCTTGAACAATTATATGGTTAGTTACATTTTATTGTTTTATTTTGTTATTCATTTTATAGTTTTATCTATTTTAATGATCTGAGTGCATGGTTTAAAGTGCATGATGCAGGTGCACTTAGGGCGTATCTGAATCCACTTTTGCTAGTTTAACAACGGAAAAAATGGTCAGCGTGCCAGGTACACGGACCAAAAGGGTTGTACCTAGTGTCTTAATGAGTCATGAGTGTGTTTTGGGTGTAACGTGCAATAAACCAATCAGAGACTCATCTCCAATTCCCTTAAAAGTCCTCATAAAATCGATCTTATTTACTTTGTTAGCTTGCATTACAGGTCTTAAGGCCTGTACACACCGGGACGATTATCGCGCGCGCTTATCGCTAGCGTTTTTCGGCGCGTCTTGAGTGTTCACACCCAAGCGATTTTCACTGCTGATGCGCCAAGTGAACGTGCAAATTCAGTAGATGGCGCTCCCGGTACACAAGGTGGTGCTGCAGCACTTTACGCTTCTGACACTCGCTTGTCACACAGAAGAAGAAGAGAGACAGTATGCTTGCCAAAACCATAGACATATTATGGAAATGGCCAAAACCATTCACACACTTTTTTTCTAACTGGCAAGCAGCATTAGCAGCTCATCTTCTTCTTTGTCTACTTACTACTTCTTTGTTGTATCAATGTGTGCTCGGCAAGACCGTTTTGTGCTTGAGCGCCGACAAGTCGTGTTTTACTGTCACTTCAGCAGCTCCAGGCACGTGAACAAAAGCTCTGATCTCATTGGTCGGGCAGTTTTTAACGCACGCGCACTGCACCGTGCCGGTGTGCACACTCACATTGCCGCCCTTTGTTTAGTCACAAGGCGTTAAATGTCAACGATAAACGCACGTGAAAATCGTCCCGGTGTGAACAGGTCTTTAGGGTGAACAATTAATCTGTGCAAGTTAATACACAGAAAAAAAATGGTTTGCCGTGGTAATCTTTAATCAAAATCTGAAAAGTAACTTCCGGTCTGGAATGGGGTCCTCTTTCTGATGACGGCAGTTTGACGGCCACTCCCCTCCAACCATTAGTCTGCTATGAGCGAGAGATGGAGAGGAGGAGCGCTGAAGTAAAACCCTGTTCTCTGTTCAATATTCTGCTTCACTTGGAAATACGTCATAGCACTGAAATAAAATAAGTTGCAACTTCCGGTTCACTGGGACTTTAAAAGCCAGTTGTGCTTGCACCATGGCGGATTTGCTATTTACATGGCGGATTTTGCGAGCGGAAAGACTGAATGCTTCTCCAGAGAGGAATCCTTTTATTTTTAATATTTAAAAATGTAATAAGCAGAGTGTATGTGTGTTGTGCACCTGCTTATAGGCGCATATTATTAACGCGCCCTTTAAATAACACAAAAAGTACTGGGCTATTGACTTTAGACCAGGTGTTTGTTGGTCAATGGCACAATCGTTTTCAGTTGCCTCAAAATAGCAACGTGCCAACAATGTGCCTGAACACACCTCGCTTTCAGCACGCCTGCCGTCGCATTGCGCTTGGTGTATGATAGGTCTCATAGACTGAACCATAGACTAATAAAATATGGACGATGTACCTTCACTCAAAAGTAAAATGTCCCAATGTGGCACTGACATCTTGCACTGATTTGGGACCTGAGTCTTTGCACTAGTGAACTCGGGACTACAGAACAACTCATTATGTCGGTGTGAAATAAACAGTTATGGAAATGTAGAAATTAAAGCTCCGATCTCCTCCTGAAAAAAGTCAGTTAGTGCCTCAGTGACTACTTCACTCAGAGAAGCTGTCAATCATGACTTCACACCCCCCATTTTTATAGCATCAGATAACTAACTAAAACCAAACTTATTTGAAAAAAAAAAACGAAAACACTTGAACTTACATCAGCGTGTAATTTGATTGTCAATTTTGTCTCACGTCCTATTCGATTACATGGAGAGGGGCGGGGTTTATGACCTATACTGGGACCAACCACCTGGGTGTGATCGAAACATTTGGCTTCACTTTTTAGGACTTGTGGGGCACACTTGGACTGAACACATAATGCGCATGACGTCACCGTTTTCACAAATTAGCGTTTTCGTAGTTTACACGGAGATGATAACTTGCACTTGAAAATGGTGCTGCGTAAACAAACTATTCCTAATCAAACAAACCTGATTCAACTCAGCTCATTTGTAGAAACTCCAAGACTAGAAATAGATGGGTCAGATAAGGGAGACATCCAATAAGACTTCCCTTTTGCACACAGACTTTGATGCAGGTTTGATTCTCCAACCAAAAATGATAATTCTGGCATTATATACTTTCTCACCTTCATGTTGTTCCAAACCTGTATTCATTTTTGGGTGGAGTATCTCTTTAAATGTCATCACTCTAGAGTTGCTCTTTATAATTGTGTACAAGTCTGTTTATGCAAGTCCTTTTAATTGTGATCACTGTACATGATGTGAATTTGTCCTGTTTATCTCCTTTTTCAGGTCCTTGGCCTGAAGGCCTAATCCCTGAAGGTGTAATTCCTAACTGTGAGCCTGAGAGCATGTCTTCTAAACTTGAACCTGATGTTGATGAGAGCCTGAATCCAGGTGACATGGCTGGTTCCGAGCCTCCAAGCTGGGCCGTAGGACCAGATGAAGTTATGACCCTGGGCTTGTCAGGAGAATACCTCTATGCAGTGAAGACCGAACCACCATCCCTGTGCACTCCCAACAGTACAGAAAGTACAAGAGACGCCACCGACTGCGGCCATGACGATTTCCCAGGTGACGTACTACTTCAGTTCTGTGTGGTACTACAAACTAAGGGTGTAGTTCGGTTCACTTAGTTAGTTTGGTCCGGACCCAAAAAAAAGCATTTAGGCCTGGTCCACTTAGCATTCACATTGGCATTCACAACAGCGTAGGGCATAGGGCTATGTTCACAACCTGATTGGTTGGCTTTTATTAAGTGTATTGTTAATGACGGGGATTACTGAACATTCAAAGCAATGAAGTGTGCTGGGCTAAATGCGCTTGATGTATGAGCCTACATATGATGGTATATGGACCAGGTGAGATCTCGTGAAGAGCATATCAATTGTGTTAAGGAGTCAAAACAGTGGCAGGAATCTCTCCGTCACACACACAAACGAAGATCTGCCACAAGGAGACGTGGTTCTGATGCCTGTACCGAACTGTGATGGGCAACATCACGACTATGATGAGAAAAAACAGGTATGCTTGAGCATTCTGTGACATCATGTCCCTTTTTTGGTTCGTTTAGATGTCCTTGGTCCGTGTTGCGTTCATATTTCAGTCGAATCACACCTGAGTGCGCTTGGAAGCGAACCGAGACCCATCTTTTCAGCTGTCTCAGCCCGCTTGTTTTGTGCGCACCAGGGTTCGGATGGCAGCGTTCACAATTATTCAAATGAACAGTACTAACAGAGCATTCACACCAGGGTTCGTTTTAATATAATTAAACATTCCAACTGTGAACAGACCCCAAATGACCTCACGAGTCACAGTTCTTCTTGTTTTATCCCAGCAGGAACTTCTGAGGAGACCAGCAGCCTCATCCTCCAGCAGCTTACCATCCTAAACCACCGGCTTGGAGAACAGCTGGCCGAGCAGAGAGCCTTCCACTGCAGCATGCTGGGAATGATGGATCGCCAGATCCAGGTCCTGGAGCAGCTCTCCATTTTCACCAGGAACCACCAACCCAAGCTCGAATCCCCAGGGACAGACTCTTCAGTTAGTCCGAACATGCATGAAGCTCAAACGCAGACTCTTGAGCCATGTCCCATGTTCCTCATGCCCAAAATCGAACCAACAGCTACCCCTTGGAAGGTCTCTCTCGTGGAAGTCCACAAAAGGTCACCTTCTGAATCGAGCAGTGACACTGAGACTTCTCAAACCACGGAGGGATGCAAAGAAAGCACTTCTAGCCCACCATCTTTAGAAATCTCATCCTCAACCAAGAACGCTGTTGTGCAGAATGGATTGTGTAAGCACGATTGAGTGATTTTAGTGGGATGTCATGCATTCGGTAGGAACAGCACCACAAGTCTTTTGTCCTGTAGATGTTTCAGGAAGTTGCTTGTCTGATGCAATATCTGAAACATCAACATGTGCATTTTTTTCAGTTTCATAGGAAAGTATTCAGTGCTCTGATGTTTTAATCAGTAACACTTTGGAGAAATAGAACAATAGACTTATCGCTATTATTTATTTACTTTGGTTTGTTTGCGGACTAACACTCAATGTAAATCTTAGATGGTAAGTAACTCAACGGTGACTGTTTCGAAATCGCAGTTCGGACCAAGGTAGCTTTATGTCTGTAATCATCTTGGATTAGCTGAGAAAAAAAGGTCATTGGTAAGCTTAAAGATGTGTAAAAGTATGAATTTCTTCCAATTATGTTTGGGACACATTTTAAGACTGATTTTAACAAAAGAGTGTGTGTTGTGTCTAATGTCAACTCATATGTGGTTTAGTATGAACTTATAAGTCTGTTAATTTCAATAACTGCTTGCCTCTTATTATAAAGTAATATTTCACTGAAATGTGTCATAATATTTTTCATATTAGTTGTAATGGCACTGATTCCAGCTATCAGAACTTTCTCAGTAGTGTACATAGGCAAAGTCAGTGTCTGGCTAAAACAACACTAGAGTGGAATTCGTAAAAACAAATGAATTGTACTACATTAGAGCAATTTAACCAAACTTATTTGACATTGTTTTTGAAATTGACTTAAAAACAAAAGACAGCTAATATTGTTTCATTCATTTGTAAAGCAACCTAATAATAACGTGTAAAAAAAACTAAAACAAACTTATAATTAATAAATTATATATAGTTATAATTATTTTTTAATCATTTAACTTATTTATTTAATAACTATATATTATATCACTGCAAAGTAACCTTTTAAATCATAATTTACTGACTCTTTCAATCTGCTTTCAATACACACACACACATGCAGTGTATGTCATAGACTGTAAAAAGATTTGTAACCTATATAATACACATTATATAGCACACACACATTACTGTTCAAATGTTACTGTGGAAGAAGTCTCTTATGCTTACCAAGGCTGTATTTATTTAATGAAAAGTACATTGAAACAGTAATATTGTGAGAACTTGTTTTGAGTGAGCGTCGATATCTGATCGGGTCGTTGTTCTCCATAACAGCAGGTGGCAGTGTTGGTCGTAAGTATCAGCGATACTACACTGAAGAACTGAAGACGGATTTTGTGCATCTGTGGGGATTTTCATAAATGTATTTTTGTTTCATGACTGAATATACATGCAATGAGTAAGTAATTTAAAACCTGTGTGTATGTTAATGCCATACATGTAATGTCAACGAGTTAAGCAAGTTATCGCTGGAGGTGCAGTAACATTAGCTGAGCTGTCTTGAGCAGCTGCCTTCACTTCAGTCATAATACAGATTATGCACATTTATAGGCATGTTTAGGATTTGTAGCTTTACGTATCAAATAAATATTTAAAAAGTAAAGTACCAATTGCTAGAAACGTTTTAGAAGCAAGTTTGCAGTCGTCGGTATCGAAATAAGTTAATCATTTAATTAATTCACGTAAACAACACATAACTTTCACCGAAGACAAAATATACAGCTTCTGTAAAGGTCTAATATATATAACCTAAACACAGCTAAAACTTTATTCATAGGAGAAAACTAATACGCAAAGTATTAGTGATTCGGCAGGGCTTTCAATCTTTCAGATGCCACGGTCCCCCAAATATGCTTATGCGACGGGGACCCCCATCCTAAAGTTAAAAGGCAGCTATAAAGCCAGGTTTCACAGACAGGGCTTAGATTAAACCAGGATTAGTTCAATTATTTAAGTATTTTTTTTATAAACATGCCTTTAAAAAACATTACTGGTGTGCATCATGAGTCATGACACAAAACAATGGCACTGATATATTTTAAGATGTCAAGTTGCTTTCAGTTAAAATAGCTCAAACATGCATTTTAGTCTGGGACTAGGCTTGAGCCTTGTCTGTGAAACCAGGGGTATATGTTTAAATGTTCAGTTTATTCTGTTAAACATGAATATAATTAAATATGTAAAACATTTTTATAGTAGTTTTTCCCCTACTCACTATAGTGCTGTCCTTTTGCAGTATATGTATTATTTGTTTATTCAATCTATTTATTCATTTAATTTAATCAAAATGTTATTATTTATTTAGTTTTTCTCTAAACTTGCCCACAGACCCCCTAGCACTAGTCTCGCGTAGCCAGTCCTTCAGACGGACGGCAGAAGGTCTGGACTCGATCGCAGCTTTCCTTAGTCGAGGACGTTTGACTGACATGTGACGCAACCAATCACAGTTTGTTTGTTCCGCGTCATTCCTAGGGATGTGAAAATGTAAAGTCGATGTCCCTACAATGGCCCTATCCCAAATGACACACTTCATATGCACTCTCAGTCTTGTGGACTTACAATAGCTGCTGTGTCCGTAAAGTCCATGAGACTGTAGGGTGCTCACGAGTGCCCCCTTTGCAGTGATATGCCATTTGGGATGGGGTCAATAACAGACTGAAGTGTATCTAATAAATTATTAATTCAAGAACATTACTGCAACAATGGAGCCACGAACTTCACATACTTTTGAAAATCCAGCGTTTAGTTGATCCTGGTAAGCGCTCAGTGTCACAGTTGTAAACACGACGACGTTCTTCTTCCACAAGGGGGTTTGCCGTCCTGGCATTTGTTTCCAGACGGACCATTAAAGAATGTGACACGCGTGTCTCCCGGACATCCTGTAGAATTCAACCAATAAGATGACGACTTCGAAACTCCTGAAGTGTTTCCAGAGTGTTGCCATATGCATCGACGTTCAGCCAACGGTCCACAGTCCCTTTCGGCCCCCAGTTTGAATTAAACATCAAATGGTAAATGGACTGCATTTATATAGCGCTTTTAACAGACCAATGGCCATCCAAAGCGCTTTACATATTGCCTCACATTCACCCATTCACACACTGACGGCGGTGTCAGCCATGCAAGGCGCCATCCAGCTCGTCGGGAGCAGCTGGGGTTAGGTGTCTTGCTCATGGACACCTCGACACTTGGTCAGGTGGAACCGGGGATCGAACCACCAACCTTCCGGTTTGTAGACAACCTACATGAACCACTGAGCCACTGCCGCCATGATAACACGTGACACATTATCCAGCAAGTTGTCATAAACTCTTTGTAAGATTGTATACTTCTATGCCAGCTGTTTTTAAAAACATCTATATCTCTAGTCATTTGAAAAATATTCCCAAGGGGAAAAAAGAGTGGTAGAGCCACTTCGTTTTGCCCGTGAGCCTGAATGGGTTAAACCCAGAAATGTCCATCTTTCTGTAGGAGTGTTTCCAGATGTTTGAGAAACTTTCCATGGATGTTCTCTTTCAGATATGGCAGATGACGCTCTGTTTGAATTCCTCCACATGGAGATTGTTGCTCACGTGTACAAGGAGCAGGCGACCCGGGAGGACATTGATAAGGTACCATCTTACAGTGCAGTTTACGAAATGCCCAGACTACACATATTATTTTTTCTCTCCCTTTGCTTTAATTATGATATGTTCTAGCATTTTGTCTTTTGTATTTGTGTCATGCTCTGATTTGCTTTAAGGAGAGAGTGACGTGTGTATCTACTCTAGAGGCAATGGGCTTCAGAGTTGGACAAGGACTGATTGAAAGGTATTCTGATGTACAGAGTTACAATGTTATTCACGTTGTGGTAGCACTTTATTTTACAGTCCTGTTTCCCTTGGGCATACTATGTACTTATAGTAATTTTAAATAACTGGGTAATAAATAGGTACTAACCCTGAACCTACCATTGAACCTAACCTATAAATGTTTTTACATGTACTACATTGTATTATTATTATTATTATTATTTTTTGGAATCCAGACGTTATAAACCTAATGATGGCATGATTTTGTGTATGTTTTTTAAAAGGTTTACAAAAGACTGCCCCAGTTTCAAAGATGACTTGGACATAATGAAGTTCGTCTGTAAAGACTTCTGGACCACCGTCTTCAAAAAACAAATCGACAACTTGAGGACTAACCATCAGGTCTGAAAGTTCAATAATGCATTTAAAGTGCCCCTATTATGATATTACCTTTCATGTAGTGTGTAATAGAGCTGTTTGTGAATGTAAAAGGTCTGCAAAGTTTCAAAGATCAAAGTCCACGATAAATGGAGCCATTGTCTCTCAAAAGAAAGAACCGATTCTGAACTGAGTTGTCAGACTATTTCCAGTCTTCCTGCATGAACCTATGTAGGTTTGTAACAGATTTGCATAATTCTAGCCTATGTTCTTCGTTGGCTGCCTTCAAACAACATCTACTTTACCCGCCCTCAAACACTGGAGTTTTAGCTGAGGCTTAGAAGAGTTTAGTTTAGTTGTTAGGGGTGTTATGGTACACGTATGCACGTGCACGTTTGTACCCGAACGGTACCGAATGCAATCTTTAACAGTAGGCTTGTTTTACACACGGAACGTACTTCAATTCAATGAACTGCAAAAGGTTCAACCCGGCGCTCAGGTAGAGTTAAATAGTCTGTAATAGGTGCTCTTGGGGTAGGGAAAAATCCAATGACACAAAAAAGGCAGGTCCCAGGCACTCAGTCAGATGTAAAAAGAGGAGAAGGAATGAATTAAAAAGCCTTCATTTGGTATGGCTTAAAGGGATAGTTCACCCAAAAATGAAAATTAGCCCATAATTTACTCACCCCCAAGTCATCCTAGGTGTATATGACATTCTTCTTTCAGACGAATAAAATCGGAGTTATATTACAAAAGTCCAGGCTAATCCAAGCATTAGAATTGGATTCATAGTTGCTCTGTTTTTGAAGTCCATAAAAAGTGCATCTGCCCATCAAATAACGTGCTCCACGTGGCTCTGTGGTGTTAATAAAGGCCTTCTGAAGCGAATCGACGCGTTTGTGTAAGAAAAATATCCATATTTAAAACTTTATCAAGTAAACTTTCGACCGACCGCATTCCATGGAAAAGTGTTTAATGTTGAAAGTGAAACTCAAAATGCGTACGTGACGTCATGACGAGCGGACTTGGTCGTGTTAGTCTTTCGATCGGCAGGGGAACTTTCAACAATTTTTCCATAAATTGAACAGGGAAGGCGGTCGGTCGAAAGTTTACTTGATAAAGTTTTAAATATGGATATTTTTCTTACACAAACGCGTCGATTCGCTTCAGAAGGCCTTTATTAACACCCCAGAGCCACGTGGAGCACGTTATTTGATGGGCAGATACACTTTTTATGGACTTCAAAAACAGAGCAACTATGAATCCAATTCTAATGCTTGGATTAGCCTGGACTTTTGTAATATAACTCAAATTTTATTCGTCTGAAAGAAGAATGTCATACACCTAGGATGACTTGAGGGTGAGTAAATTATGGGCTAACTTTCATTTTTGGGTGAACTATCCCTTTGTCATCTTTTAAAAAAATACAAGAGCCAACATGTTTGCCCTTGTATTTTTTTAAAAGATGACTTAAGCCATACCAAATAAAGGCTTTTTAATTCATTCCTTCTCCTCTTTTTACGCCTGACTGAGTGTCTGGGACCTGCCTTATTTTGTGTCATACTTCAATTCAAGTTCCCACACGAACATATTAAGTATTCTGTCCATTTTATCACGAAATTCAAACGATAAAGGCCGTTTTGATGCTATTAAATGTGACGTGACACAGATCACTGTATAGGCGCGTCAGTTCCATAGACGCATGGGCGTCGGAACCATTGTATGTGGGTGGGACAAGACCCACACACTTTTTAAGACCAAAGATATTGGACCCACTCACTTTTACCGTCTCAAATTCAGTACATCTGTTCACATACCCCTAACCGATAAACACTTTATTATTAAACACACGTTAGATGCTTTATTTCCACTTTTTGAATATTTTCTTCATTTTTATTGAAAATAAATGCCTTTCCGATCTGATATGTGATGGGAAAAGGGAGTAGAGCGAGTTCGGCAAACCTCGATCGATTTGTGTCAATAAACAGTGTTTGGTCTTTTGCAACACCAATCACATGTTTCTCTCATACACCGTGAAAGTGGGTGTGTATTTGCGTGCACTGTCTCACATAACACAGCACACAAAAGTCAGTATATTTCTCTATTTGTATGTAGTTTGTGTTTTACACCGTTTCAGTGTTCTGTTATTATATAACAATCTTTCTATTTACTTTACTCACTGAACTTTTTTGGACACATCTACATTGTCAGCAAATAAAATGCACCTGTTTTCACTCAAAAACGCCTAGAATAATATTATAATAAATGGCTATAGCTTGCTGAGGGATTGTTACATGTAGACAAAATTTAATCTGGAAGTCTAAAACAACCAAGTCTAACTTCCTAAAGGAAAAAAATCCAAACTTCATGAAGTTTTGTTTGAGTTCACAGTAAAAACACCAAATTTTGCTGCCGTTTTTCTTAGAATTCTATTAATGTAATCCATTCTCAGACTAAATAAATGTAAAATTGGGACTAGATGGAAACTTCATGTTCTCCTGTTTAAAATTATATATGACACTTATGACAAGAAAAATAGAGGCAAGTCAGGCGCCCCAAAAATGTTCTAGGGGTTAAGTTCTTTAAGGGTTAAGTAACTTCCGTATTGGCTTCAAGAGAAACTGGAGGCGCACGAGTGAACGTGATCATCTCTTCCTAGACAAAGAATAAACATAAATCAACATCTGAATGTATGCTGAGGATACATTACAATTTACTGAAACGTATCATGTCGTATAATCCCTCAATCAGTGTTTTCAATGGATAGACGTCAATAAAACAGCTGTAAACAATGTCACATAGCATTATTTACCTCAGGCAAGTCATCCAGTGTCCACAGCTGGTTAGTTCACTAGAGAAATGAATTATGTCTCTAAATATATGCACTATAAGCCTATATACTGTATTCTACTTAACTTGTTAGTGATAGTCTTGATTATTTAATGTACTGTAGGTTTAAATAAATCTGTCATGAAAATGACAGCCACTGTGTAGGATATAAGTGATTATATTTCAACAACGAATTGGAGTAAAAACATTATTTTATAATTAGATTTAGAAGTTAATTCAAAAACTGCCTTATGTGAAGTTTACATGTTTGCATACAATGTTATTTGAGTGTTGATTTAGTATATCTAAAAATAAATAGTTACTGAATGTAGGCTATTAGTTTGGGCTCTGTTGTTAACCTTTATTATTATATTAATGTGCAAGTAAGGGCTCCCTATATACAGTGAGGAAAATAATTATTTGAACACCCTGCTATTTTGCAAGTTCTCCCACTTAGAAATCATGGAGGGGTCTGAAAATCCAGAAATCACAATGTATGATTTTTAAACTATTTATTTGTATGATACAGCTGCAAATAAGTATTTGAACACCTGAGAAAATCCATGTTAATATTTGGTACAGTAGTCTTTGTTTGCAATTACAAAGGTCAAACGTTTCCTGTAGTTTTTCACCAGTTTTGCACACACTGCAGGAGGGATTTTGGCCCACTCCTCCACACAGATCTTCTCTAGATCAGTCAGGTTTCTGGCCTGTCGCTGAGAAACACGGTGTTTGAGCTCCCTCCAAAGATTCTCTATTGGGTTTAGGTCTGGAGACTGGCTAGGCCACGCCAGAACCTTGATATGCTTCTTACAGAGCCACTCCATGGTTATCCTGGCTGTGTGCTTCGGGTCATTGTCGTGTTGGAAGACCCAGCCTCGACCCATCTTCAATGCTCTAACTGAGGGAAGGAGGTTGTTCCCCAAAATATCGCAATACATGGCCCCGGTCATCCTCTCCTTAATACAGTGCAGTCGCCCTTTCCCATGTGCAGAAAAACACCCCCAAAGCATGATGCTACTACCCCCATGCTTCACAGTAGGGATGGTGTTCTTGGGATGGTACTCATCATTCTTCTTCCTCCAAACACGTTTAGTCGAATTATGACCAAAAAGTTCTATTTTTGTCTCATCTGACCACATGACTTTCTCCCATGACTCCTCTGGATCATCCAAATGGTCATTGGCAAACTTAAGACGGGCCTTGACATGTGCTGGTTTAAGCAGGGGAACCTTCCGTGCCATGCATGATTTCAAACCATGACGTCTTAGTGTATTACCAACAGTAACCTTGGAAACGGTGGTCCCAGCTCTTTTCAGGTCATTGACCAGCTCCTCCCGTGTAGTTCTGGGATGATTTCTCACCTTTCTTAGGATCATTGAGACCCCACGAGGTGATATCTTGCATGGAGCCCCAGTCCGAGGGAGATTGACAGTCATGTTTAGCTTCTTCCATTTTCTAATGATTGCTCCAACAGTGGACCTTTTTTCACCAAGCTGCTTGGCAATTTCCCCGTAGCCCTTGTGGAGCCTTGTGGAGGTGTACAATTTTGTCTCGAGTGTCTTTGGACAGCTCTTTGGTCTTGGCCATGTTAGTAGTTGGATTCTTACTGATTGTATGGGGTGGACAGGTGTCTTTATGCAGCTAACGACCTCAAACAGGTGCATCTAATTTAGGATAATAAATGGAGTGGAGGTGGACATTTTAAAGGCAGACTAACAGGTCTTTGAGGGTCAGAATTCTAGCTGATAGACAGGTGTTCAAATACTTATTTGCAGCTGTATCATACAAATAAATAGTTAAAAAATCATACATTGTGATTTCTGGATTTTTTTTTTAGATTATGTCTCTCACAGTGGACATGCACCTACGATGACAATTTCAGACCCCTCCATGATTTCCAAGTGGGAGAACTTGCAAAATAGCAGGATGTTCAAATACTTATTTTCCTCACTGTAGGTTACAGCATTATCTTTAAGTTATAATATATATCTTTTTAGTTATAATTGAATTAATTTAAGGACTGACACAATTTGTTCAGTAAACCACTGTTTAAAATGCATAAATAAAAAGCTATTTTATATTTAGTTTTCTGTCCCCTGCTGTACCGAACCCGTACTGAACCGTGACTTCAAAACTGAGGTACGTACCGAACCGTCAGTTTTGTGTACCGTTACACCCCTAGTTTGTGTTGAGAAGACACTGTTTTCTGCGCTGCGAAAGCAAATCCACTTTGCATGCATTTCTAAAGGATGAGGATTCAGGCTTGAATTGATACAGTAAAATCAACGCTATTGTTACTGTTCATATCACTCTGTATACAAGTCTATACTAAGGAGGATCCAGAGCTGATATTCAGATATGATAATGGGCGTTTCGTTTCCGACATGCACTGTAAGCAATAGGCTTATCACAACATGCTGGGCCATCTGACCAATCAGAGCAGTGGAAGCTCTCAGAAAGGAGACTCAACCCTTTATCGAACCGCTTCTGACAAAAGAGGTAATGCTGCAATGTATATTATGAGAAAATTAAAGTGTTTCTTGACCTTGAAAGGATGTAAACCTATTGTAGGAGACCTCCAAAGCAAATTATGGAACCTTTTAAAGTGCTATTTTAAAGGCTCCTGATTTTGTTTTGGATATTTCTAATTTATTGCGGTGCACGTGCAGGAACTGTATCAATATCAGCGCATACGTTAGGCGAACACTAACGTGAATGACTGATGTAACATTAAAGTTTGCAAAACAAATCTTGCTCCATCCTCAAAGTAGTAAGAACGACAGACAATCTGCATTAATAGACACAGTTTTAGGTAATAGTGGAACACAGCTGCTTTGCAGAACTATTTCAGTAAGACAGTAATAACGTGAGTTAGCCGGAAACGTACACAATATAAAACATAAAACGACATATTTTGAACACTTACAGGTTGGGATTCTGAGGAGCAAGCTGGTCCAAATAAACTGGGTACTGACCCATCTTTCAAGAGCAAATGTTTTTGCGAATCCCGCGTTGAACTCCCAGATTTGAGAAGCAGTCGTCAGTAAAATGGCTTTTGAGGGCGGTCATGTTGTTAGCGAGCGGACAATGTACAACATAAGCGGGCATTATGCCAATGTCGTAAAACCGTATCGCAGTGGGATTCGAATTACAAACGACTCGTTTAGGCAGTTCGGAGTCGATTCTTTCTTTAGGGAGACAATAACTTTATTTATTGTGTACTTTCTACTTTACTACTTTGCGGAATTCACACACAGCTTTATTAAACACTGCATGAAAGGGAATATTCGAAAAACCATAATAGGGGTACTTCAATATGTGGCAACGCATTGAGCCTTTTGTAATTTATTTTCTCTGGCTTTGTTCTAGGGCACATATGTCTTACAGGATAATAAATTTGCACTACTTACTCAGTTTTCCAGTGGAAAGCAATACCTTGAGGAGGCCCCAAAAGTGAGAATGCTATTTAGGCCCTTTCATATTGTGTCATATTCTGACATTAATTTTATTTTGTTTATATTATTTTTTTTTACGATATATTTAAAATATTAATATATCTACATGTGTCCTGCAGTACTTGGCCTTTTCCTGTGGGATGATTCGGGGCGCTCTCTCTAACCTGGGCTTGGAGAGTGTAGTGACCGCAGAGGTTTCTTTAATGCCATCATGTAAGTAACCTTATAATCAACCTTATATAGTTCTCACCCTTTTAACTCTTAGTAACTAAATAACAAAACAAATGTGGCTACATGGTGTTCAAAATGTTAGGGGCTATTTGGATGGTTCTTTAATGACAAGCGTATACACTGATAAAGTGTGATTTGACACTTTTATTGAGACTGCAACTGTCTTCGCTGCCTTTCTAAATAATGTTTCTGTTTTTTATAGGTAAATTCCAAGTTGTAGTACAGAAACTCTAGGATGGACTAAATGAGCTGTGAGCAGCAATGTTTTTTTTCAATGAAAACTTCTTCAATGTGAATTCGATGGACCTAGATTTGAAATGTTTACAACATTATTTTTGATATAATGCTGTTTGCAGTTTCAAGTCATATTTCGGTGAAACAGTTCCCTTGCGTTTCTATACATATTTTTCTCACTAACATGCAAAGTCTTGACCTGTTTGGAAATATTCTGAATGTCATATTTTAACTCCTTATTACAAGCTAAATTACTGAAACAGATCATGGACACGTATTTTCATAAATGTGAAACTTCTGATTTGTTTATTATTCATTATATATCAGATTCAGGTCACTTAACATATTTTGGCCATTTTTCTTTGGTTGGATAAGACATTAGATGTAAAAATGTTAGATGTATAAATGCTTTTCCACTGAATGTAAATTATTTCTCCATATTTGGGACAGTTAATATCTACAATTTTCTCAAATAAATGATCTAAAGCCGTTATTAAAGCCGGCAAAAACAGCTCTTTGTAGTTTAGAGTTTGGGAATGTTATTGTTATATTTTACTGGTGAAGTTTTTAAAGAAAAAGTTAGATTCCTGATTTCACCAGCAGAGGGCTACCTTTGTCAGTCAGATGAATGTCAGAGTGAAAGCTCCAAAAATATTTTATCATAAAAGTTTCATTGTACAAGCTGCTTGCACTTAAGTTATTCTGAGAACTCTGTACAGCTTGTACTTCAGTTAACCCAAGTTTTGTTTAACTAGTTGGTACAGTTTTGTGTACCGTCCTTGTTTATTTACTACACAATTCTAGATTAATTTATACGTTTTCAAATAAATGAAGCATTTTTTTTTTTTAAAGTGCTTTTAAGGGTTTGAATGAACGATGGATTTTGTTTCTTAGCACTACCCAAAAGTATAGACTTTTTTTTTTCAAAAGAGAAATTGATTGATGCTTCTATCAATGTGGCAGTTAAATAATAAAACATAACAATTAAAGGGATAGTTCACCCAAAAATGCAAATACCAACGATCGACTACCACTTCAAAAAGTTCATAAAGACATCATACAACTAATCCATATTTACATTTATGCATTTGGCAGACGCTTTTATCCAAAGCGACTTACAGTGCCCTCATTACAAGGACAATCCCCCTGGAGCAATATGGAGTAAAATGCTTTGCTCAAGGACAGGTGACCGCTGGGATTGAACCAGCAACCTTCTGCGTATCAGTTCAGTGGTTTAACCCACTGGACCACCATCTCACATATGAATCGAATGGTTTGGCTAAAAACCTTTGAACAATTTGACACAATCGCTTTTATATAATGACCAGATTAAATGTAGGCTTTTATTTACATTTAAACATTGATCAGCAAACATATACAGAAGCTCAAACCTCATTGGTTCTTGCTGAAGCTCAAACTGCTGTGTAACACGAGAATGAACCTCATTGGTTCCTGCAGAAGCTCAAACTGCTGCGTAACACGAGAATGAACCTCATTGGTTCCTGTAGAAGCTCAAACTGCTGCGTAACACGAGAATGAACCTCATTGGTTCCTGTAGAAGCTCAAACTGCTGCGTAACACGAGAATGAACCTCATTGGTTCCTGTAGAAGCTCAAACTGCTGCGTAACACGAGAATGAACCTCATTGGTTCTTGCTGAAGCTCAAACTGCTGCGTAACACGAGAATGAACCTCATTGGTTCTTGCTGAAGCTCAAACTGCTGCGTAACACGAGAATGAACCTCATTGGTTCTTGCTGAAGCTCAAACGTGCTGCGTAACACGAGAATGAACCTCATTGGTTCTTGCTGAAGCTCAAACGTGCTGCGTAACACGAGAATGAAACTCATTGGTTCTTGCTGAAGCTCAAACGTGCTGCGTAACACGAGAATGAACCTCATTGGTTCTCGCTGAAGCTCAAATGTGCTGCGTAACACGAGAATGAACCTCATTGGTTCTCGCTGAAGCTCAAATGTGCTGCGTAACACGAGAATTAACCTCATTGGTTCTTGCTGAAGCTCAAACTGCTGCGTAACAAGAGAATGAACCTCATTGGTTCTTGCTGAAACTCAAATGTGCTGCGTAACACGAGAATGAACCTCATTGGTTCTTGCTGAAGCTCAAACTGCTGCGTAACACGAGAATGAACCTCATTGGTTCTTGCTGAAGCTCAAACTGCTGCGTAACACAAGAATGAACCTCATTGGTTCTTTCTGAAGCTCAAACTGCTGCGTAACACGAGAATGAACCTCATTGGTTCACACAGAGAAAAAGGGTGTCAAAATTGTACCTTTAGGGGTACAACAGCTTTTCGCTGGGGCAGTACCCTTAAAAGGACACATTTGTACCTGTTTTACTCCTAAAAGGTGCATATTAGTACCTTAGAGTACAAATACGTACCTTAAGGTCCTACTATGAACCTTTTTGTGGTAAAAAAGGTACAAATGTGTCCTTTTAAGAGTACTGCCCCAGCGACAGGTACAATTTTGACACCCTTTTTCTCTGTGTTCCTGCAGAAGCTCAAACTGCTGCGTGACACGAGAATGAACCTCATTGGTTCTCACACGTCAAGTGAACATGCTTGAGCTTCCATTTACCACAACTGATGTGTGAGTAGATGAATGTGTATGTGAATAAAAGCCTAAATTCAATCTGTTCATCATATAAAGCGATCGTTTCTCTTCAGAAAATTTGGACTAAACCTTTCGTTTCATATGATTAGTTTCACAATCTCTTTATGAACTTTTTGAAGCATAAAAGTGGCAGTTGCATAGCTGACAACGGAGGGACAGAAACCGCTCAGATTTCTTCAAAACTATCTTCATTTGTGTTCCGAAATTGGACGAAAGTCTTACGAGTTTGGAATGACATGAGGGAAAGTAAATGATGACAGAATTTTCATTTTTGGGTGAACTTACCCTTTAGGTGTATTTTATGCCATTTGTTTTCTTAGATAATAAAAACTGTAGAAAGAGAACTGGTACATATTCAAATGATTTTAGCACAGATTAAAAGGATTTTTAATATTGTTACATTTGTTTGGATATTTATTCAAGAGATAAAGTTTCTACCGAAGTAGGAAATCAAATACCAACGATGAATTCCGCATATAATCAAAGGATCTAAATGACAATAAAGTGATTTGATTTGATTTGACACACATGCTGCAGAATTATCGAAGAAAAACATGCCATTCACAAGACTTTGTTATTATAGTCTTGCATAATTATTGCATATGTCAATATCTCCGCAACACAAAACACTACTAATGCTCTTTTTCTGTTTATGAATTCCAGACTGGTATTTTGTAGTTTGTTTGCATTTTTCCCTCTTTTCCTGTCAGACCTAGTGTGTAAGGTCATGCGCTCTTCTCCTCTCGGTTATATGTCCCAAAAGCCGCCGCCTCCTGTTATAAGAAACAAACAAAAAGTGCCGTGCTTAAATGGAAGACCCACATAAAGAACTTTAGGAAGGCTTCCCCAGTGAGAGCCCATTCATGAGCCCTCTTTTGTGGAGCGGGTTCCCTTTGCTGCCGGTGGAGGTAAATAAACGCCCTCAGCCTGAGCGCCAGCTGTCTCACTTCTCCTGCCATGTCATGAAAGGGTTAGTGGAAGGGAGTCTGCGGCTGAATCCAACTAAGGCCAACTTCAAACACACCTTCTGTCCCACAGCACATTCAGGCAAACATCCAACACATACACATCTTCACTTTCACCCTTTCATTCTGGTCTTTTAGCATGGACTTGTTCTAGGCAGTATTGTTGCATTATAGGTTTTGCCGGAGCCCCGCACAGGATATGTGGGGGAAAAACATTGTGGCCATGAATTAACAATTAGTTCTTTAGACTTACTGCGTCAGCACGTTTACTATTAATTTCCTGCAGACATGCGGTAAATTGTCTCTTTGTTTTAGTTAAAACGAGGGGACAAATTAGTTTAATGTGGGAATTAATTCCTAATTCGTGGCCACAATATATATGTTTTGTCTGTATGTCATGTGCATGGCTCCGCAATCTTGATCATAAGAAAAAAAAAAAAATATCAGGGTCATTTTTCGAACAGGATTATTATTATTAACTAAAACTATTAAACCATTTCTGTTCATTGAAATAAAGCTGAAAAAAAAAGTTTAAGTTTCAACTTAACACTATAATTATTAACAGGAAATAAATAAAAACTACAACAAAATAAAAAAACAATAATAATTTATAAACATAAATAGCAATATTTAAAAACAATAATAAAATCAAACTAAAATGAACAAAATATAAAAATAAAAGCTATTTTAAAATATTAATAAAATGAAAATAACCCCAAAATTAAAGGATGAAAGACTTCTTTTAATAAAGCAAATACACTTTTTTTTTTTTTTATAAATTTTTTACAGTAAATTTTTTTACAGTAATGCAGGCCATTAAAAAAAAAATTAGGTTAGGTTACTTTATTAATACCCACAGGTAAATTTGTTTTGCAGTATAATGATATGAGACAATAAGGGCATCCATATCATAACAAAAAAACAAACAAAACCTATAAAAAACAAAATAACAATTACATGATGCATGTGCTCAAGGCTCCACCACTCAAGACTGAGATATGAGAGATATAAGATGAGATGGACAAGATATAAACCTGTACATTCATATACAAATACACATCCCTACATATATACATACATATACCTATATGAACATACATGCATACACAGATAAAAACCCTATTTATTATTCAACACTGTTAAAACTGCAGGAATAAAGCTGCTTTTATACCGTGTAATGTATACATTCCATATGTATAATATACAATGTATATAACCGTGTAAATGTATACATTCTCATTACTTAATGCAGAAAAACAGGGTGACTTTCAGTACTGTATTACGGTGAAGAGAGTACTCTTTTTTTTAAATAAAGGGCTTTGCTAAATAAAATCAGAGACATGGACTTGGTCAGATATTTGAAGGGTGTTTGCATTGTCATTGCCTCATGGAAGGCAGATCCCCCTGTCAGCGATGAACCCATCTGTCAGATGCATGTGATACTGCTTTGAAATGCCTGCTGAAAAGCTGTTCTGCATTTCTTTGGCTAACTGGCATTAATATCTCACAGAGGAACATATAAATGATAAACTAGACTAGGACAATACAACCCACCCACTCCTCTCTCTGTGTGTGTGTGTGTGTGTGTGTCCCTCCCTCTGCTCCTCAAGTGCTGCTGGGGGATTAATGGAACTATGGGAACTCGAGCCACAGAGACGAGCTGCAGCTGGTCTGTGAATGCAGCGAGAGGAACACAAAATCCCACCATAACACTCCACTGCTTTAAGTGTACGACTTACTCTGATGCTTTAACAAGCCTGCTCATTAAACCTTATTACATGTACTGTGGTGGAATTGTGAAACATTGTAAGATCAACGGTAGTGTCAATCAGAAAACAGTATGATCTTTAAGGGTGTTTTTTTTCCAGTGAGGTGATATATTATAGTTTAAGATTTATATGGATTCTTGATCATCATCATCATCATCATTTTTTTTTTTTGTGAAATTTAAAATAATGTAAAATGAGCAAAACTAATAAATAACACATATGGAATAATGGGAATTAGGTACTGACCGAAATGTTAAGCAAATCAGATCTCTATTATATTTGAAGTTCTTCCCACACTGATAAAATAAAATACAAAAAAAGCACATGCATATTGTACACACTGTGTACAAACTGTGCTAAATGTACAAAGGATAGTTTTCAAACAGTACTGGAATTTACATGCTAGACACTTGAAACAAAAATACAATAATGAAATAAAATATCTAAGAATCTAAAATATGAAATTGTAATTATTTTATTTAAAATAAATTAATTCACATGCGTCCAAAGTATGGTTTTTACACATTACACTGAACATCATATAAATAATAGAGCAAATAAATTATATATATATATATATATATATATATATATATATATATATATATATATATATATATATATATATATATATATATATATATATATATATATATATATATATATATATATATATATATATATATATATATATATTTTACAGTTGTGCAAAGGATAGTTTTGGAGATTGCATGCTGGACACTTTTTTGCTAAAATACAAAAATAAATAACAACATGAAAAACGTTTTGGCAGTGTGCACGTTATGTTTATTGTTCAGTTCAAAAGCCATATTTTACTAGAGCAGCGGAGCATCTTTATATAACGTCATAAAGTCAGGCCATCAGAGCACTGTTTAACATCTTGATTGACAGGGAAAATGGGTAACAACCTTTCCCCTTTTGTCTTTTACATAAATTGCCAAGATGTTTAGCAGGACGAATCCCAGACGTGGACCTGTGGTTGAGGGCTGGGTGGGAAAAAATGCTTTTAAAAGTGGCAAACAATAACTTTTAATTTGCCACTCTTATTTTAAAAGAGAACCATGCAGCAGTCTCTTTGTAAAAGAGAGAAAGTGAGGGGCACAATGCCGGGATATCTGTGGAGTCTTTCTTTTTACTATGCTGAAAGGATTACGCTTTTTAAAAGAAAGAGAAAAAACTAAAGACCTGTACCTAATCACTTCCCCTGGTAATTCCTCTGCTTGATTAAATGAGGGGGGGGGGGGGGGGGGGGCGTAGCGGAGAGGGAGAGCAAGAGGATTTGAGAGTAGCTATACCTTTCATTATGTGCATGGTTTGAGGTGATGGAGATCTAATGTTTTCTTCACTGGTGCAGATTTAATGAGATTTATGAATACATTTAATCAGCATGATGTCAATTATTTTGATGCAAATCAGAACAATGCAACCGGTTTACAGTATGCTTGATATGTTGCGCTGTTTTATACCTTGGTGACCATCCTTCGGCAGTCAAAGAAAGCATTGAAAATTAGCCTGATAGCTTAGTTTATACATGCATTTGGGCTTACCCTATATATGCATTCATCTTTATTACATGTTAAATTAAGTGTTAAATGTCCAAATATTTCAGTTATAAAAAGTATATGTACATTTTTCACTTAATAGGCTATTATTAATTCATTAATAACAGTTTATCAAGTGAAAGAAACATTTGTTTTATTATACACTATATAGTAACCTATACACATTTTAAACGAATGTAATCATTAACTGATAGTTCACATACCCATTTTCCACCAAGGCAGTTTGAGTGCTGGTTCGGAGCCAGAGCCTTCAATTCGGTTCTTTGTCTTTCGACACCCAAAGCACCAGCTCTGAACCAGGAAAAGTGGTTCTTAAGTAGCACCAAAACATTGCTGGTCTAGAAGTAAGAACCGCTTGCGTCAGGGGCTGGGAGCGGGGTTACCGTGACCAACAAGACCAACACAAACTTGTGATGGCCATTTTTAAAAGGGCAGCTAATCGAGCTAATAGCTGCTCGATTGTAATCTCCGTCTACACAAATTACGGCGAGCTGCATGAATGCGTTGGATTCGCTGTGTTTTGATGCCGATGTAGGATCGCAAAGCCATGTGCATCAATAGTAACGCAACGTTCGCCATTGTTGATGGAAGGCGAGATGCATCGGCGATATGTGCAGACCGATCGCCGTATGACATCAAAGAACAACGAGAGCATACGACTCCTTATGCTTTTGAATCGCTCTTGCGGTACTTTGATATCATAAGTTGATCAGTCTGCGCAGGGCCCGATGCATCTCGAACAAGCCTGGTGTGTTTGTGTTTCCCGCTGCCTCGCTGAGAAAAATGAGACGTATAAGACCTGGCTCTGTGGTGGCATGTGGAAAGGCACACCGACTCTTAGAAGGCTCGTCAGTCGAACCAACTCTGAACCGGCACTAGCACTAGTTCTGAACTAGCACCCGGTTCATGCGGGTGGAAAAGGGGTAATAGAGATCTGATTTCACGGTCGGACCCGATTACTCATGACACCGGTTTCACCGGGAAAATCCAAGACGGTTATGCACGCTCCCGAGAACCTCTATTCCGTTCAATGACACATAAAATAAACGCTTATGCAATATCAGGATAATGTCAAAACAGCTATTCTGTACTGTAATGTCAATGTGCCTGTAGTTCACTTAACAGCCACCGGTGTCGCTAATAACAAGGGTTTCTGAATTCTACATGCTGTATAGCCCCTTTAAATGTTACTACTTGTTTCAGAACATAATGTTTGCAAAATGATAAAATGGAATATTTGCTTTACACTGTGTCTACGGCAGATGTGACAGTTGTTGCGTCGTGCCACAACAGCTTGGCAAGGCAGTCTACTGGACATGGCAAAGCTAACAATCCAATTCCATTTGTTCCTCAAATCACAAGTAGCATGAGCGCTTGGAGTACATCAAAAATAGAATGTACATCAATTTACCGTCAGGAATTTGCCGCCGCATCCAGTGTAGACAGCATCACTGATTATAATGTGTTCTATTTGCTTTTGTTGCTTCGCATTGCACCCATGGACTGTAAAAAATATGGACGTAGTGTCCGTGACGTCACCCATAGGATTCTGATGAGCCATTTTGAAGCGCAGGAAGTAGGGACGAGCTGGCCATTGCCATCTTGGCAGCGCGTCACTCCCGGATAATAGAAAATGGAGGCGGGATGTGGGCGGAGATGAAGTTACGCGATAGCTAACAGACAGCAGATAAATGGCTATCCATCTGTCACTCGAAGTGGCCACGCCCTTAATTATGCAGAACTTTAATGCTTTCTATAATGTAAACGAATTAGTTATATAAAAATTCACCCCCCTCACAGTTGTCATGAAGGGCAAAATTAGCCGTATAGACTAAAACAATTTGTACCAGGCTGTAAACATGTCTTTTTCTGCAGTAAAGTTGGGCATTTTAACATGGTGCTCAATGAGATTCTGCTCCTTTCTGGAGCCAGTCGATGAATTGCAGTTTAAGTCACTTCCGTATTGGCTTCAAGAGAAACTGCGGGAGTTTGTCGCTTGATTGCACCGCGTGTGTCTGGTGTAGACACAGTGTTAACGTTCACATAACCAAAACAATTTTTTTTATTTTTTTTTTTTACATTTAAAACACATGGCCATATTGATTTTCATCACATTGATTTCACAACTTAAAGGCACAATATGCAAGATTTTTGGATTAAAATATCCAGAAAACACTAGAGAAATATTATATATTTTGTTGACTTGTGTATACTTACATGATCCCAAATGTTTCCAAGAATGTTTAAATCAAGCAAAATAAGCAATTTCATCCCGTACGTCACCTTTCAATGACTTCATACCTATGTTACTCTCGATTTCCAGTTTATTTTGTAGAAACCATGGAAACAACAAAGAAGCTTTAATATATTATGTGTTTTATTAGACAGGTGAGTAACTGTTTGGATACATTCATCGACAGAAAACTAATGATTGTTATATGGCTCAACACAGTTAGTCTTATTGTTTAAATCTGGTTTTCTTGATTTACCGTGAGTACCATGTTTTACCATGCCTAATATTGATCTATCTTACTGCAGTGTGCAACACGTGTCTCCAGCCGCCGAGTGAACACACTGAGAAGCATTATAACAACTTTTAACACACTCAAATTATGTATCTACTATAGTAAAACAAGCGGTCATCTGCGGCATAATAAAAGCTCTGCAAAATCCAGGCGTCATAAAGCTAGGCCTTTGTTTTGAAAAAGGGACGTCTAGTGGCGAAACCCGTAATAAATAAAAAAAACAAACATATTGTGGCTTTAATGGGATTGTTTGTAAAACTTTACACGTATTTGTGTTAACTGGGAAGGCCTCTTTCGCTACTTTAAAGTACCTTTATATAGACAACTTACACAAATGCGAAATGAGAAAATTCATTTTGCATAGACTACATAATTTCATCATGTTCCCAGACTAATTACAAGGTTTTAAGTCTTTTCAGCGGTGCACAGACCCTCAGACTAAAGGAAAGCTATTACTCTCGTTGTTTACCTAATGAAATGCTGTGTCAGTGGAAATCCCTTCATTGGCAGTCACTCAACCTTCTCAGCTGATTCACTCTATGTCACACTGCTGGGGTCCAGTAGGATCCATCCTTAAGAAAAAAATCAAATAAAAGAATGTCTCCTTTGTCCATCTTCACCCCACCTCTTCTGCCCCGTCATCCCATTTGGCTTCTCCATGGTGATGGGACATTTGTGCATTTGTGCAGTGATGGACGGTCTGATAGACGGTCCTTTTACCTCGCTGGCTCTTCCATGAACAGTCCGCATTGCGCTGAACCTTTTGTCCAGGGTCTCGCTACGTTCCTCCGGTTCTAATTGAATCAACCGTATTGCTGTTACCAAGAGCATAGAGGCAAGGGGGTTTCTCGGAGGGCAAAGGACAGGTCAAGACCTCTGATCCCAACGTAGAACCTGCTGGGCATAGCCAACTAGTGTCAAACCTTGGGCACTGGGATGAATTAGCACTGTGTTAGTAATGAGTCCCAGCTGGAGCATTGGAAAGGAGACTTCTCATTTTGTCTTTTATATGATATCCTTCTTACAAGCTGTACACTCGCACATGACAACCGTTCTTATGAAGAACTTCACTTTAGTCAGATACTTTAAAGCGCAAAAGAAAGTAATTCATAATCTTGAGTGGATTGAATTAGAATTTTATGTACTACTGTTGCCAATGTATTAACAGTCAGTTCAGGAATAGAGATGGGAATCATAAAGAAATGTGGGTTTCAGTTCCAAATCCTTGTCATTTTGGTTTCTTAACAGTTACTATTCTTTTAGAACCTGAAAGGTAAATTGTAGGCTACTTAATCTTCTTAAGGGCAGTACTACATAAAAATATATATATATTTAAACAAAATAAGAAAAAATTGGACATCCTTCATCCTGTTCAAAAATGTTCACCACTGGCTCTTATTGCATTGTTTCCTTCTGGAGAATGGAGAATGTTTCAACCTTTAGTTGTGTTTGAGTCCCTCAATCGTCCTCAGTGTGAAAAGATGGATCTCAAAATCATACAGTCCCTGCTGGAGAGGAAAAATTTGCTGGAAAACTGAAGAATTTTCAGGACTTTTCTCAAGAACGTTGGGCAGTTTAACTACTCAGGACAAACAAGGGACTCAAGAACAACCATCACAAAACAACAAAACTGTTGTGGATCATGGGTACGTAAACTTTTGAACGGGGTCATTTTTATATATTCAGCTATTTTTGTTTTGTTTTGTGGAATATATAGTATGTAAACATCTTTAATGTAAAACATCTTATTCAGGACAGTACTAAATAAAAAATAACATGCATTTTGTATGATCCCTCTTATTTTGTTCAAATGATTCACATTTTCACAGATTTTGCAAGGGGTGTGTGAAATTTTGAGCAAGACTGTATATATTATATATTTACAAGCTTTTATATTAGATGTGATTAATCGCGATTAATCGATTTGACAGCGCTACATATAAAACAATTCTTGGTGTGTTTACATGGTTTTTGTTTTTTTAAATGACAGTTTTTCTAGAGGCAGCATAAACGCAATACAATAACCAGCCTTAGAAGAACAACAATACAAACAAACAATGTGGTAACATATTTCATTCATTCATTAATTATTTTAAATACTACTAACTGAATGATAATGTGTATCTTTAATTACTAGTGTGTTTAATTTACTAAAAAGAATAAGACTCATCTAGGACTGGCAGTGCTATCAGTTTTATTTCACTATAATAACTAATTCATAATTCATTCTGGAATCAGACAACATTGGTAGCGCTATATGATTTTAATTCACTAAAAAGAGCCAACTTATAAGAGTAATTTGTTCGGGAATCAGACATTGGTCGCGTGGTATGCTTTTCAATCTCAAATCGATTCATTGTGATGAATCGCATCTAAAATATAAAACCTTGTAATATATAATATATAGTCTTGCTCAAAAGTTTACACACCCCTTGCAAAATCTGTGTAAATGTGAATACTTTTACTAAAATAAGAGGGATCATACAAAATGCATGTTATTTTTTATTTAGTGCTGTCCTGAATAAGATGCTTTACATAAAAGATGTTTCCATACTGTATACACAAGACAAAATAAATCGTTGAATTTATAAAAATGACCCCGTTCAAAGGTTTACGTACCCTTGATTCTTAATACTGTGTGTCGTTCCCTGGATAATATACGGCTGTTTTGTTGTTCTTGAGTCCCTTGTTTGTCCTGAGCAGTTAAACTGCCCAAAGTTCTTCAGAAAAATCCTCCAGGTCCTGAAAACTCTTCCGTTTTCCAGCAAATGCTTCCTTTCCAGCAGTGACTGTATGATTTTGAGATCCATCTTTTCACACTGAGGACGAGTGAGGTAGTCAAACACAACTATTAAAAAAAGGTTCAAACATTCATGATGCTCAAGAAGGAAGCACAATATTTTAAGAGCCAGGGGTGAAAACTTTTGAACAGGATAAATATACATTTTTTTCATTTAGTACTGCAGGAATAAGACTACATTGGTTGTATGGTATGTTTTTAATTCACTAAAAATATTTACTTATTAGAGGCTTTCATTCTATAATCAGACTACAGTGGTCACACATTAATTCAATTTTATATAAACATATAATTAGAGATTTGAATTATTAGAAGATAAAAAGAATGCTTGATTTAGCAAAGCCATTCATGAGACGTAATGGAAAACTGAAGGTTGTTGATGGAGATGCCTGTGGGATATGAGCCTAATTGTCTCCACAAGTATCAACCCTGAAGCTCATATGTCCTGCTTCTAGGGGCAAAGAAATTTCAGGCCTTCGTCCAGAGTGTTGACGCCCTCCCTCAGTCGCCCCTCAGGAGTTGCAAATCAGACCGATATCTTGGTTATTAATCAAGGGCCTTCAAGAAGGAATAAACAACAGGCCTGGAGGACAGGCCTGGATAATGTAGGCCTGGTTTGGATTCAGAGGTCGTTTAAACGCCATCTTGCAGGAGCAGTGGGGGTGGAGGCAGGTCAGTTTTTTTTTTTTTTTTTACGCTGTTCCAAAGCAAATTAATGTTGCAACAAAAATGCTTCTAGAAACAAAAACACAGTGGACAATGATAAAGATCACAACGTGGCATGATACTTGAATATTGTTTGCATTATGAGCATAAAATGTTATGTTTAGCAGCAGAGTCTGTATATAGTAGTGGCCAAAAGTGATGTCCGGCCAAGGAAAAATCAACATCTTTACCCTTTATTCAAATGATTATTATATGCTTGGAGTCAATTGTTCATGCGGTCAGACTGTCATACAAAGAAATTATGAACACATGCAAAAACAAGAGAGAATCAACACAATATTAATAACTGTTTATGTTGTAGTCAATGTATGCATAGCAAAATAAAACCATCTGTAGTTTACCCCCCTTTTTTTTGCTAAATAATTTTGTCAGAGATACCTTAACCAAGTTTAGTGATTTGTTCTTCCCTCATATTTAAAATATTTACTAAATAAAAAATATTTCCCTCATATTTTGATGGTTGAATCAAACTTGTACGATCCAGACATCCAGACATCACTTTTGGCCACTTCTGTACATATATACAATCCAGACTACATTATAGGGGTTCACGTGCAGTGAAGATAAACATGTTTTGTGACAACTAGAACAAGAAACCATCAAAATTACTTTATAAAACACTGTAACCTAATACAACTAGATTGTAAATCACACTTCTGTTGTTGCTTATGTCTTTGCATCATTGATAGCTTACCTATTCAGCCTATTGTTTATATGTTGGGCCCATTACAGTGTTTGATTTTGGTTGACATTTGCATACTACTTATCAAATGAAAATACTGAAGCAAAACCAAAACGCAAAACTTTGTACAACTTTTAGATGAATTCCATGGCAAGTTATCGCATGGTTAACCCCTCAGATTCTACTTGCACCGCTCCCAGCGGGATTCGAAGCTGGGTTTCCAGCATTGTAGGCGGGCATGCTAAGAAGGACAATAAAGACTGTAGTCTATAGCTTCAGTCACCAGTGCTCCTCTTGAGGCTATGGGGGTGAGGTTTACCCACACAGCTCTTTCTAGCTTGCCTCTGTTACTCTCACCTCCCTAAACCTCACTCCCATCCGGGTCACGGCACCAATATAACCCCTCCGGTTCTATTCGCACTGCTCTGATTGAGATTCGAACCAACGTTTCTTACATGGGACATGGGCATCAGATGTCAGTGCGCCTCTTGAGGCCATGGGAGTGAAGTTACCCGCACAGCACTTACTAGCTGGCCTCTGTTACACTCACCCCCCTAAACCTCACTCCCATCTGGGTCACGGCACCAATGTAACCCCTCCAGTTCTAGTCGCACTGCTACGAGCATGATTAGAACCGGTGTTTACAGCATGGGAGGAGGGCGTTAGAGCTGGCCTCTGTTACACTCACCCCCCTAAACCTCACTCCAATCTGGGTCACGGCACCAATGTAAACCCTCCAGTTCTAGTCGCACTGCTACGATCATGATTAGAACCGGTGTTTTCAGCATGGGAGGAGGGCGTTAGAGCTGGCCTCTGTTACACTCACCCCCCTAAACCTCACTCCCATCCGGGTCACGGCACCAATGTAACCCCTCCAGTTCTAGTCGCACTGCTACGAGCATGATTAGAACCAGTGTTTTAAAAAAGGCTGTTTTCTGTGAATATCACAAAAGCAATGTGCAAACTTTGTGCTAGAGTTATGCTAGTGAAGAAGTCTCCAACCCCCAGTCAATTATTCATTACAGAAAGTGACAGTAAAAACTGGCCGATGAAGGGGGCTTGAGATCATCGCAGGGCCTGACCTGGACATAGATGTACATTACAGTTCTTTGAAAGAAAAAACATCCTCTGGATGGTCTTTGGCAGGAAAAGCCTTATTATTTCACAGCACATAATGAACAAGTTCACCTTTTTTTTCGCGAGTATTATTGATGCATACACAACTTTGTCTCTGGGTCTCTTGAGGCTTGACCCATGGGAGGCTCAATAGTTAGAGCCTGTCCTTTCTGAGCAAGAGAGATCTCCTCTGCAAGAGTGTAATGTTCTCTTTGTTCCCCGTGTGGAAAAACACAATGTAGGTGCTCAGGCATGCACTGAGAGGCAGATCTCCAGGGCTGCCCTGAATCTCATTAGAGGACTTTCCAAAGTTTATTATGATTGGACGGCCTTGTGAAAAGAAAGCAAGGGCCCTAAGAGTGCAGGGTAAGCCCGAGGGTGTGTGTGTGTGTGTGTGTGTGTGTGTGTGTGTGTGTGTGTGTGTGTGTGTGTGTGTGTTGGGGGGGGGCAGAATTAGTCCCATTCCCATACAGGAAGCAGATGTTTTGCTGTGGCCAAGTAACTCTGGGAAATCCACTGAGACAGGTCTTAAATGTCGTAACTCTTCATTAACTCGATGCAGCATAAATGGGATTCTGTACACAGGGCCAATCTAGTTTCTCTTCCCCGTTCCAAATAAAATCATATAAGTGCACTTTTCTGTGCTTTTGAGTAGCCTTTAAAGGGACGCTCATAAAGGCGACCAGCAGGGGGAGGCTTTGAAAACAAGTCTCCTCATTGCATAGCGAGATTGGGCCCTCGGCAGGGAGCAAGCCAGAGCACTGGGCACAATACACAGCCTGAAGTGACTTCCTGTGGGGTGAGGGATGAAAAATAAGAAACCAACTTAAGAAATAAAGATGAAAAGCTAGCTTGTCTTTACTGCTTGCCAATGAGGAACTGCTTATCTGTCCCACGTGGGTTTTAGGTCATGGATTAACATCACAGATGCTTGACGGTATAAGAGTGAACATCAAATTGGGTTTATGTGGCAAGATTGTGATTATAGATGGGATTGCGGTGTAAACTGAGCCAACATTGTATATAGTAAACACATATAAATAGTCTTTTTTGTTTGTTATGTGACCGTAGTGAAGTTAGTGACTGTCATATCTACTTTTTTTTTTTAAACAAAAAGTTTCTTTGCATTTCTACATGGGTAGCAGGTAAAACAATGTTTATGTCGATGTTAAAATGTATATGTCAAAGTGGTTACCATTTTTTTTTTTAAATATAATAAAAAAACATAACATATAGTACAATCTTAATTTTAATTTCTAATGAAAGGTTCAGCATTACAGCTTACACATTTCATGACACTTTCAAAGTTAACCAATTTGACGATAAGTCTTTATTAACCGATAATTGGCCTCGGTAATCATAATTAGTGTGAAAAAGCATAAAAGTTGTTGATGTTTTACTGCTAGTGTTCATTTCAGATGGAAACTTCAGTGATTTCAACTGCATTTCAAAAATGTAGTATGTTTTTTCCAGTCAGTCTAGGTTGGCCAAAAAAAAAAAATATATATATATATATATATATATATATATATATATATACAGCTCTGGGAAAAAATTAAGATACCATTTATATTGAGAAATCAATGTTAAGTGGTCTCTTAATTTTTTCCAGAGCTGTATATATATACACACTTTGAAATGCAAATAATAATATATTATACTAAAGATAAATTATACATTATCCTAAAAATGTTCAATCTATGAAATATATAAAATATTGTTCTCATGTTCATATATAACTTCTTACATCTATGCATTTAGCCAACATTCCCAGAATAATATACAGTGAAATAAAGTTCACTTCCTTCAATAAACTGCAGTTTTTTTCATTCCTTGAGAACGGTCTTGCTTTAACAACTTTGATTATTCAATGGCTGCATTGTGTATGCAACTCTGAACAGACAAATATAGAAATATAAAATGCTGCAACTCATTTATAAGGGTGTTAAGAGTGGCCACTATTATTTAACAAATATCCTTGCAACTGCGATCACTGCATGTGTGTTTGGTAAAGGTTTGTCTTTCTCTTTGGTTCACTTGTTTTCTTTAGTGTAACTGGACACCTTTTCCCTCCAGGACTGTTTTTCAGTAAACTAGCTGCTATCGGCTCCACAGATGCTCTCCCTGTGATTATCGCACTCTTTCACACAAACACGCATGTATTCTGTAACTATTTAACATATGAAAAGTATGGATATAATTGATGCTCACACATATGTTAAACATATGTATACTGTTTCTGATACAACATTTTCACTGTATTTAACTATATTAACTCTCACACACACACACTCGCATGCACACACACACACATTAACAGGGCAGATGAGTGTGGATAGTTTACCTTGTAGATTGTCTTAAGTGCAGATTGTTTTGGCTTGTCTGCATCACCTGTTCCTGGTTTTGTGTCAGGATGATGGAATGGTTCTACACAAAAAGGATAAACCACATACAAGCTGAAGTGTGTCCTTTTATGTGGGTTGTGGACAGAGGGGATACAGCAACGGCCGGAAGTTAGGCAAAATCTCATGATAAAATAACAATAAATAAAATTTGTTTTAGGAACGTCTACACCTACCCCAACCCAAATAATGCAAATACAGTAATTAAATGACGCAATATTGATGTGCACATGCAGTGGCCGTAGCTGTATATCCCTAGTCTTTAACTTTTATGTGCTTTAGTGGCACCAAACGGAACTGCACATTTAATCATGGTTTTCAAACAGGTTTCCTGAACACTCCCTCACTCCTCTATTGGTTGGAAAACAGATAGCCCCGCCCCAAACTCACATCATTGGTTCGCTCAATGTTACTATGTCAAGCTTGTCTACTCAGAACAAATTATTTAAAAATGCCACAGAGCCATATAAAGTTATATAGGTTCCTTATATAGGTTTCCACCGAGATTACCTGGAACTTTTTTCCCCAGACTTTGAACTGTCTTCGTTTTCACTGCGGTCTAAAGTACCGTGAAGATTAGGCAAATTAGTCCGGTAACGTAGGACTGCGTGCGACTGCTCCTCCCAGTCAGCGACGGACAGTAATCATTTTTGTGCGACACTGTCTGCAACAATAACAAGTATGGAGGAGGTTCAAGCTGTGCTGCTTTTGCTGGTTATGTATTGGTTTACTAAAGAGGTAATTAACAAAATTTCGGAAATGAGACGAGCACTGATACTAAAGCGTATTCTGACTTCTAGATTTAAAATGACAACATATGTTATCAGCCATTACGGACATTGACCGTGAAATGGCTCAGATGAACGTGCGCCATCAGACAGAAAGAGCAAAACTGATATCACTGAACGCATAACGAACCTCGCAAAAGACTTACAATACAATGCTGCGTGAGCTCAGCCAATCAGCAAGTTCAGCGCCCAGTCCCACCCCCGAAAGTTCCTACTACATCGCAAGCATGGACGGTGGAATATTTACCCGGAACTTCCTTTAGACCCTGGTTCCTGTGGTCGAAACACACAGAGTACCACCCCAAAGTCCCTAGTTCCTGGTGAAAGTTCCTGCGGTGGAAACGCGGCTTTATTTACACTTTTTGGGAAATCAGCATGCAGCTGACTTATTATTAATTGTCTCTCAATATTAAGCTGGGTTAGAAGAAAGTATTTTAACACAAAATGGTGCACAATTGCTTCAAAGGCTGAAACAATTGCAGTTAAATAATGAACATGGTATAAGAATAAGATGCTAAAATCACAAACCTGTCAAGAGCAGAGTTCAAATATGGTAAACAAACAAAAGCTGCCCAGAAAATGGCCCTTAGAATTTATTGCAATATTATATTCCAAGCCTTTTCTATGGTCTTTTCAAACCATACGATAGTTTTATGTGAGGAACAGACTGAAATTGAAGTCATTATGAACTAAAAATACAGGTTTTGAACAGGGTTATTATTGTTAACTAAAACCTAAAACCACACCAAAAAAATCATTACTTGAAATAAACATAAAATAAAATAAAATATAAAAAAAAGGTCGAAACTTTACAAGTTGAAGTTATTTTAAGTTAAAGTTCTAAAATACTCAAACTAAATAAAACCTATATAACCAATGATACTAAAATAAATGGTTTCGAATAACACAAAGATGAGTTTAGAACAGAATTTAGATTTTTAACTGAACTATTACTAAAAGCTGTCTTTTCAAGAAAGTCCATTATACCTAGATACTTAAAGGGATAGTTCACCCAAAAATGAAAATTACCCCATGATTTAACTCCAGGGGGTTAATAAAGGCCTTCTGAAGTGAATCAATGAGTTTGTGTAAGAAAGATATCCATATTTAACAAGTTATAAAGTAAAATATTTCGCTTTCGGCGGATTGCCTTGTGTACCGGAAGCTAGATATTTTACTAGATATTTTAACGTGTTAAATATGGATATTGATCTTACACAAACCCATTGATTCACTTCAGAAGGCCTTTATTAACCCCCTGGAGCCGTGTGGAGTACTTTTATAATGGATGGATGCACTTTTTTGGGCTGCCATTATTATGCTTGGATTTGCCAGGACATTTTTAATATAGCTCTGATTGTATTCAACTGAAAGAAGAATGTTGTATACACCTATGGCTGGAGGGTGAGTAAATTATTGAATTTGAACTATCCCTTTAAGTCTCATTGATTATCAGAAAAAAATTGTGCGCAAATGGTACAACAGCTTGTCACTGGAGCAGTACCCTCAAGGGGTCAACTTTTTACCTTCTCTACCCCTAAAAGGTGCATATAAGTACCTTAGAGTAGTAATTTAAACCCTTAAGGTATACTGAAGGACTAAAGTTGTCCCTTTAAGGAACCTGCACTGTTGTAGTGCTAAATGAGAAACTTTTGCACATTTCTTTCTGAGAGAGATAGTTGCATTGGAGTGTGTAGTTTCATGGTGCTTTTAAGTGACAAGGACATCTCAGATGGATGTCTGCCTGCTTTCACTCCACAACCCCCATGGCGACCTCACACTGAGGGGTAATGTGGAGGGGTGTGTGCTTCAGCACCTGCAAATGAAATTAAAACAGATTAATAGTGCACAGGACAAACAAACACAAGCCCTCCGCAGGCAACATGCTAATGTGGAGCCTGTATGGAGGATAATGGGACATTTTAGACTGAAATGACAGATTTAAGATCTCCTGCTTATGCATGGTCCTTAAAATTTATCTAAAATGAATATGGGAATGCAGTTTTGGGGCGTCAGAATGCTTGCAGTGGAGTTCAGAAGTCATAAAAGACCTGGATCATATGTTCAGGCCTTTCATTTTGATCTACACATTAGTGTATGAGAGCATTGAACGCTCTTTTGTCACTCACGCCCGTGTGCGTTTCCCATGCGTTCTCGCCGCATTTGCATGAGAACAGCCCTGAGAGGCGGGTGTGAAATATTCTTTTCATGCTCTGCTAAAGGATGGGGATCCCTGTCAAGGCAAAGCTCGCTGTGGCTTTGGTTTGTTTCGAGACCACTGGATTCCATGAGCCGAGGTTTTATGTCATGTAATGGTTTCCCATTTGCAAGTTTGGGCCTCTGCAGCTGCAGAGCCCATTACAAGTTGATTGACATCATTCTTGGGACGTTTACAGGTCATTTGCAATGGCATGTGGTGCATGGTAATGGATTGAGGTCATATGAAAGCACACTTGTTGAGTTTCTGGACTTTGTGTGGGCAGATTTAGTTGCATTGTTTTCTGTGTAGTTTTCATTATTTAAAAAAATAAGTTATGCATGTGTCCACCAAAAAAGAAACAAATAAATGTGAAAATCTAATCTAAACCACATGTGTGGTTTCAAGATTTTGAATTTATAACATTTTCGAGAAAAGTGATTAATATCATGGTTTAACCATGAAGTAAAAAGGAAAAACATATTTTGGTTACACTTTGACTACATATTATACATTTTTGAAGATTTTTTTTAAACAAACATATTCATAAGTGTAATTATATCTGAACATTACAGCCGTGAGAGTATGCAGTGGTCTTCTCTATGATATCCTTCCTGTTTTATGTTTTATTTTCCTGAGTGTCAGTCGCACCACATGACTTTTATGGAGGACAAAGGTTTTTTGAACATGAATAATAAGAATAAGATACAATATTAAAATATCAAATAATACAAAATATATGACAAACTACTTCATTTATTCTTTCAATTTTATGTTATCATCCCCCACCCCCCTAAAAAATGATCAAAATTATATCTCATTCAGACATTGAAAACATAATCACAGAAGAGATGTATTCAAGTGTATGTTTGGATGAACTGCATATTAATTTATCTTTAAACAAATGTATTTGAGGAGCTAACAGGGAACTTTCTCAGAACTTTTTTCCGACTAATTTTTGGACGAGGTTCTCTTAAAGTTATGATTAAACATTCTTCTAGTAACATTAATAGGATGTTCGTTCAAAGTTATCTGGTCTTTAATAATGTTCTCACAACGTTAGCGCAAAAATGTTTATACATTGTTCATGTTTTTTTCCCTGAAATGTTCTGAGAGCATTAGCGTAGATGTATAAAATGGAATGTCTCCTTAAAGTCTGTATAAACATTTAAAAAACTGGACGTTTCGAACGTTCAGAGAACATTCACGTTTTCAATGGGAACGTTAGCAAAACATTCTTAGAACATATTTTTGTTAGCTGGGCATGTAGTTGTTCATGCACATTCCTGCACACGGCTGTGTGGTTTGTTGAATAATTTCCTCCGGTCATCTGGGATGAGCGCCGCAAAAGGTGGGGGGTGTCTTTTTGGGTGATGTTCCTTTTTGCCCCCTGACACTGTTGTGATTAAGGATTAGACCGGAGAGGGTCTTCAGCCATTTCTCCCCTTTCCCTAAACAATCACCCCCTCCCTGCCCCACCCCCCCCCTTTTACCACTCCTCCATTCCCCTGGGGGTGGGGGGAGGTTTTAGCCCAAGAACTTTTTACTCATTATGTTCTAAAGTCTTTTGCTCAATCAGTGGAGCAGGAGGGAAACACCCCACACCCACCCAAAAGCCGTCTCTTCCCTAACCACACACCCTGCCCTCACTCCCCTGCCTGCCAACAGCATTGCATCAAACGCCAAAGTCCCTTAATGCTTCTTCCAAGTACCCAAAACAAACTGACCAGATGTCTGTTTATCACACTCTAATGACCCGAAGACAACAGGTTTAGTGTTCTAGGCCGCAAGGTATTTGTTACCAATCATTTGTGCCTTGCTAATGAGTTGCGTGAACTTCTGAAGTTTGACTTTTCCTATCCTACAAGTCTTGATTCCTCCATAACTCCCTCTGACCCATTACATCACTGTCTGTCTAAAGCACTTGTTGTTCTTCCCTTATTAGGACGGTAATGGGGTCCCCGGTTCCTTGACCTCCTCATTAAAGTATGTTTCTAATTATAAGCTGTAGTCTTGCAGGAACTTTAACAATAGGTATTAGACAGACTAACTGTTTTGTTCAGTCGTGAGGTTAAGTTACAGCTGCATGGATGGAAATTAGACTTAAGTCAGCTAGTTCACAAGAGCCCTTGTGTCTCAACAAGCCCTTCATATGATGACATATTGATTTGTTGGAACCTCCTCCCTGCCCGTTTTGGTCTTTTCTGCTTTTCATTAACAAAAGGGGAAATCTTATTAGTGCGACTCTGTTGAGAGAGTAAAATTACAGTCACTAACAAGCTACCTCATAATCTAGAGAGGGTATTATTCACAAATCATTCTAATATGCTGATTTGGTGCTCGAGAAATATTTCTTGTTATCATTATTGTTGAAAACAGTGCTGCTTAAAGGAATAGTTCGCCCAAAAATGAACATAACCCGATGATTTACTCACCCTCAAGCCATAGGTGGATATGACATTCTTCATTCAGACGAATACAATCAGAGTTATATTAAAAAATGTCCTGGCTAATCCAAGCATTATAATGGCAGCCCACAATTTGAAGCCCAAAAAAGTGCATTCATCCATTATAAAAGTACTCCACACGGCTCTGAGGGGTTAATAAAGGCCTTCTGAAGCAAATCGATGGGTTTTTGTAAGAAAAATGTCCATATTTTACAGTAAAATATCTATTTAACTGGCGCATCAATGGCGTCAGACGTAGCGTAAACATTTTGAACTGCGAGAGGCGTTACACTTTCTTCGTATTGGATCATATGAAAGCACACTTGTTGAGTTTCTGGACTATGTGTGGGGAGATTTTGAAATGAAAGGTCATTTTTAGTTGCATTGTTTTCCGTGTAGTGTTCATTATTTTAAAAATTAAGTTATGCATGTGTCCACCAAAAAAATCTCATTTAAAACACGTCAAATTCTTATAAATGTGTTGGTTTCAAGATTTTGAATTTATAACATTTTCGAGAAAAGTGATTAATATGGGTTAACCATGAAGTAAAAATGAAAAACATATTTTGGTTACACTTTGACTACATATTATACATTTTTGAAGATTTTTTTTAACAAACATATTCATAAGTATAAGTATCATATCTGAACATTACAGCCGTGAGAGTATGCAGTGGTCTTCTCTATGATATCCTTCCTGTTTTATGTTTTATTTTCCTGTGTTTCAGTCGCACCACATGACTTTTATGGAGGACAAAGGTTTTTTGAACATGAATAATAAGAATAAGGTAAAATATTAAAATATCAAATAATAAAAAAATATATGAAAAACTACTTAATTTATTCTTTTAATGGGGCTTTTATGATACCAGGACACTTTTTTGACATTATCATCCCCCCCCCCCCCCCCCCCCAAAAATTATCAAAATTATATCTCATTCAGACATTAAAAACATAATCACAGAAGAGATGTATTCAAGTGTATGTTTGAATGAACTGCATATTAATTTATCTTTAAATAAATGTATTTGAGGAGCTAACAGGGAACTTTCTCAGAACTTTTTTCCGACTAATTTTTGGACGAGGTTCTCTCAAAGTTATGATTAAACATTCTTCTAGTAACATTAATAGGATGTTTGTTCGAAGTTATCTGGTCTTTAATAATGTTCTCACAACGTTAGCGCAAAAATGTTTATACATTGTTCATGTTTTTTTTCCTGAAATGTTCTGAGAGCATTAGCGTAGATGTATAAAATGGAATGTCTCCTTAAAGTCTGTATAAACATAAAAAAACCTGGATGTTTTGAACGTTCAGAGAACATTCACGTTTTCAATGGGAACGTTCAAAAACTGGACGTTTCGAAGCTGAATACGGAAGGCGGTCCGCCGGAAGCTATATATGTTATTTATAATGTTAAATATGGATATTTTTCTTACAAAAACTCATCAATTCACTTCAGAAGGCCTTTATTAACCCCTCAGAGCTGTGTGGAGCACTCTTATAATGGATGGATGCACTTTTTTGGTCTTCAAATTTTGGGCTCCCATTCACTGCCATTATAATGCTTGGAAGAGCCAGGACATTTTCAATAAAACTCTGATTGTAATCGTCTGAAAAAAGAATGTCATATACAGGGTGAGTAAATCGTGGGTGAACTGTCCCTTTAATATTTGTGTGGAAACCATGACACACAATTAAAATAAATTTAGTTGGAAGTGCACTCTTAAAAATTAAAGTTCCAAAAAGAGGGTTTTTACAGTGAGTGATGCCATAGATTAACATTTTTTGGGTCCAGTGAACAGTAACATTTTAATAATCTAAAGAACCCTTTGTGCAGTGGAAAGGTGTTAAAGGTTCTTCATGGAACCATCAATAGCCCCGTTTCCACCGAAATTACCCGGAACAATTTGTACCAGGAACTTTTTTTCCCCCAGACCTGCTGCTGTCTGCGTTTCCACTGCGGTCTAAAGTACCGTGAAGATTAGGCAAATTAGTCCGGTGATGTAGGACTGCGCGCGACTGCTCCTCCCAGTCAGCGACGGACAGTAATAATTTTTGTGCGACACTGTCTGCAACAATAACAAGTGGAGGAGATGCAAGCAGCACTGCTTTTGCTGGTTATATATTGGTTTACTAAAGAGGTCATTAACAAAACTGCGGAAAAGAGACGAGCACTGATACTAAAGCGTATTCTGAAAGCTCGTAAAGCTAGATTTAAAATATGACAAAGTATGTTATTATCAGCTATAACGGACATTGACTGTGCAATGGCTGAGACGAACGCGCGCCATCGGACAGAAAGAGCAAGACTGATATTTACTGAACGAACGATCCTCGCAAAAGACTTTTAAAAATGTCGGTTGAAATAAAATGCTGTGTGAGCTCAACCAATCAGCATGTTCAGCGCCCAAATCCCACCCCCGAAAGTTACCCGAACTTTGAAAAAGTACCACTTCGGGAGCAGGGCCGCTCGGAGGGGGAAATATTTACCCAGAACTTCATTTAGACCCTGGTTCCTGCGGTCGAAACACACAGAGTACCACCCCAAAGTTCCTAGTTCCTGGGGAAAGTTCCTGCGGTGGAAACGCGGCTAATGCCAATTAAGTTGAACTTTCTATGCACTTCTTTTAAATAGAACTGATGGTCATTTTGCACAGTGATAACCATTGATGACCCCCAAAAACAGATTTCCGTATGCATGTCCTTTACTCGATATTAAAAAAAAGGTGCTATATGGCTCTAAAAGTGGTTCTTGGCTCGTAATCATAGGGGAACCACTTTTGGTGCTTTATAGCACCATATCTTAACAGGTTCTGTATATGGTAGCGAATATAGAATATAGAAATATATTCAAATATAAAGTGGTTCCCCTATGATTACGAGCCAAATAAACTTTTAGTGCTATATAGCACCATTTTGTTTTGAATATACTCAATGAAGTGGCTATTTGGATTCAAAGTAGGCTATAACATTTTGCAAACCAAGAACTACAGAGAATCTACCTTAGTTTGCAAAAACGTTCAGGTCTTCATATAGCCCACCGAGCCAGTCACGTCTCCTCTCACAGTGGGATCAGATCAGAATGTCTGTTGTCACCAGGAAAAGGGATATAAAATGACTTTAATGTCAACCTCTTCACCAGTAGGCGATACTTTCAACACCTTCTCTAGGTTGTATCAAAGCACCTCAGAGGGTTGTCGTCTCCAGTTCTGACAGCAACAGGGTGGTGTGATCGAACCTTCAGATGTTTTAACGCAGTCAAATGAGTCACAATAGCCTCAAACATTGTTTTCTTAAACTAATTGGGTATAGCTAGTAAAATAGTGTGAGAGTCAATGCATAGTTAAAATAAAGTGAATAGTATATATATATATATATGAACTATCGGTCAAAGGTTTGGAATAATTAAGATTTTGTAATGCTTTTGAAAGAAGTCTGTTACATGTTAATTTGGTGGTCAAGGGAAAAAAAAGTATTCATTCTTGAGCAACAAATCATATATATATATATATACAGTACTGTGCAAAAGTCTTAGGCACGTTAGTATTTACACCCCCAAAAATGGTTAAGCCAGTTATTTATACATTTTGTAATATGTGTCAGTAGGTAATAATATTCAAGCGTCTTGGAGACGCTGCCACAGTTCTTCTGGATTTAGTCTCAGTTTTTTCTGTTTCTTCATGTAATCCCAGACGGACTCGATGATGGTGAGATCAGATCTCTGTGTGGATCATTGCTCTGTTGTCAGACTCATTCTGCATACAAAAATCTCACTGGAATGGATTATTACAATTAATGGCAAAATTAATGTTTGAAAATGTAAACTGATATAACCTACTGACACACTATTACAAAAGTTATAAATAACTGGCTTAAAACCATTTTTGGGGGTGAAAATACTAACGTGCCTAAGACTTTTGCACAGTACTATATATATATATATATATATATATATATATATATATATATATATATATATATATATATATATATATATAGGCCTATAAGAAGTCTCTTACATGCTGATACTTACATGATACATGCTTATTTAATGCTCAAGAAAAAAAAAAGTTTTATATATATGAATATATGTATAGTGCTGCGGAAAGATTAATCGTGAATAATCACATCCAAAATAAAAGTTTGTGCTTACATAATATATGTGTGTGTACTGTGTATAATTATTATGTATATATAAATACACACACATGCATGTATATATTTAAGAAATATTTGCATGTATACTGTATATTTAATTTATCTTATATATAAAAATAACATATAAAACATATTTTTTCTTAAATATAGTTACATGCATGTGTGTGTATTTATATATACATAATAATTATACACAGTACACACACATATATTATGTAAACACTAACTTTAATTTTGGATGCGATTAATCATGATTCATTTTCCTCAGCACTAATATAATATTTCTCGAGCACCAAATCAGCTGGTCAGAGACTTATTTCAAATGTTTCAAATATAAGCTATATATTGATAATTATAAGAATGTTTCTTCAGCACAAAATCATCAATTGTAATTTATTCCTGTGATTCCTGCTGAATTTCACATGATCAGTGTCACATGATCCTTCGGAAATCCTTCAAATATCCTCGTCACAGGAATAATTTAAAATATAGGCCTAAATAGAAAACACTTTGGCTATTTTAAATCATAATATTTCATAATATTACTGTATTTTGACAAATGAATGCAGCCTTTGTCAGCATTAGATGCTTTTTTCAACAACATTATTATTTTTTTTAAATTATTCTAAATTGAAATATGGTTATATCAAAATATATTTCAGGGTGGGTTTACACAAGGAGAGTTTTTTTTGTGACAATATGGCCCAAATGGCTGGTTTACGTACTACTAACAACAGCTACTACACTCTAAAAAAAAAAGGTTCTATATGGCACCAAAAAAGGTTCTTGGCTCGTAATCATAGGGGAACCTTTTTTAGTGCTATATAGCACCAATTTTGGTGCTTCAGTGGTTCTTCAGCGGTGCTATATAGCACCTTAGTCAAAGAACCGGTGAAGAACCTCTGAAGAACCGCTGAAGAACCACTGAAGCACCAAAATTGGTGCTATATAGCACTAAAAAAAGGTTTCCCTATGATTACGAGCCAAGAACCTTTTTTGGTGCCATATAGAACCTTTTTTTTTTAGAGTGTATATAAGTATGATGCCATTAGAATCTGATGATAAAATCCACTATTAAAATGTATAAACTACAGAAAACAAGTTGTGTGTTCCCAATAGGGTATAAACAAAAACAAACAACTCGTCCGCGCGCTTCAGCGTGGAGTGGGCGGAGCTAAGAAAACGCGGAGGTGTGGTCGTCGTACAGCAGACTTAAAAACACGTGCTGAGCCCGAAGCGTGAAGTTCATGAAAACTACGAGGGAGTTGCGTGGGATCACGGAGGAATCATCAAATAAAGTCTTCGTCAGGACTATGCCATCCTACGCGCTCAATCAGTTTATTGACCTGGATGATGTCCTGTGCAAGGTAGATCTCGCGTTTATGAATTAACAACGACAGTGTGATTGTTTTGGGACATCACGTAGCTAAATGGGCTCGAATCATGTTTCTAGTGCGGTTTGTTTCCATGCATTTCGCAGGAAACGTGTAAAGCCTAATGCAAAAGTTTTCAGTAAGGTTCGAGAGATAACTGATCGGCTCAATTAAATGAGAACGCTAGCAACTTCTCCAACCACGGAGGGAACGTGGGCCACGAGCGCCTTTTATATTACAATCACACATTATAGTCATGTGCTGGTTTTGCATGTATGAAGCTTGAACGTAACGAGATGAAAGCGCCAAATGCTTGTCGAGTTGTTGAGAGTTAGTGCGCAAATATTTAAATTCGTTTGATTTTTAAACGTAAACAACGTGATTGGCCGAAGTTGACGGGGAAGAAAAACTTGCCGCTGAAAAGTTTTCATTGGTTCGCGTTTATCCGATTCTTAACCTAAATGCAAGTGTGAATAGAAGGCAAACTATGCTTTCATACTTGAAATTTCAAAGGTTTCAGTCTTAATGCTGCATTCATTGAAACCTTGCGAGCTGTAGTCTCCGATGTGCATGCGAATCGTTCGATTGAGTCGACTCAGTAGAACCTGTTGATGAAACGGAATATTAGTTGCAACATCTAAATTGACGCGGATGAAAATAATAATAATAATAATAATAATAATAAAAAACATTTAAGACAAAATGCATGTGCATGTGTGAAGTGTTAGAAACAGCTGTGATGCTATGAATCGCTTTTGAACCGGTTCTTTTGAAGTTACGAATCCGACTCCTCACTCCCCATGCATGTGCAGTAAAAATACTCGGATGTTTTAAATGAAACTGCCAGACTTTGTCATCTGCTTGAAGATGTGTAACCCTCTTTTTCTTCTCCTTGCAGCACCTTTTAAATCTTGATCTTCGAGAGCCGATGAAGACCTCTGCACAGGCAGCTGCTGTGGGATATAGGAAGCCTGACAGTCCCTGCACGCTTTCCTCCACCGGCTCGGGACTTTCTATTGACAGCATCGAGAGCGGAACCATGAACACAAGCTACTGGGGCACCCCGAAAGTATCATCTCAGTCAAAGTGGGGCAAGATGCCCTTCTGGGCGGAGCGCTCGGTTAGCATGGTGGAGGGCAACACTGGAAGTCTTGGTTGGTGTTCCGCCGAACCCAGCCATTTAAAGCAATCTTCAGTCACGTCAAGTGCCGTTTCCCTCTCCAACTCCACATCTTCGATCTCGGCCACCTCATCACGCTACAAGACCGAGTTGTGCCGCACATTTGCCGAAAGGGGTGTGTGCAAATACGGTGGCAAGTGTCAGTTCGCGCACGGCCCTGAAGAGATTCGAGACCTCAGCCGTCACCCAAAATATAAGACCGAACCCTGCCGCACTTTCCACTCAATCGGCTTCTGCCCCTACGGTATCCGCTGCCATTTCGTTCACAACGCCGAAGACGATAACGCACAAGCCAGAGCCCAGACCTCCAACCCGACTGTCCATCGGCCTCCCCTACTCAAGCAGAGCTTCAGCTTCGCTGGGTTTCCCACAACTCCCCAACCGCTGGAAGCCCCTCTAGCGCCTTCCTCATTCCTGAGCGCACCTTCCGCTTCGACGCCGTCGGCCGCCATCTCTGACCTTCTCTCCTTGGCCTTCCCTGATATAGACCCCAACACCCTCCTGGACCAGGCTCGAGAGTTGCACCCTCAGTTTCTTCCCTCTCCTGACTCTGGGTACTCGCACTTGGGACTGACCCCCACATTGTCACCCACCCAGCACGCTTCCTCCCAGCCCGACGGCTGCCTTCGACAGAGTCCTACCGGTGGCTCTTCTTTAGGCCTCCGGAGCCTGTCCCACACCTCTCTCTCAGACCACGAGGGTGGCAGCTGCAGTTCATCCAGCAGTATGAGCGGGTCTGAATCCTCCTTTGGACCGGAAGCCGGCGGGCGCAGACTTCCCATCTTCAGCCAGCTTTCAGTTCCGGATGACGCCGTCTACACCGAACACAGCAACTCTAGCACAAGCTTCTTCCTGTAGACTGTCACCCCTCACAGGGACTGAACTGTATACTGTGGTATACCTAATGTATTATATGGCTGATACTTGACATTTTAGTTAAGCTCTGAGTGAAACGTACTGAATGTTGAAATGGTTCTTTAAGTGGGGTTTCATGTGCTTTTAAGTAGAGTGATTCGCCATGTTTTATTTTTGATGACTGAAGAGACAAGTGGGGAAAAGATTTAACTCTACAACCTGCGACGTTCTGGCATCAAGATGTCTTGTAACATATGAAGCTGTTAACTTTAAGATGCATTTAGCAATCAGCTATTTACGATATTATTGTACCGAAATAGCCAAAGAGAGGTTATGACCAGGTCCGCAAGGTCATTTTCAATATTTGAGAGATTCATTGTACTTTCTTACTAGAGGCCAAACTTTTTTTTTTTCTTTTTTTTTTTTGTTACCACAGTTTGTGTACTATCATAAAGCAACTGTTTCTTGAAAGTTATATTTGACTTTATTAATTGATGTTAGTCTGCAATATCGTTTTGAGTTCTTCCGGCTCCTATTTTTGAGATTGGCATTTGGTTCGTTCCCAGACCTACCTGCCTTAAGTTTCCGAGGATCCATCCTCGGGCCTCTGGAAGTGCACAGTTGGAGCTTTACTTGGAATGAGTTGCCTGTGTCATAGTTTTTGGTTGTGTAGTTGATATTGTGAGTTTAGGCAAATCCATTTATTACAGTATGAGCCTTTAGTGGCTTTTTTTTTTTTTTTTTTTTTTTAATAGCTGGTTCTGATTGGTCCCTTTTTTGCATCTGATTGTCTGTAATGCACCTGCTGGCTTTGTGTTACACGATGGAGAGTTTCAAGTAACTTAATTTCCTTTTTTATATTTATTTTATTGTATTTATAGAAAACATGTTTTGATGACGTTTGTATTAAGTTTAATATATTGATTTCTTCTCCCTGCTGCCCCTATTATTTTGTAAAATAAACCCTGTTGATGAACATCGACTCTTGAGGTTTTTCTTTTCACCAACTTCACTGGATCGTTGAAGCAAAAATAAGGGTTTGTATGTAAACCAAGACTGTCATTCCAAACCTGTATGATTTTTTTTTATATAATTGATAATTTGAAGTACTTTTTGTTTTTGAGGTCCAAACAGATCTTTCTTGAGCTTTTCTCTTGCGTTCCAAGATCTACAGGTTTTGAATGCCATGATTTAGAATTGATTTGACTTTTTGGTGAAAATCACCCAACGATGAATGCCTATGAAAACTAAACTTTACAGGGACTTTTATCAGTTTACTCCAATGAAAACTGAGTCAATTATTCACCCTCATTTTGCTTCAAAACTACACAAAGATATTTTGTATAATGTTGGTAACCAGACAGTTTGTGGTAGCCATTAACTGCCATTATATATTTGTCCTACTATGGAAGTCAATGACTACCGTAAACTGTCTGGTTACAACATTCTTCAACATATCTTTGAGTACAGATTTGGTAAATGACTCCATTTTAATTTTTGGGTGAATTACTGTTAATAAGCTCTAAAATGACTGGCTTCAATCATGTGGTTGGAATATTCATGTAAAACCTAAAAAAATGAAATTACCTCGACTTTTTTGTTGCACAACAACTAGCATGTTTGGATTTGGCAATGGTAGGTCATCCATGGATGTGAGTTATGACTTGATTTGCTAAATTGCGCTTTGACTGCAGGCTAGTATCTCCTTATCAGGGCTGTGAGTTTGTTCATTCTTCATTTATTGTGGCTTGCGGTTGGGGGAGGTGTGAGCAGATCCCATCTAGTATGGAAATGAGAAGCCCTTTGTTTTATCTGGTTTACCCCCCATTTGACTATCCCTCATGTGTTAAGTGGTTGGTGGTGACGAATATTGAGTTATTTGCCGCAAAACAGTATTTATCATTGTTTTAAGTGTTGGCTTTAAAGTTGCCCCTCCCCCCCGGAATAACCTGTTACTTTACCCTGAAGTTACATGTTTTTCTTCATTTCTCCCACTTTGTCCATTTAGCTTCAGCGTGAAGGCCCTAATGGTGTTATGAAGAGTTGAAACTGAATCCCACGAAAGCTTTTGACAGTTAAGTAACAAGAAACTGATTCTGTTCACTATTCACTTGTCAGGGAGGACAATGGTTCGGGGAGGCGTCCTTTGAGAGAGGCGAACCAGGGAAAGGGTTAAAACTGTCTTACTGTTCTCTATTGTGTGTGGGGAAGATTCTCCCACATCGCCTAGTGAGTTTTTACAAAGCCAGGCGCATTCTCACACAGGGCCCGGATCATATGGAATCCCGAGCAGATGGCCACATTCACTGGGACTGTGGGTCAAACATATGCTCTCCAGGCTCTTGTGTAGAATGGAATCCGTGAGCGGAAAGGAGTGCGCTGGGAGCTGGGAGCTGGGGGTGGGGAACTCAACCTGGCTACTGTAAGACAATGAGGCAGGGAAAGAAACATTCTTATGCAAAGGAAGTGTTTGACTGATATGGTTTTATGTTCGGATGATATCTGTGACTAAAAGGTTTTAAGCAAATAGCCTTATTGCATATTTAGTATGTTTAATAACATAACTACTTAAAAAAAAAGTTTTTTTTATTTTTTTAAATGTTATATTGTTTTATTAACATTATTAACAGACCATTTTGGGCCTTTAAAGGGATAGTCCACCCAAACATGAAAATTCTCAAGTTGTTCCAAACCTGTATGAGTTTCTTCTGTTGAACACAAAAGAAGATATTTTGTTGGTAACCAGATATTGACTTCCATAGTAGGACAAAAAAAAATACTATGGAAGTTAATGGCTACCGTTATGTCTGGTTACCAACATTCTTTAAAATATCTTCTTTTGTGTTCAACTGAAGAAAGAAACTCATACAGGTTTGGAACAACTTGAGGGTGAGTAAATGTTGACAGAATTTTACTATCCCTTTAAGTTGGTTAAATAAGAAGACACATTAACCACATTAAACATTAAACAAGATTACATTAAAAGAGAGAACCAAAAGGTTGGGGCATATGTTTTATATGTTGTAGTTTTATAGTTTATCTGCCAAAATAGTTAAATTTTTGTAGGATACATTTTTCCTGTGTTTGCAGTCTGATGAAGTGTTAATGTCTTGGTTAAAAGCCATACAATCGCTTTTAATACATTTTGAATAAGACAGCAACTTTGTGCTTTGTGCACTAAATGAAACAATACAGTATACACATATCGTTAGATAGTGTCTTATTAATAAGACTTAATAAGTCTCTTATTCTCACCATCAAAAATACAGTAAAGACAGTAATGTTGTGAAATTATTTTGATAATTTAAATTTTAAAATGTATTTTTAAAATAAATATGTTTTAAATAATATAAATGTACTTTGTATTAATTTTTAATTAGCTGATTTGGTGGCCAGGATAAAAAAAAAAAAATATATCAACATTCAATCAATGCTTAAAACAGGTTATGTGCTTTATTTTTGTATTCTTTGATGAAAGTTCAACAGCATTCATTTGAAATATAAATCTTTTATAACATTATAAATGTCTTTGTCAATTTCGATCAATTTAATATGTCCTTAATGAAAAAAAGAAGTTTTTAAAAAGTAAGATTAGATAAAAGGATGTTAGGCAGAATGTTAGCGACTGCTTCAGTCACCATGCATCAATCTTTTTTACCAGTGTAAAGGGGACATGTTATTACAACATAGTTTTTTTCTGCTCTTAGAATACATAGTTGAACCTTTGAAAACTTTAAATAACTGCAATTTTCAGATACAGTGCCCTCCACTAATATTGACACCCTTGGTAAATATAAGCAAAGAATGCTGTGTTATAAATCTGCATTGGTTACACTTTTGATCTTTTTAAATAAAAAAAAAATCACACAATTCTAACCTTTCATTGAATTAAAACAATTGAAAGTGGGGACAAACTCACATTATGAAATAAATGTTTTTCTAGTTCATGTTGGCCACAATTATTGGCACCCAATTATTGCAATGCACTTTACCCAAGATAACAGCTCTGAATCTTCTATAATCTAGAACACAAGAGATCCGAGACCATTCCTTCATACAGAATCTCTCAGATCCTTCAGATTCCCAGCTCCATGTTGGTGCTTCTTCTCTTTGGTTCACCCCACTCATTTTCTATAGGGTTCAGGTCAGGGGACTGGGACGGCCATGGCAGAGGCTTCATTTTGTGCTCAGTGACACATTTGTGTGTTTGTTTTGGATCATTGTCCTGATGGAAGATCCAACCATCATAAGATTTCTAGCAGAAGCCATCAGGTTTTGATTTTTTATCTGTTGGTATTTGCTAATCCATGATACCATGTATCTGAACAAGATGTCCAGGACCTCCAGCAAAAAAATATAGGCCCACCACATTAAAGATCAAGCAGTATATTTAACCGTGGGCATGGGGTACTTCCATCTGGTTTTGTTTTATTTTATTTTTTTAAATCTGACCATAGAACCAGGTCACTTTTGAAGTTCCAGTCGTGTCTGACAACTGAATATGCTGGAGTTTGTTATTGGCTTTTTCTTGAAACCTTCCCAAACAACTTGTGGTGATGTAGGTGCTGTTTGATATATTTCTTTAGGGTTCCTGACCCCAAGACTCAACTAATCTCTGAGATTCTCCAGCTGTGATCCTGGAAGAGTCTTTGTCCACTCAAACTCTCCTCCTCAGCGGGCATTAGGACAATATAGACACACATCCTCTTCCAGGCAGATTTAGAGTATCTTTAGTTGTTTGGAACTTCTTAATTATTGCCCTGATGGTGGAAAGTCCAGCCACTTTCTATTTTGTGAAGCTTAACTATGGGTGATTAAGGGAATTTGGCCTTTGTGTTTCCTCATATTTATACAAGAAGTCATGGCTGGACAATTTCATGCTCACCATCCTGGTGTGTTAAAGATAAAACATAAATATGAATCAGAGATATTTTAGAACTTCTAGGGGTGCCAATAATTGTGGCCAACATGCTTTGGAGAAAAACATTTATTCCCCCCCCCCCCACTTTCAACTGTTTTACTTCAATGAAAGGTTATTTCGAATTTTTTGAATGAAAGATCAAAATGATAAACAACGCAAATTTACTAATGGTTATTAGTGCAGGGCACTGTATGTACAACCGATTAACCACCAGAGGCCAGTAGAGTCATATAAAAGCACCACATATATGTGGCATACAAACATTGGAATTCTCTATTGTGAGAGTGCTCATAGTGTCATAGTTAATAGCTTGCAACAAAGTGTTCCATCATATACTGTAGTCTATTATATTTCATCTTCTATGGCTGAACCAGTACCGCCTGTTTCAACCATGATTTTGACAAGTAAGACATATTTTGTGGATCCTGGAACAACATTCCTGTATGAAAATGTAGTCCTAACCTCTGCCCCTAACCTAACCTTACCCATAACTAGAAGCACCTAACCCTGGTTTTAAGCCTAAACTTGACAAAAACTGTAAACTTTGATTGGAATGTTGTTCCAGGATTAACAAAGATGTTGATCCATGACCAGGAACATGTTGTACTTTGGTGAGTACAACATGACAGGAAGCCGCCAGTCAGCTGAAGTAGCAAACATATTAAATATAAAAGTTCATATTAAAAGAAAAGTGATTAGTATTGTAGATTTAAATATCGATTGGACTATAATCGTTTATGTCGTCATCTGATAACCCATGAGGCCTTTTAGATGGGCGGCAGATGTCTTAAGATTTAAAAAGAGAACTGATATCCTTTAAATATATTTTTACTAGATGTTTTATAATGTTTATAAATTCCCCCAGGAAGATCTGAACATCAACAGCATACAAATTTAGACATAGTGCGGGACCTTACGACAGCAAAAGAGAGAGAAAAAAAACATCTTAAGTTTTCATTAATGTCACAAGTGGTCAGTTTCACTTCCCTTTGCTGCTTGCTTCATTTCCTACTCTAAGCAGTACCAGTGCCTCATAAAAGAGGAAGTGCATGTGGCGTAGGACACACACACACACACACACACACACACACACACACACACACACACACACACACACACACACACACACACACACACACACACACACACACACACACACACACACACACACACACACACACACACACACACACACACACACACACACACACACACACACACACACACACACACACACACACACACACACACACACACACACTCTCTCTCTCTCTCTCTCTCTCTCTCTCTCTCTCTCTCTCTCTCTCTCTCTCTCTCTCTCTCTCTCTCTCTCTCTCTCTCTCTCTCTCTCTCTCTCTCTCTCTCTTCAGAGCTCAGGAGGCTTTTAAATCAAGTCGTCGGGTTTATTCCAAAGGATAGAAGATTATAGAAGATCAGAGGAGTAGCTGTATTATATTACATATAAATTGCAGTGTTTATAATGTGTATAGAATGTGCTAATCACATGATTTCAGATTTCAGACCGGATCATTCACATAACAGAACTATTCCTATTGTTTTATTAGGGTGTTGTTTTAAGGGGGGCATACACTTTTCACTTTATGATGTTTTTGGAAACTCACCACTTATTTCAGCTGCCGTTGTTTGAGAGCCTGGGGAAAGGCATTTTTCATCATGCTACTTTAAAAGACAACAATTTAAGAACATGTTCGAGGACTTACAAAATACTGGTGAATATAAAAAAAAAAAGAAAGAAAAAAATACCCTATGCCTCTCAGAGGAACAAAGCCGATTGAGTAACTCTTGACTGAACAGGATGTTTCCAAATGATGTTTCCAAGGTTCTTTGGAGGTCAGTTTTGAACATCCTCTCTCCCTCTGCACAAAGACACAGATAATCACAGATATCTCTAATCACACCGTCAAAAGAAAATGCAAGGGAAAATTAACACAATATAGGATGTGAAAATCTTTTTCAGCAAATGGTCAGTCAAAGGAAGTGCTTAGCCTTCAGAAAATACTGGTCAACATTCTCAGGAGGCCAAAATAATATTGTATGAGCTGTTGTACCCTGTTAGCAAACCTTCAGAGCGATTTTGTTGTTTTACAACACATTCTCAGTAGGAACAGTGTAGTTCAACAGTGGTTGTATTTATAGTAAAAGCACAGTAATCACAACACTAACAATGCTTTTACTGTGATAGGTGTAGGAAAAGGGCCACAGAATTTACCATGCTCTTTCAAAAACTACTCGGTATTGGTAGCTTGACCCTGTTACAGAATGTGTAGTAAAAGTTTATTATTTATTTTATTTGTGTTCAAGATTTACAAAAATTAATTATATAATGAGAATGTACAACATGAATCCATTTTCCAAACCGTGTTTTTTGTCTTACCCTGAATCATTATGGTACACTTATAATGTTTATATTGGGACTATTTCAGACTGGTCTGGAAAGAACCGCTGCGGAGGAGCACAGTGCCTGCGTGACTATATATATATATATATATATATATATATATATATATATATATATATATATATATATATATATACGTCATAAGCTACGTTTCCACCGTGTGAACTTTCCCCAGGAACTAGGGACTTTGGGGCGGTAGGCCCATGTGTGTTTTGACCGCAGGAACCGGGGTCTAAATAAAGTTCCGGGTAAAGATTTCCCCCTCAAAATGGCCCTGCTTGCGAGGTAGTACTTTTTCAAAGTTCAGGAACTTTGGGGGTGGGACTTGGGCACTGAACATGCTGATTGGTTGAGCTCACACAGCATTTTATTTCAACCTAAAAGTCTGTTGCAGTGCGTGCAGTAAGAGTTGTTTGCTATTTGAATCAACAATGGAGTTAAAAAAAATACGGCCAATGGACCGACGACGAGGTTCAGGCTTTATTAAGTTTATTAGCAGAGGGCGAAATCCAGTGGGCTCTGGAAAGTCGTGCGCAGTCCTACGTCACCGGACTAATCTTCACTGTACTTTAGACCACGATGGAAACGCAGACAGCAGCAGGTCTGGGGGAAAAAAAGAGTTCCTGGGAAAAAAGTTCCTGGGACAAATTGTTCTGGGTAATTTTGGTGGAAACGGGGCTATAGACATAAACGGAGAGAAATAGCACTGGCTGCAATGTTAGAGCGCAAAAAGTTACGGACTGCAGCTTTAAATTAAATTAAAACAACAACAATAATAATAATAATAATATAATACATAAACAAATGTTAAAATGGCTAAAATGCTACAATTAATTGTTGACAAGCTAAATATTATATGAGCTTTGTATTTCCGATTCAAGCTACATTTCTGCAAAATTAGCAAAGTTGCAGACTGATTGGTGTGACCTTTTTATTGCGTTAAAATTTCCAGGTAAATACCATAGACTGTAAAAAAATCTGTGACATCACCCATAGGATTCTGAAGAGCAGTTTTGAAGCGTAAAGTAGGGACGAGCTGGCCGTTGCCATCAGAGGCGGGACGTGGGTGGAGCTGAGGTGACGCGATGACAAACAGACAGCAGATAAATGGCTATCCGCCTGTCACTCAGAGTGGCCACGCTCTTAATTATGCAGAACTTTAAGGCTTTATATAATATAAACAAATGAGTTATAAAAAAAATCACCCTCCTCACAGTTGTCATGAAGGACAAAATTAGCCGTATAGACCAAAACCACAATTTGTACCAGGCTGTAAACATGTTTTTTTCTGCTGTAAAGTTGGGCATTTTAACATGGTGCTCAATGAGATTCTGCTCCCTTCTGGAGCCTGTGGCCAGTCGATGAATTGCAGTTTAAGTCACTTCTGTATTGGCTTCAAGAGAAAATGTGGGAGGTTGCCGCTTGGTAAATACACAATTCCAAATGAATGAATGAAGGAATTAACAAATGAACAAATAGTTAAAATGACTACATTAGTTGTTTAATTGCTGGATACAGTTGAGACGGTCAAGACCTCTAATGTGGCAAAGGCCAAAATCACTTTTTACGTTAGGTCATTTTATGTTATATAATAGTCTGTAATCTAACATATTTAATTGCTCTTACAAAAAAACTCAGAATATGTTCCTTAATGCGTTTAAAGTCATGGGACACCACTGTGCACCAAATTCATGGAAAGTGGCCTGGACCAAAACAGGGGGGGGGGGGGGGGACTCAACAAAACATTTGGACCATGATGCCTTTTCCTCCTGAGAAACAAAGTCTGGTTCTGTAATCTTTGAGGTTTTATGTGTTTTGTGAGAGGTGCAGTGAAGGGAGAGGAAATAAGGCCACAGATGGAGGCAGCAAAAGGGAGGAGAGCAAAGGGAGACTGCTGCTGTGTTCAGAGCCTCTCTGGGCTGAATGGCACTCTTTGTGATCCTGTCACAGCTCCACATCCCACATGTGTTTCAGAAGCAACAGCCCCCATGCTGACGAAAGCGCTTTAGGAGAGCGAGAGCGGCTGCCAGAGGACAGGTCTCCTAACCCCTGCATGTTTTTAAAGCAACCAAGGCTTCCAATCACATTTCACTGCATGTGTGGATTTGTCCCAGTGCCCTAGGCTTCAAAAACCGACTCGAAAATTGCAAAACTTTGTTCCCGATCCACTGTGTGAAAACATGTTTTTCCAAATGTGTGCTTGCCGCTAAGAAAACTCCCTCACAGAAAATGACTGTTAAAATGATGCAAGTTTGATAGTCATATGTTTATAAAAGTGTTTTAATATATCGTAACTATTGTCTTTTGTACTATGACTTTAATATTCAAAATATATTATATACGTATACGTACTATACACTTATTATAATAATAATAATATTTGGATATATTCCCAATAGACATTACATTAGTGCAATACATGTATTCATTTATTTTAAATTTGATGTTTCACATGACGAATGCAGTCAAGTGACTATATGTATTTTTTTTTTTTTTTTAGAACAAATTCAATAAAAAAAAAAAAAAATAGTATGTACAGATGTGTGAGTGGGTTTGCACTGTCCCACATAAATATTCCTGATAAATATTATATATAAATTCCCAATAGATAGCACATTAATACCAGCAGTCAATTACTGTATACAGTAATGTATACTATGTTACTATATATATATATATATATATATATATATATATATATATATATATATATATATATATATATATATATATATATATATATATATATATATATATATATATATATATATATATATATATATATATATATATATATAGTAAGTTTAAGCTCCAAAGATTCTCTATTGGGTTTAGGTCTGGATACTAGGCCACGCCAGAACCTTGATATGCTTCTTACAGAGCCACTCCATGGTTATCCTGGCTGTGTGCTTCGGGTCATTGTCATGTTGGAAGACCCAGCCTCGACCCATCTTCAATGCTCTAACTGAGGGAAGGAGGTTGTTCCCCAAAATCTCGCAATACATGGCCCCGGTCATCCTCTCCTTAATACAGTGCAGTCGCCCTGTCCCATCTGCAGAAAAACACCCCCAAAGCATGATGCTACCACCCCCATGCTTCACAGTAGGAATGGTGTTCTTGGGATGGTACTCATCATTCTTCTTCCTCCAAACACGTTTAGTGGAATTATGACCAAAAAGTTCTATTTTGGTCTCATCTGACCACATGACTTTCTCCCATGACTCCTCTGGATCATCCAAATGGTCATTGGCAAACTTAAGACGGGCCTTGACATGTGCTGGTTTCAAACCATGACGTCTTAGTGTATTACCAACAGTAACCTTGGAAACGGTGGTCCCAGCTCTTTTCAGGTCATTGACCAGCTCCTCCCGTGTAGTTCTGGGCTGATTTCTCACCTTTCTTAGGATCATTGAGACCCCACGAGGTGAGATCTTACATGGAGCCCCAGTCCGAGGGAGATTGACAGTCATGTTTAGCTTCTTCCATTTTCTAATGATTGTTCCAACAGTGGACCTTTTTTCACCAAGCTGCTTGGCAATTTCCCCGTAGCCCTTTCCAGCCTTGTGGAGGTGTACAATTTGGTCTCTAATGTCTTTGGACAGCTCTTTGGTCTTGGCCATGTTAGTAGTTGTATTCTTACTGATTGTATGTGGTGGACAGGTATCTTTATGCAGCTAACGACCTCAAACAGGTGCATCTAATTTAGGATAATAAATTGAGTGGAGGTGGACATTTTAAAGGCAGACTAACAGGTCTTTGAGGGTCAGAATTCTAGCTGATAGACAGGTGTTCAAATACTTATTTTCCTACGATGACAATTTCAGACCCCTCCATGATTTCCAAGTGGGAGAACTTGCAAAATAGCAGGGTGTTCAAATACTTATATAAACACACACACACATATATTACATATTTACAAACTTTTGTTTAATGCGAGATTTGACAGCACCAATATACATCACTATAATACTAATCATATTAGTACAATAAATAAATAAAGTATTTATAAATTAATTAATGTATGTATAACTATTTATATTAAATTATTTTATGAATCAATCAATAAATTAAATTAAATTATTAAATTAAATGTACATACGAATGCAGCCAATTGAATATATATTTATACTGTTTATTTTCATATATTTAAAATATATTTAAATAAATAAAATGCAATTACATTAACAAATTAAGTAAAATAAAATATATATTTCCACATACCTGCTTATTCAGCCGTTACCTTTTAGACATGAAATGAACATATAGTGACCATGAGAGAAAAATGTTTATTGTTATTATTATTTATTTATTTATTTCATGGAAATCTCACTTAGGATTTGCGCAAGCCTTCCTCAAACATTACACATAATCAGGGTTACGAGAGCTTCGCTTGAGAAGTTAAAAAATACAACTCACTGAACTGACCTGGTTCTGAGAAATTGTGCAAGCGCTAGCATGCTGCCTAGCAATGAACGCTATGTTTTGACTAGGGGGCTGTCTGTGTAAACAAAGCGAGAGTAAACAGAGTAAAGGAAGTGTAGTGTGACCTCACACCTGATGTGAATGCAGACGTACATACTGACATAAAGACACATTGCGGCAAGGCACTCTTGCATACCAATTCAGAACAATGATACCACAATGCTGATCTTACTATGACTATTTTTCTCATGAGAACTTTTTGAAGGTGTAACCTAATTTGACAGATAATGTCAGTCTTGTCTAGGCCAGTTTTGACTAAATGAGTTTGCCAATAACCTGTGCTGATTCAGCAAAGGATCTGAAATTCCCTAGAATTGTATTATCTCAGGATTGTGCTGTATACACCCCCGTCGACAGGCAAACTTCCTGTGCTCGAGTGCAACACCATGACAAAATATGTCTGAAAGTTTCCTTTGAGACCCTGTTATGGTTCTCTAAAGATTTTTTTTTTTTTACCTCAGACGTTTCCTCTCTGATTGCCAAATACTGTTGTAACCTCTAGAATGGAATAGCTTTGCACTTCTGAGGTGGAAAACAGGTAAGCAGAGTCATGCAGCTGTTGCTGAAGTGGTTACATTCGCTCCACCGCTGAGCACCAGAATGGAACCGTGTCAGGTGGTTTAAATCAGAGGTGCTTTGTTTGAAAAGCGGTGAAGGCTCGACTCGATGAATGTTTTAGAAGTGTTTAAGAAATGGCTTTTACCCCTATATTTCCACTGGAATAACTTTTTTTCTTCTTCTCTCTAACAAGTTCTTAATTTAGAGTCAAACAGCCTCTTTTGCTCTTGTCTTTCCATTTTCCCTTTTATTATTATTATTATTATTATTATTATTATTAATGGTGTTTTCTTAGGCAAGCATCATTATTCCAGTTGCCTATATTTAGGGCTAGGGGTTTTCAAAATGTTCCCTTTTTTTAACTGGTGGATAATAATGCTGCGTTTCAGACAGGTTTTTGAGGTTTTTGGCAAAAACACGCCAAACTGCCTGAGCGCAAGGAATTGTGGTAGCTAGATGTAAACAAAGCATGGCGGACCGTACGGGGCTTATGCTCATTTACAATAATTTTTATCGCCAAAGGTGCTTACTCCTTGCTTAACTGAGGGAAACTGAGGAGAAAAACGGCGCATAAGACAAGAGAAGCTGTTATTCCTTTTATTTTACATTTTTTGTGTACAACTTTCATAAACACTGCATCCGTAGGGGCTGCAGTTGTTGTTTCGCGGGCTATGTGACATCAGAGCGCGCAACAGGGAGAACATCGTTCTAGTACGAGTTCACGGGTGGGAACGTCACGGGTTTGACTGCCGGTCCAGTGCACTTTCACGGGTAGAAGGTTGGAAAAACACGGGTTACGGGTTGCCTGGAACGTGGCATTACACAAAATAGAGAAAACAAATAATGGGCTCTTGCTCTAGCAACTGTCCATGGGTGTGTATCTCAAAGCCAACAGAATTCAATGGAACTTACATTTACATTTAGTCATTTAGCAGACGCTTTTATCCAAAGCGACTTACAAATGAGAGCAATAGAAGCAGCTAGAACAGTCAAGGGCAACAGTATGTAACAGTACGTAAGTGCTGTAACAAGTCTCAGTTAATCTAGCACAGAACACATAGGACAGCAGGTTTTTTTTTTTTTTTTTTAATAGACAGACAGACAGACAGAAAATGAATAGAATGTTAAGTGCTAATCTTGATTGGTAAGGTGCTGCTGGAAGAGATGTGTCTTTAGCCGTTTTTTGAAAATGGCTACAGACTCGGCTGCTCGAATTGAGATAGGCAGGTCATTCCACAGGGTGGGTGCGGTCCAGGAAAAGGTCCGTGAGAGTGATTTCATGCCTCTTTGGGATGGCACCACAAGGCGTCGTTCACTGGCAGAACGTAAGCTCCTGGAGGGAGTGTAAGTCTGAACAAGTGAGTTTAGGTATATTGGTGCAGAGCCAGTGGTTGCTTTGAAGGCAAGCACCAGTGTCTTGAATTTGATGCGAGCTGCTATTGGGAGCCAGTGGAGACTGATAAAGAGAGGCGTGATGTGTGCTCTCTTCGGCTCGTTAAAGATCACCCTTGCTGCTGCATTCTGGATCAGTTGCAAGGGTTTGATAGTGCATGCCGGAAGACCCGCTAGAAGAGCATTACAGTAGTCCAGTCTGGAGAGAACAAGAGCTTGGACCAGGAGTTGTGTGGCCTGCTCTGATAGGAAGGGTCTAATCTTCCTAATGTTGTATAACGCAAATCTGCAGGACCGGGTTGTTGCAGTAATGTGGTCAGTGAATTTTAGCTGTTCATCAATCACAACTCCAAGATTCCTGGCTGTCCTGGACGGAGTTATGGTTGATATGGTTGGAACTTGCAAACATAGTTGGGAAACACACACCAAAAAAAACTCTACTACATAGCAATGCACTAACAACCATTCAGAACATCCTAGCAACCGCATAGCAACACACTAACAACCACTACGACTATATTAGCAACTGCATGGCAACGTACTAGCAACCTCCCTGAATATCTTAGCAACTACATAGCAATGCACTAGCAACCATTCTGAGCATCCTAGCAATCGGATAGCAACACTAACAACCACTACGACTGTCTTAGCAACTGCACAGCAATGCACCAACAACCACCCTGAATAATTTACCAACCGCATAACAACATAAGAACAGCCTTGGTCAAAAGACCCTCTCTTACTTGAGCCAGTAAGTAACCGTCTATAAAACGCATAGCAACACACTAAAAACCACACAGATTGCCATATCAACCCACAGCAACACAAGAACAACCCTTTTTTACTTTGGCCAGAAAGTAACCATCTAGCCGCTACCCAAAATACCCTAGCAACCACATAGCGACACACTAAAAACCCCCCTCAATATCCTAGCAACTGCATAACAACGCACTCATAGCCACTCAGATCACCTTAGCAACCGCATAGCAAAATAGTAAAAAACACTTACAACACATTAGCAACCACATAGCAATGCACTAACAACCACCCAGGGGTGTGTTTCCCAAAACCATAGTTGCTAACTAAGTTAAAAGTTACCAATTTCCCATTGCCAACCAACTAAGTTGCTAACAGGTTAGCAACTATGGTTTTGGGAAATGCACCCCACATCGCCTTAGCAACACACTAACAACATTTTGCCAGTAAGTAACCATCTAACAGCTACCCATGACACCCTAGCAACCGCATAGCAACACACTAAAAACCACTCGGATTGCCATAGAAACACATAGCAACACACAAACAAAACTTTTTCTATTTGGCCAGAAAGTAACCATCTAACAGATACCCAGAGCACCCTTACAACCGCATAGCAATGCACTAAAACTACTCAGATTGCCATAGCAACACACAAGCAAAACTTTTTTTTATCACTCTGGCCAGAAATTAACCATCTAGCAGCTACCCAGGACACAGTAGCATCCGCATAGCAACACACTAAAAAACACTTAGAACCCCTTAGCAACTGCATAGCAACATGCTGACAACAACTCAGATCGCCTTAGCAACACAGCAATACACTAACAAATCTTTTTACTTCGGCTAGTAAGTCACCATCTAGCAGCTAGCCAGAACACCCTAGCTACCGCAAAGTAACGCTTAAAAACAAATTAGAATCCCTTAGCAACTGCATAGCAACACACTACCAACCGCTCAGATCACCTTAGCAACACACAGCAATACACTAACAATTATTTTTTACTTCTGCCAGTAAGTAACCATTTAGCAGCTAGCCAGAACACCATATAGCTACAGCATAGCAATGCCTAAAAAAATTTGAACCCCTTAGCAACTGCATAGCAACACACTTACAATCACTCAGATCATCTTAGCAACACACAGCAATACACTAACAACTATTTTAACTTCTGCCAGTAAGTAACCATTTAGCAGCTAGCCAGAACACCCTAGCTACCACATAGCAATGCCTAAAAACAATTAGAACCCCTTAGCAACTGCACAGCAACACACTTACAATCACTCAGATCATCTTAGCAACACACAGCAATACACTAACAACTATTTTTACTTCGGCCAGTAAGTAACCATATAGCAGATAGCCAGAAGACCATAGCAACTACATAGCAGTGCCTAAAAACCTCTCAGAACCCCCTTAGCGACTGCATAGCAGCACACTAACAACCACCCTGACTGCATAGCAATGCACTCACAGCCACTCAGATCACCATAGCAACACATAGCAAAATACTAACAACTCTTTTTACTTCGACCAGGAAGCAATCACATAGCAATGCACTAAAAACCATTCCGAACACCCTAATTATTATTATTAGCATTATTATTATTATGCATATGCATAGCTTTTTGTGTGTGTAAAATCTTGACCAACAGTTTTACTGTTCAGATTCAGCTGAAAAGCAGATCATAGTCTGTTTAGTGGGAGTTTCCATCTATTAGGGAATGTTATATAAAATAAACCTACCCTGAGAAATATTCAATAAAGTAAGAAGCATGACAACTTTCTCATGTTGTTGAGTGTTTGCTATTGCTTAGTTCTGCTGTTGACAGAGCAGATGGTGAATAATTTGCACTGGTTTAAACATGCCTTTTAAAATGCTGAAATAATGGAGACTCTCTGCGAGCTTAGTTTGCAATGTAGATCCCTCAGAGAAAGCAGTCACTGTCTTTATCCTGGAAGAGCTCGAGCAGCTTAAGTGAGAAACATTTAAAAGCAGAAAATTTCCCCTTTGAAACGATCTGTTCTACATCTAATAATACTTAATCTCATCATTCCTTTTCTATCATCTGATGGCAGCAGGTAATTTCCACGACGGATCATTTTCGAAGCGGTGGGAAGGAATTTGCCCTTGACTGCAAAAACCGCCTCTGTGTGCGACGAGGAAGAGCGACTGCGGAAAGTGCCTCTTTCAAACTCCACTCACATTCATACTTCCCTCTCAAAATTCACACACCTGTTCAAATACCCAGCTTCAGTGGCCATAAAGAGGAATTGTTCACCACCATACACTTGCAATGTCATGTGCAGTATTTCAGAATACCCTAGAGGGAACTTATTTTAGACTCAACATAAACAAGATTGTAATTACTTGTTTGAAGTCTGACCATCTGGCCATATGCTGAGACTGGTTTCATGTCTCATGCTGAAAGGCTGTTTCACATGCCACGAAAAAACCATGTCTCAGCAAAACAATCTGGATGGAGCGCATATGGGTTTCTGTCTGCCAATTAAATATACATATGTCTGTGTGTGTGTGTATATATATATATATATATACAATGAATGAATATATATATGAATTTGGGAACATTTATTTGATCAAAAATACAGAAAAAAAGTAATATTGGGAAATATTATTACAATTTAAAATAACCTTTTCTATTTTAATATACTTTAAAATATGGATTTTCAGCATCATTACTCCACAGTGTCACATGATCCTTCAGAAATCATTCTAATATGCTGATTTATTATCAATGTTGGAAACATTTTATTATATTTTATATAAAAAGTTGAAAAGAACAGCATTAAATATTTTTATATAATAAATATTTTATAACAATATAAATTGTTACCATCACTTTTTTTTATAAAATCAATTTAACACATCTTATTATTTATTTTTTTTACACAAAAAAAAGAAAGAAAAAAAATTTACTGACCCCAAACCTTTGAATGGTAGTTTATATTGTTACAAAGTATTTTTATTTTAAATAAATGCTGTTCTTTTTTAAACTTTTTGTTCATCAAAGAATCCTGAAAAAAATTATCACAGGTTATAAAAAAATTATTACTAAACTAAAGTTTGAATATATATATATATATATATATATATATATATATATATATATATATATATATATATATATATATATATATATATATATATATATATATATATATATACACACTCACCTAAAGGATTATTAGGAACACCATACTAATCCTGTGTTTGACCCCCTTTCGCCTTCAGAACTGCCTTAATTCTACATGGCATTGATTCAACAAGGTGCTGAAAGCATTCTTTAGAAATGTTGGCCCATATTGATAGGATTGCATCTTGCAGTTGATGGAGATTTGTGGGATGCACATCCAGGGCACGAAGCTCCCGTTCCACCACATCCCAAAGATGCTCTATTGGGTTGAGATCTGGTGACTGTGGGGGCCATTTTAGTACAGTGAACTCATTGTCATGTTCAAGAAACCAATTTGAGATGATTCGAGCTTTGTGACATGGTGCATTATCCTGCTGGAAGTAGCCATCAGAGGATGGGGACATGGTGGTCATAAAGGGATGGACATGGTCCGAAACAATGCTCAGGTAGGCCGTGGCATTTAAACAATGCCCAATTGGCACTAAGGGGCCTAAAGTGTGCCAAGAAAACATCCCCCACACCATTACACCACCACCACCCCCAGCCTGCACAGTGGTAACAAGGCATGATGGATCCATGTTCTCATTCTGTTTACTGTTTCCAGTCTTCAACTGTCCAATTTTGGCGAGCTTGTGCAAATTGTAGCCTCTTTTTCCTATTTTTAGTGGAGATGAGTGGTACCCGATGGGGTCTTCTGCTGTTGTAGCCCATCCACCTCAAGGTTGTGCGTGTTGTGGCTTCACAAATGCTTTGCTGCATACTTCGGTTGTAACGAGTGGTTATTTCAGTCAAAGTTGCTCTTCTATCAGCTTGAATCAGTCGGCCCATTCTCCTCTGACCTCTAGCATCAACAAGGCATTTTCGCCCACAGGACTGTCGCATACTGGATGTTTTTCCCTTTTCACACCATTCTTTGTAAACCCTAGAAATGGTTGTGCGTGAAAATCCCAGTAACTGAGCAGATTGTGAAATACTCAGACCGGCCCGTCTGGCACCAACAACCATGCCACTCTCAAAATTGCTTAAATCACCTTTCTTTCCCATTCTGACATTCAGTTTGGAGTTCAGGAGATTGTCTTGACCAGGACCACACCCCTAAATGCATTGAAGCAACGGCCATGTGATTGGTTGATTAGATAATTGCATTAATGAGAAATTGAACAGGTGTTCCTAATAATCCTTTAGGTGAGTGTATATATACACTGCACATATATATGTATATGTATAAACACTCTAAAAAATGCTGGGTTAAATATAACCCAAGTTGGGTTGAAAATGGACTAATCCAGCAATTGGGTTGTTTTAACCCAGCGGTTGGGTTAAATGTTTGCTTAAAACAACCCAATCGCTGGGTTAGTCCATTTTCAACCCAAATTGGGTTATTTTTAACCCAGCATTTTTTAGAGCGTATACTGCATATATGAAATGTCCTCATATTTTATGTTTACGTCATAATACCAGTGTAATACCTGTGTCATTATACAAATTTGTGTCCTCATAAATTACAAACACACACACACACACACACACACACACACACGATCAACAATAATGGAATGGCACAAACAAACACAAAAGACAATCATTAAATGGCATGACTACATTTACTAATTGACTCATAAACGCCCGAAGAATCATACATGGCATTGTAAAGTATACTGCAGTCAACCTTCCTGCCAATGTTCTAGTTGTTAAGCTTTTAGGTGATTCACTAATTAATCATTAATGTGACATTTCGTCATGTTTTGTAGCCAGTTTGAGACGTGACATAATTTGGTGCCATTACATTTTTGTTTAATCATTTACAGTTTTTGCTTTATATTGATCTCTTGCACACAGATTCAATCCTAATATGGGAATACAACAGTTCTGGAAGCAACAGATATATAACTCAAGCATTATCTTTCACAAGGGAACCTGAAACAGGAAGAATCACAACATCTGCACATTTGAGACAGAGAACAATATGTGTTCTTTTATATTTAGACCTACTCGCTGCTGTTTTGTCCTTTTACACAAAGAACATGACGTACACATCTACAAGTGTGTCAAAAGGTCTATCAGGATAACTAATGCAACGGAGATAATGTCTTTTCACTATTATCCTTCTCAGTTGGATTTTGTTCTCTTTTTCATTTACGCACATTTGCTACAAATGTTTCTATAATGTATTTTTCCTGGTCTAGCCACATAACAAGCAGTGTTTTATAAGAATAATATATGTACAACATTAACTTGATTATCTGTAAAGATTCCTGTGGCCCACCAACATTTAAGACAGTTTAAATGAACTGCATTGACAACAAAACATCAAAACCAATTGGCATCTGCAAATGAATGATTTTAACCAGTCTAAAGATTATTTTAGAATGAAGTAATTTGCTCTAGGTTCACATCGGAGCAGAGTAAGTAACCACAGATGAAGGTTAACATGTTACGTTTGACAGTCCGAATGTGTCCATATCCGTCTTGCCATTTTGAATAGTTGTATTTATTTTAAGTTGTATTTATATTGAATACAACAAACTTCTTTTTGTGAAATAATTAGCTTTAAAACGTGCTTGTATTTCCGTGTAAATGTTGTATTTTTTGCCAAAACAAATCATATTTTACAGCCTGGATGCCAGCCGGACTTAGCCCCGCCCACAACATTTGAGATCGGGAGCTTCGGTCTGGACTTGATCCGTTGTGGAGCAACTATTCTCGAAGCAGAGCTGTTCGGACCAATCAAATTGTCAGGGTGGGCTTTATAAGATGATGGACAGATGATCAACAGTAACGTAATCGTCCACGTCACCAAAGAGCACTTGGGTTGAACTTGTTCTAATCCTAAACGGAGAACTTGTTTACTATTTCTCTCAAAAATGATGATCGTGTTAAGTACTCCGTGTATACTTAAATCATTTTTTAACATCGGCAAAGATCGTTTACACTCATCTTCTTCTTCTACTTCTTCCAGTGTGCGTGCAGTTGAGTTCTGTTGACAACTATGCGTCGCTCAACACGTCACTTACTCCGTTGCTCTGATTGGTTGTAGGTCTATCCAATTGAGTGCAGAGGCATTTTCTTTCCTGGTTCGGTTGAAACGCCCCATAATCACAGCCCAATGGAGCAGCATCAGACTCATATTCTCACTAGAATCTGAGTATGACAACGTCAGGCTACATATTTAAAAAAAACATATTGTTGATGACCCATTTTAATTAAAGGAAACCGTCACATTATGGTACGTTTGGCATAAATTATGATTACTATAATTATGTGACGTAAGAGAAGACACGTGTAATTGTCACGGGTGGTTGCAGGAAGGCAGACGAAGATGAAGATTATCGTTCCAACATGAGTTTAATATCAATGATCCACAAAACAGGCAAACAGGCAGCCGCAACACACACTAAATGTGAACGTGACCAGACAGAGAATGAGGGTACAACTTTAATAGGAACTCAAACAAGATGATTAATAGAACACAGCTGAACCAAACGAACTCATGAAGACGGTGATCATGGTAACAAATGACTGGCGGGAAAATAAAATAAAGGAACACATAAAGATGAATGAAAACAAACTAAAAGTCCATGATAACTAAGACAAACTGAACATAACTGTGACAATAATCAGGTAGATGGTTTTATAAAGAGATACATTTTTGTTGATTTTTTTATATACTACAATGTTTTTATAGATTAATAACAATAATAAATATTATTATTGGTGTTGTTGTTACTATTTCTATAAATATATACTATTTATTAGTTGTATTTTTGTTGTTCATGTATTTCAGTTTTATTGTTGTTGTTTATGCATTTCATCATTATTTTTGTTATTATATTTTATTATTACAAAGATAACAAGGTTGATTGTTTTATAGAGAGATTGCCTTTTTGTTTAATATTTTGTTATACTACATAATAATATGTAGTTTTTATAATAACAATACAAAAATATTATTATTATTATTATTATTATTATTATTATTATTATTATTATTATTGGTGTTGTTGTTGCTACTACTACTAATAATAATGTATTCGTTTTATTGTTGTTGTTTAAGAATTTCATTATTATTTAAGTTATTATTATATTTTATGTATATTATTACAAAGATAACAAGGTTGATTGTTTTATAAAGAGATTGCCGCTGTGCAATATTTGTTCAATAATATTTATCTTGGTGTACACAAGTGTTTTATACATAGATAATATACAAAAAGAACATTAATAACAATAATAAAAAATAAACAGTTATTATCACAATTACTATTGATAATAATAAGATATAGAAGTATACAGATATACTGAAAAAATATATATTG